>OX940974.1:134730852-134787217 GCA_954871275.1 Leptopterna dolabrata | reverse complement strand
GAATAGCTCCCGTGGCCTACCTCAACCCGTACTGAGACGTTTTTACTCATGAATCCATAATTATGTTACATATTTTTAATGAACAATCGACTTACCTTTAAGAGATGAAAAAACACGCATCAAAATGACCAGTGCGGTAGTGGATAGACGAAGGATGATACACGATATCACTGTCAAACAAACGAGAAATGACAGAGACTCTTTCGAGAAATGACGCCTAATTAGGTGTCTCTCTGAAAGAGATCGAAGATGCCAAGATGGCCACCAACTCTGTCTTTTAGAAGTTGGTGAATAACCCTGTCATCGATACTACAAAAATACGTCTTTTGCCAAAAGAGAGAGTCGAACTGAAAAGAGAAGTCATTTTTGCTTAGTGAATACACAGCAGACTCAAGTGCTGAAGAGAAATTAAATGCCGATTTGAAATAACATGAGCTTGATCATTTCCACGCTCTCGATGTAACACTATCCATTCGCAGTTTGCCCCATCTTGATTCCTTATGCTTCGTTCCAATATGGGGTAAAGTTAGAGGGGCAAAAAATGTATGAACGATATATGGCAGATAGAGTAAACACATATGGAAGACGGGAAGGGCAGTTTCTCTGCAAGTCTGCAACCCCAATACGAAGACAATAATCGTTTTACCAAGGATATTTGGACCGAAGCTTTATAAAAATTAATTCTCAATAGAGAAATGAAATGATCATATGAAATATAAAGTTGCTTCCACATTCTCGATGTATTAAAATCAGTTCGCAGTTTACCACATCTTGGTTCCTTTCGCTTCGTTTACTAATATGGGGTAAAAAGAAGAAGTGCAAGAAACACATGGTCTAGAGTGATCCATGGATTACATGGCTCTACGTTGGGGCCTTGGTACTATGGGTGGAATTAGTTGATCTTGTTCATGATATGTAGCGTTTTGAGGGGTATTTTCTAGGATAGTTCGAAAGAGAGGATTTTTTCAAATTAACAAACCGGGTTATTGGGGAAATTAGGAGCGGCCCAACGGTTTTCACGTTAGCGCATGCGCAGTTGCTACTACTGATACTGGGACTAACTAGGACCTAACCATGAACTACCATGGAAATTTGAGCCAATTTCAACCATTTTGTTGTGAGTTATGTCGGTTCGATGTTTTCACAGTTGAGCATGCGCAGTGACTACCACCGAGATGAATGCGACTAAATTCATATGGGACCAACAAGGATCCAACCCCGAACTACCGTCAAAATTTTGGACCTTTGGGTCGTGATTTATGGTGGTTCGCAGAAATGCGCGCACACACACACACGCATACCCACAACCTGAAAGAGCTGAAATTTCCTTTTTTTTCTGTCGATAGAGTCGTGCTCACCTTGGTCGAAAATGGGGCGCTTCTTCCCCCACAAATAATGATAATTGTCTAAAAAGTGTACAAACGAAAACATAAGGACTCGGCCACTGCTTAGGGGCCTAGCCTGAATATTATATGCGTTAGATGGCAGATAGAGTGAACACATATGGAAGACGGTATTTGTGCGAGTCTTCAACCCCAAATACCAAGACAACCATGGTATTACCAAGGATATTTGGACCGAGGCTTTATAAAAATAATCTCGTGACTGCGATTCAGTCACCAAAGACTTCCAGGCACTTTAAAAAAAGAAAGAAAAAAACACCCTAATTTGTTAGTTGTTTATTTATCTGATACGGGCAAGCCCAATACAACAACTTGAAAATAAATAAAATGGAATGAATGAAAGAAATCAATGGATCTGCGAAACCGCCGGCGCCAACCACATAAGTTTCAATAAATAATAAAAATAATAATAATTATATTTAATGCAGTAAGTTCAACTCAAGTAGAAGAGAACTAATGACACATTTGATCAAGGACGTCCCACTACCTGCGAACCGAGCAAGTGTGGTAAAAAATATGTGCTATAAATATTATTTAGTTTCATTTATCGCATCAAGAAAAATAGTGAATTTTAGTCGTTTTAAAAGACCATGCATTTTTATTATAATAACGTAAAAAACTTTCGGCTAATTACAAAAAATTATGTGAGGCCAATTCGAATAAAGAAAAAAAAAACTAATATGGTGTTTCGGGCATCACTTCGGTCGCCATCCACATGATTTCCGACAGCTTGTGGTGCCTATTGCGTCGACATTATCCGACTTTCACCCGAATCGCCTATTGGATGTTCGATTGTATGTTGAGGTATTCAAACTTCAAAAGACGTACAGGATATTGTTTGAACAGACAGAGCGCTCGCTCGCGTCGCTGTTACTCTGATTCTGTTCAGTAATCGAACCTTTGAAATCGAGCATTTAAAAAAAAGGAAAAAAGTAGCCCTCCCCCCCCTCACATTCACGTTTGATATGAGAGTTGAGTGTGCGCTCCAGAGTATGTAGATGCGTAAGATATTTATTAAATAAACAAATTAAAGCATCCCTCTACCGTACTTTCTTTAGTCACCAAGAACCAAAATTAATGAAATTTGACCACCCGGAGCATTAATGGTACGTCCAGCCATTCATTCACAGAAAGGCCCAGAAGTTTGAACCGAAAAGCTTCGTCAGCATGAGTGTGAATCATACCGTATAGATCAGTCGAGCCCGGATATCAATAGCAGGGAACAACCGATCATAATCACCCATGGCTTAATGAAATAAAATTTGTCGTTCTGTGATATTACTCCATTTGAAGAAAGATGTTTATTTTGGATTTTGTCGATATGTCCTTTTTAACCCATTTTTCGAAAGGTAAAATTTTGTTGTTCGTGGCCAAAAGAATCATCCAAATTAGGTGAACATTGGGAATGTGGCGAGGGTATTTTTTACTAAGGTTTAGCGACCATCAGAATTTCAAAAATATCGCGGTGGGGGGGGGGGGGGGTCCGTGGGCTGAAAGGCGCACTAAGCACAGGAGGTTGGAGTGGTGGAAAAATGCATATTTATGTAACTTAATTAGCAGAATACAGAGAGCAGAATACAGAGAGCAGAACAGAATACAGAACCTGTATAATACAGGACAGAGAGCAGAACCTGTATAATACATGTAAATGATATACCGTTCAGAACAGAGAGCAGAACCTGTATAATACAGGTAAATTATATACCGTTTACTTTGCAGCGTTTTCATCGATATCTTGAAGGGCCTATCATTTCTAGGTCGATGTTTTGATCACAATATATCGATTCTGTTATCATTATTTATTATAGAATATGGCGGGTGAATTAAGGAGGATTTATACCAATATGTGTTATAGAAATAACAACTTTTCATCTTGCAAATATAAATGATTATATAATTAACATACCTAATTAGTAAAAGCTCAATCATAATAATTTATTGCTATCATTTTATAATGCACGGAACTGAGAAGTCCCCATCTTGCGTAGTCAGAACCTTTGACAAAAGTTGACTTCCCTATGACGCACTTTTCAAATTCAGGCCATAACCTTATCTGGTATTGTGTTTTCCTCTTCATTTAAATTCAGATAACCTGAATTTTCTTTACATTTTTCTATCTGTACTATGAAGTTTTTCTATAGTAATTGAATTTTTCCTTAATGTTAATTAATAATCTAAACTACACGTTATTTGCCTAGCTACTCGTTTTTTCTTAATTTTCTTACAGTATTTCGAGTGCTATTATTAGTAGTACTGAGGAACATATTCATATAACTATAATATTGCCATAATAATCGATATTTGTCGACTCGATTACTTCGTTTGAACAAGTAATCCATGTTCGATATCGATGGTATTTGGGCGTGGTCAGGAATTGATGAGTTAGAGAAATTTAGGTATCGCTCCTAAGAACTGAGCATTTTATTTATGTTCCTATTCGGAGGGGCTTTCGGATAATATGAGAAAACCCTGACAACAAAGCTCACATCCAGCTCAACTACCAACAGCGCCTACCAGTCATGTGGATGCATAACTGAAACCTGCACGACTTAGCAGTACTGAACGGTTTTGAGCATGAATTTGTTCTTTCGCACATGTGCTCCATTTGGGCCCCAGTTTTGTCCCCAAACTTTGCAGCCAGATCTGAATATACGCAGGGGTGTTATGAGTGAAAATGGGGAAAAAATAGGTACTTCTTGTGTTTTCGTAACATGTTAGTAACATGAGCCTTCGAGGTATTGCTTTCCATGTTTTTGGGACGAGAAGACCGAATATGAAGTCGATTTCGACCAAAGGGTGGAAAATTGAGGTTCTAACGAAGTTTCAGCCTTAGATTTACGTTAAATTTTGGTCTAAAATCGTCGTTCTTCTGCACACTGTTTGGGTCCACATTTGGGAACACATTTGGGTCCTAGCTGTGCTCCGAAACACGGCAGCCCGATCGGCATACACCCAGGGGTTGTTATGGGAGGGGTGTTATGGGTTTTTATCCTTGCTTGGATCTTGGCTGTTTGAGGGCAGTTATCATTGACAACTGGTCCCAGGTACCTGAACGTGCGGCTTCTTTAGAATGTTTTACCAATCAAGGCGATGCTCTGTTCAGGTGGACGAGGATTCTCGGTTTACCATTTATCTCGTTGGTGACCATCAATCAATAAAAATATCTCCTGCATTGATTGAATGGTACCGGAGACATAAGAGTTTCGTTGATCGCGCGTGCCCAGTTGCTACCATGATTTTCGCTTGAATGAAATGCACTGAGGACACTCAGGGACCCAGCTGGCAGATATTTTTATCGAAATCGGTTGAATAGAACCGGATAATTGGGCGATACGAGGTTTTCGTTATTTACTCATTCGCTGACGCTTCTGTCATTCCAATAGAAATGTGAAACGTGCGGTGGGGGGGGGGGGGGGGGGGGGTCATCAAGGAACCAATCCGCGTGATCTCTGAAATATCAGGGGAATTGGTGGAATAAAACCAAAGTTACGAGAATGTCAGGAATTTCATGCTTGCGCATGCGCAGACGAATACTATGTTCGGATTTTGATGAAACTCATCATCTGTGAACCAACCAGTTCACACCCTCGAGAAAAGCTCATTTGGTTTATTCAGTCTGTGTGTGGTCACAAGGATTTGTCTGCAGACAGAAAAGAAAACAGACCCGGGGTCACACTCGTTCCTTGGTGCCTGAAACGCAAATTTTGAGTAGACATTTCGATTTTGGAGGACTTGGCATTTTGTCGGCTCTACATGAATGCAGGGGTTCCCTTCCATCGGCAGTGCGTGAGCAAAATAGCATTCTTTTCATAGTTAACCGGTCCCCTCGGGATGTACCCAAAGATAATTCCAACTTCAGCGCAAAGTAGAAGTTGTGTGTTGTGTCACATCGTCTGTCGGGAAGAACAATGAATGTATGGCAGGTAGAAGTCAGTGGCTCGGAGGATATCCGTCCCATGTCCCTCTCGTGTCTCGTCCCGTGTCGACGTAACGCCAACATTTATCAGTAGGTCCATCTCCAATAGTCGCCTGCTTTATTTTTCCGGCTCAGCCCTATGATTATTTGTTAGCCAGGCCGTGGGGAGGCTGATCCCCGAAAACGGAGGGACAACAGGCCGAGGGATGGGAAGTGGATAACAATAGGAGCGGCGGGAATAAGTGAATGATAGGTAGAGCGGTACGAGGAGTCGCGGTGAGGGGGTTGTGTGTGTCATGCGGGGTGTAATTCCCAGGACAATAGAGGCTCGTACCATCGTTGGTGTTATGGACTCACTCACCTAAACCACCACCACCACCACTACCCCCTCCCCCCCACACACACGCAAACACACATACGCACACGCGCGCGCGCACACACACATACGATGCGACCAATTGATGATCAAATTCTTTGAGAGCACCTTCCATTTCATTATTTTGACCGGTTCAAAATAGGAGTTCAACAAACTTTGCATTTCCAGTTTTGGGGGTCTTAACATCATTTAATGTTGTTCAAGTAAATATTCCAAAATTGAACTTGATGACCGGAGGCGTGAATGTGTTTCGAAATAGGTCATAGGCATCCAGTATTAATTGTTCTTGATTTATATTGAAATAGCAATCAAAGTATCGATAAACTCGTTTTCTCTCACTCATAATATTAACTGGTGATCGGACATTGATTTGGAATATCATGACGAAGGCATTCAAAGCCCACAGAGATCGCCCATAGATTTAACTGAAAAGTGAATCCATAGATCTTTACCAAATAGGGGGCTAGTTTCAAATTTGTTACATATACCACTTAAAAACTCAACATCAAAGGGAAATACTTAGAACTGGCCGTAATTGACTATTGTCCCTAGCATCAATATTATGTTTAGTGCCAAAATCAAGTTCAAGACGTGAACTTATACATTCCCCATAAATGATTCGAACTTGCCTACCCATTATTTTCACCACACTGGCAAAAAAAAAACTACAAAAATCTAACTGCACAAAGAAAGTTCACTCGCCAGCTTGGCCATGTGAGCGAATTTCCAGAGTTGAGGACTTCTAAGCTAAAGCAGTTCTGGGCGAGTTAACAGCGATTTTGACCCACAATAATTGGAATCTAATCTTTTTTTGTGGAACGATCTACAATATTATAGTCAAAATTGTGTTTTTTTCCGCGAGTCACCATTCTTTACGACGTTTGGAGAACTTACGTAATCATTATTTGTTGATTTTAGTCATTATAGCCACAGATCTTTGGCGAGTTCAGAATTCCAAAAACTCACATATGACCCAGAATATTTTCGACCCACGACACCCACTGATGAGTTTTGGGAAATTATTTTTTGACTACCTGTTGAAATAGTCTTAGCAGTTAGTTGTATGGGATAAATTTAGGATTGAATTTTGATGTCCAAATACCTACTCGGCTGATGGGATAGGGAATTGATGGGAAAACCTCACCAACTTGAATTGATTGCCCCGAGCTCCTCGCTGCATTGAGTTTTCATGCCCCACCCTATGCGACCAGATTTACGCAGACATTCCTTCTTAAGACGGTTTCGACGAATTATCTGTTCGGTGGTCCTCTCAACCGTTGTCAGAGGGAATTTAACCGCCTTGTGAGTCTCTCTGGGGATGTGGATCTGCTGGGTGCTGGGGAGCTGTTTTTCAAGAGGCAAGCCAGGTTTCTTCTTTAGTTTGATATTATTTCTAGTGCGGACTATTCGGTATCATTTCCATTTATGTACATACCCTTCTTATAGTGTATATTTCTGTTTGATTTTATTATTTTTTTGGTTTTCATAATGCATTTACTTATTGTAAATTGGGCAAGTTGCCCGTGTAATTAAAACAAATAAACAAATAAACAAATAAACTTGGTGTCCCGGAGGATGCAACTGTTGGTGCACCCGGCTCGTGTAAAGGTGGATTAGGTGGGCGATAACTAAATGCCCACCGTTCAAAAGGGATCGACGAGCAAAGCATAAATAGGAGGATGAATACTTCGACGCCCTGAATACAAACGTCAGTTACCCCGCATTCAGCTCGTCCGCCAATTAGAATACAAAGAGCGCGTCAACCAGATGCTACCTCCTGACTAGGATTTCCCGCGGAAAAACGATCATTTAGGGCGAGCCCCCCCCCCCCCCCCCCCCTCCACCACCGACCACACACACAAAACACGTATACACACTACTTACCACACGCGTCTGCGGACAACTCTCAGTATTTTCCGTGTTGAACCAATTTCCCCTCAGAGAAATTTTGAAAGTCAACGTGACCCATAAATTGAAGCTATAATAGAAAATATGGCTTCATACTATTTATATCCTTGTAATATGGTGAAATATAACCCTATTTACTGTAATTACCCCTTGCATAGCTTGAGTAACATTTTTTTGATAGGTGCATAATGAGCTCACGTGATTCTCATATAAAATTATGGTTTTAAGCAAGGGGATTTTTATAGGTGAGGGTTGCATGGTCGGGATATCGGTGCCTCCTTAGAAATAAGAAATGAAAATCAATAGGTACTACCTAAATGAAAAACAAAAAAAAACCTTGAAAAAATAAAATAAATACACTGCCAAGGTGATGGCACAGGAGCTTCCTCGTCACAATCAGAGCGACCCATTATAAAATAGAACAGACTCGGAAGCAAAATAACATAACATTACATTACATTACATTACATAACATTACATTACATAACATTACATAACATTACATAACGTGAAATATACATATTACATAACATTACATTACATAACATAACATTACATAACATTACATAAAATATACATATTACATAACATTACGTCCATTATACATAATTGCGGAAGTTATGCGTGTTTGAAGAATTTCACGTTAGCGCATGCGCAGGGCGAACCGCTGGCTCTATCATGTTGAAATTTATAAGGGACCTCAATGGGCCCTACCCGCTTAATCCCTGAGAATTACATTGAAATTGGGTGAAATCTTTGGTTACTACGGCTGTAACAAGGAAATTGAATCTATTTCACGCCAGCGCATGCGCAGAGCGCACCGAGGGTCCGATCATGCTGAAATTCATACTGGAACTCACTAGGCCTTGTCCAAACAACCCTTGAAAATTTGAGCGAAATTGAATCAAAATTGTGAATGTTATGCGTGTTTGTTGAATTTAACGTTAGCGCATGCGCAGGGCGTACCGCGGGATCAATCATGTTGAAATTCGTATGGGACCTCAAGGGGCCTTATCCGCACCATCCCTCAAAACTTGAGCTGAATCAATTCAAAATCGTGGATGTTATGGCTGTAACAAGGAAATGCGGACAGACAGACTCACAGACTCACAGACTCACAGACCCACAGACCGACAGACCCGGAACCAAATTTGTTCAGTAGGCTTTGAAACGCAAAATGCAAGTGGAAATTTTGATTTCTGAAGACAAAAATTTTTTGGCTCACGAAAGTGAACACAAGGCTTCCGCTGCTTCGCAGACTCGGAAGCAAAACGTACTTACCTGACTGGGGCCCTTCAGCATTAACCCTTCCTCCCTCCATCCCTTCGTATGGGGCTCCCTATGGCGGGCGTGTGGGCCGTCTTCACGACTTTTTCAGTGAAATGTGATAACTTTCAGAATACACTTAAAAATCACTAAAAATCGTGACTTCGATGTTAGTGAGCTGGATTTGGTATCATTCGATGTAGAATTTGATAGTCTACATTCTACAACTTTCAATTTTATTTTAAAAACAATTCTGGGCGGTTTCATTCGTTAAAAACATGGATTTTCTGCGTTTTCTGATTATTCCGCCGCAAATTAGCAGTGTTAGGTAGAGGAACGTGGGTATACCTACTCGAAATCAGTGTAAAATGTCTTATAATATTGATCATCAAATAATAAATCGAAGAATAAAAATAATCAAATCATCAATTAATCAATAATCATCAAATAATTTTGATAGAAAAAAATCGTATTATTGCCCCACTGTGCTATCCCCAGGATGCAAGAGGATACCGTGAGAACAACTGCCGATTTGTTCATGTTATTGAAGGGAAGTGCATCATTCATGTTATCGATGATTTTATTTTTTATTCCAATATAACGTTTTGGTAGGTAGGTAGTACATACGTTAACTCAAATTTAGAACATAATATATAGATCATCTGTTAAATTCTCATGCAGCTAGTCAATTTTTCCTTTCCTGTTACCATAGAATTTAGTGAACGAACGCGTGAATGACAGGTACCTACCTACCTACGTAATTTTTGAAGATATGCGTTTTATTTGAAGGAAAAAATATATATATTTAGAAATGTGGTCAAATAATACCATATAATTTTTACAATCCTAGCTTTCATACCATCCAAACGCTATTCTGACAGATTGCATCCTCCATGTTTCCTATACGTATCTATTTTGGGAGGGGCTGGCCAGGTACGGGACGACTGGCTGAGCGGTGTGTTCTGAAGTGTACATTGAGACGGTACTTGCGATCAAAAACAAACTTTCTTCCAAGCGATCAATTATTTTTATTTAATACCTTTTCTTTTTATTAAATAGTGCTCTCCTCGAAATATATATCTTTATATATTTCTATAAAAGATGAAAGAACTCTCTGGGGGATTTTCTAATTAGTTATATATGTGCGGGCCCCTAGATATAGTACATGAGGGCCCCTACAGATGAATTTCCTGGGGGGCCTCAGCCCGACGCTGATTGAAAGGAGTACCTATAATACCCTTTGGTGGGGGGCTTACCGCGGTTTTCTGATGCCTCCACCTCCTTCTCACCCTTATATGGTCGAATGCCTAAACATTGCAGTTATGCGCCATGATCAGATGAGCGAATTATCCAAGCTTTGGACTTACAATTACCTATTTATGACGATTCTAAGCGGGGTTTAACGTTATAATAATAATTAAAATTTTACCCACGTACCTAAAACAAATATTTTCGGCTACAGTCTTTCCATGTCTCAAGTCACTATGCTAGTAAACTAATGAATTATTACTAGTAAATTTACTTATAGCAATTTATAATGTTTCATCCATTTTTGCCGTTTATTAGCGACGTTATGTGTTACATCTTGTGTTCTTTAGTTTGTCGTTAGGTCACTTCGAACACTCTCGCTTAGCCAAGGACAGACGTCGTCTGGAGTAGTACATAATAAATAAACGAATATAATATTTATTTATTCATCCATGAATGCTTAATCTAGTGATTACTAGATGAGTACTTAATCTAAATCTAGTGATGGATTAAAATTGAACTGAAACTTATAAGAATCGAAAAAATTGTCAAAGATTGTTGTAAGTACTGAAGATTTTGAGCCCATTGCTATTGCTTATTTGCTCCGAAAAGCCTCTAATAACCAATAGGGTAAACGTGGGGGTCGTTGACTCCAATTTTTCGAAGTTTCAACTTTGAACCTTCACTTCCCATCAGCGCTTGATCATATCGACTCGGAGTGGTTTTCATTCGATAGAAAATGTGATATAGTTTTCAAAAATAGGGCTTCATGTAACATTACGAATGACAGAAGTATTTTTAAAATTGAGAAGTATGAAAAAATTCCGGTGCGGTGGTCTCCAACACAGTTTGTGGTCGTTAACCCCCTTAGTGCGGCAGTCATTGACCCTTCAAATCATCCCGGACAACCATTTTTCCAGTGATTCTATCATCTCGCCTTTTTTACGAATAATGTGAGTATTTCACTTACAACTCTGTATAAATAAATAAATGTATTGAAAATCAATAGCTACCTATACAAAAGGTAGTTACGTATAGGAACTGACGAACGTCAGTGTTCGTATTTATGTAATGTATGTGTTCCACGCAACCGACCGCATCCTTTAAATGAACAAAAAAAGATACAAAAGAAAAACCACAGTCATGCAGCATGGCTATAAGAGCGAATTTTCGAAGTTTTCGGCATCTTCCTCCTCCGCCTAAAATTTTCTGAAAATTAATTTTCGGCCAATGTTTTCCCAACTTGATACCATACAAAATTAAAACAGGAGTAGTTTTACGCAAAGTAAAATTTGGGGTGGAAGGAGGGGGAGGGGGAAATCAAAAATGTTTTGAATACCAGAAGAGTAGGTATTGGATACGTAACAAATTTTTTGTTCCATTTTTTGCCGAGTAACACCTCGGTTTGTAGATTTTCCAACGCTGAACACGATGGTGAAGTCAGAATTGCGATATCCCATTCCGTTATCAGATTAGAGCAGACGAACCAGGAAGAACATCTCAAGAAATAACCACGTTCCTTCATCTTCAAAGTGCTCCAGTTTGAGAATGGAATGAGATATCGCAATTCTGATTTCACCATCGTGTTCAGCGTACAAAAACCTTTAAAATGAGGTGTCACTTGTCAGACTTTTTCATTTTGGGAATTTATGGGTAATTTCCCCCCCCTAAAACTCCCCAAAACTCCCCCTTAGAGTGACCCGATTCTGCCCATCTTCGAACTTAGCCTGTCGATTGCCAAGAAAGATTTTTCG
The DNA here is from genome assembly GCA_954871275.1 of Leptopterna dolabrata. Taxonomy (NCBI): domain Eukaryota; kingdom Metazoa; phylum Arthropoda; class Insecta; order Hemiptera; family Miridae; genus Leptopterna; species Leptopterna dolabrata. Next base: position 134,775,346 of record OX940974.1, on the reverse strand, counting down.
TGCAAATTTGAACTTTTTATCTCAATTCTTTCGAGAGTTATCGTCTGGAATGACACATACATATATAAATATATAAATATATAAATATATAAATATATAAATATATATATAAATATATATATATAAATATATATATAAATATATATATAAATATATATATATATATATATACATATAATTTTTGGTGTCTTTCGGCAGTGAATTCAGGATGGTCTGAAACGGATTTTGGTATAAAAATCTTTCGGAAATTCGAGTTTTAAAATTTTTGGACCGAGAACAATAGCTTCCTTTTCTTCGAAAATTCGCTAAAAAACGTATTAAGAATTGATTATGTCCAGCTTTGGTGCCACCATGACCCCGGGGAGTTGCGCCACGACATGCTAAAAACGGATTATTGGGTCCTAGGGTTTTAGTTTGATACAAAATACGTATTTACTGAATCGATTTTCGAACCATAATAACATACACCATGACCATATATGATGTATGGATGATATATGACATATATCAGGAAGTGGCAGTAGATCCGTTTGTCAGTAAATACGTGTTCGGTATCGTTCTTCGTGAAGTCAGTACTCATATATATAGTGAATTCGTTGTGAATTTTGGAGAACTGAGTCGATGTTGAATATATTTTTTACGAAGCAGCGAAATAACTAGGTGGTGACCCCCACGTTTACCCTATCGTCGACCAGTACAGTAGGTAACCCAAATTGCTCAGGGATGTTGACATGGTAGACCAATAATTAACTATTTTCTCGCATCACCTAAAATGAATATGGACATATTCAGTGACAGTCAGTGAATATGACATCAATGATAAAACTAAACATGAGCAATAGTGTTTGGATTTCAACACTTTTTATTAATCACGCTTGATGCATACATTTGCTGAACTTTGTGTTATCGTATAACACAAATCATGAATAGTCATTCATTCATATACCTACATCATTAGATAATAACAATGTAGCTTTGTAATTTCGAAGTCTTGATATTACAAGCTGAGACCTGATTGTTGAATGCCTGGATCATTCATCACAAATTTTGTACTCGTGATTGTGGGGTCTTGTTACAACTGTAGTAATTTCCCTACACAGCTCCCTCCTCGCCCCGAGCCACGGAACATTTCTTCTGGCATCTATTCGCGCGAGGGTAGTTTGGAAATGACTCACAAGCGGGTTCTTGGAATTTTCATGTTTTGGGCCATAAATGCTTTGTAGTAGAACCGACAATTCTTGTGGGTTCTGCACATCATGTACCTAAATACCTTCAATGTATTATATTTCTAAGGAATTGAACCTTGCCAAATGCTCACACACCCCTTCATTCACACCCAGACACTCCCCCCTTCCTGGAGATCCATGGTTATGAAAAGTAAGTACTATAGCAGTCCTCAGCCCAGTCGGTGGCTATGCACAAATAGAAAACGCTGCAAATCCCTCCACAGCGGTTTATTACTTTGTACAGAACACCCTTCTGTTACAGATCACAACGGTCCACATAGATAACCCTTCTATATAATATAATATGTACTATTCTATACATATTATGTAGATCGCAGACCCTCCGTAGGTTAGTGCCTAACCCCGTACTCGTTACTAGGTACCTACCTAAATCACGATGTTGCTAAAATAATTCTGTCGATGACAAACAGTAACTAAAATGGCAAAATGAAACGCAAATAATGAAGTTCTGAAGGGAAATTGTTGACGTGGAGTGAAAAAAGTTGCAAATGTACCTACCAGCAAACTCCAGCCCCTTCTACGTAGATGATATAATGAACCGTTGTGTAATAATTTACCATTGCGTAATAATTTACCCACCAATAATACTTCAATGTTTGTTCAAGTTTCACTACCTATCAACAAACTCCAAAAGAGCCATCATTTTTCAAATGAAATAATATCACAGAACAACCAACTCGACTTCATACTCCGTGAATATAATCAGGTGCTCGCCAGCGATGATGATCTCGGGCCAATTTTTGATTGTTAGCGCGCCCGTAGTGATGATATTTGGGCTGATGTATACAATTTCATTTACCCTGCTGTTGAAAAAGCCTGTCGGTGCAAACTTCTGGGCCTTGCTGTGAACGAACGGCTGGACGTACAATGCTCCGGGTGGTCTTAAAAAACTCCCAAGTTCGAGAACTATTTAAAAACGTAAAAAAATTCGAGATAATGGCGTCCTTGAGTTTCAGCCCCTATTTTTCACCACTTTGGGATGACTGACATTAACGCCGAGCTTCGAGGACCAACTAGACCCCAAATGGGACCTATAAACCGAATTTCGTGAATTTTATTTCATGGTAACTAAGAAAAGTGCGTAGTACGGCGGACGGACAGAAATTTTCTTTCCATTTTCGGATTCTACATACCTCGAAACGGAAACCATCAAATTTTTTTTGGGGGGGGGGTTAACATTTTTTTTTTTTTTTTTTTCATGCTCGACTCCACAGGTTCATTATTGAAAATAATAAACCAAAATTCAACGGTAATTTTAAAGAGGCAGGCGCTGCTGAGGGATTAAGTTCATTCTGTTCCTTTGAAACGTGAAAAATCAAACTTTGTTGTCTTCCTCAATTCCAGTGGTTCGCCAACTGATCTCATCAGTGAGTTGGTCTGTGAGTTACCAAGTCAAAGCAATAAAACATGGTCACATCTCAAAAATGATGAGACAGTAAAATAAGTAGCTAACGTTAGTTAAGCGCTTTAAATATATCAGGATACCGTTTTTCACGTATGCTTGAATTTCTCTGTGTGACACCTGCGGGAAAAAGGGAGCTGTTGGTGTTTCCTTTTCGGCATTAAGCGTTATGCTCTCTAACGAGAATGTCAACTCATTATAAACCATAAAAAACCGGTTGTGAGTCTAACTTGAACTCAGGTCTACTCAAACATCAAGTAGCACCATTGCAGTAAAGGTTGAGGGTGGTTTTTTCTTCTTCTTGGTCGATACCAATTGTCTGTAGAGATCCTCACAAGCATCGCCGTAACCGAGCAGTAACTTAAAGTTTTTGCTTCTCGATTTAGGCTTCGCTAACATTCCGGTTTCTACAAATGGCCATAGAGCAGAAATTAGTTCGATTTTTTTTCCCGCCAAAGTGTGCGCGGGTTCAAGATCGGCAAGAAAAGGAAAAGCTCAAAAACTTATTTCTAGAAAAATATAAAAACCCCTTATAGCCCCCCCCCCCCCATCCAACCCAAACCCCTTTACAACGTGGCTTTCGATATATTTCATTATATATAAATGTATATAATAAATAAAAAACAAGAAAAAAGCGTTCCGTTCCTTGAATTACGTTTTAAACAACTGGATGTCAGCTGGATGTGTTATTGTTGGATGTTACTTGAGACAGTTCTCGATAAACGGAGCCAGTAATAACCCAAAATATTTTTTCTGTAAATACGTCAAAAATTGAGTTTTTTCTTATTAAAGAATGGTCCCGAATTGAAATTAAATGAGGATAAAACCATGGAATACGTTCGACAGTTCATGTAGGTGCGTTACTTCGAAAAATATATTATGTTCGAAATTACCCTATTTGTTGATTGTTTTTGATAGTTTACTTCCGTAAGTCCGTAACGTTGATCACGGAGGAATCAGGTTTCCAAGTTAGTACATATTGTAATATAGTTGTGGAAGTTTGGAAAACAGAAGACAACGTGCAGGAATCATCAGTTGTCCTCTAATATAACAAGGAATCTCGACAGAGAACCATCTAATGCTCCTTTATAGAACACTTACGATGACAAACAATCTCTTCTATACGTTCGAATTGTGATTCAGTTTCCCCTCACGGCACTAGCTGTCCTATGGAATCTCGTAAATTACGTGATATTGTATAGTATGAGGCAATAGACGATTTTATGACACCTATTACATCTGTGGTAGGGCGTAGTGAACAATGAGTCGTCTCTAGGGTTACGAGGAGGGGGTGTGGAAGACCGTCTCCGAGAATAGAAGCCCTACTACACTGGGGGGTCTGGGGGTCATGGAACGTGAGTGGTGAGTCCTGGGAGGGGGAGTATATATTTTTCTTTTCATTTTCGATCCATTTCTTTTCACAATGGCATGCTCACTGCTTACTGCACATTCATTGTGCCGTACTGATCATAACGATGGTTGGCCTATGGCATAGAGGGTTTTGAAAAATCCTTAGAAGAATCCTCCCCTTCCTCTTCTGCATTGATTTGATAGTGCGCACAATCTAAGCTAATATTCAAACATTGGTCGAATGAGGAGCACATTGGCTAAGAACTCCATTTAGCGGAACTTCACATTCACGATTTTCGGGACGGAAATTCAAATGACGACATGAAGTTACTCAGTTCTTGCATACTGATAAGACAAGGGACGAAGGTTGAAATTGTCGAAATCGCTCACTGAGAAGGCTAGCACCTGAATAATTAAGTTAGTACCTCAGCTAGAAAAGCGTTGCTAATACCTTTGTTCTATCAGCAGATGTCGGCTTTAAGGTCAGCCCCAACTAAGGTTGACCTTAACTACTGATGTCGGCTTTAGGGTTGGCCCTCTGACTGTGTCCACCCTTCTTTGAACCTCTTGTACAACTCATGACTCTGTGATTGACAGAATATAATATACATAATTACTACCTATATGTTTTAGGAATATACTGTACCTATATTAAATACTATACAGACTGAGTTCGTTCCAAAATATCAATTATGAAAAACAATTCGACATGCAGCATAACCATATGAGCGAACATTCGAAGTGGGTAGGTTTATTTTTGGTTCATAGTAACTTTTGGTGATTCCTAGGAGTACCTAGTTACACATATTTGACAGACTCACTCAAATCAATTCATTGATCAATTTTGTGCGTAACAGTTTTGTTGGATACTGGATTAGTAATTTTCTGCCTCGAATTACAGTTCTTTACCATTTTGGTGATGTTTAGCCATTTTTACCGATTTTTTAATAAAATGTCAGAAAAAATATTTTGAATGCTTTTGGTGATTTAATTATCATTCACAAATTTATTCATGGTGATTTCAGTCATCATTGCAGATTTTTAGAGACTGCTGACCCCAAAAATCTCATTTTTGTTCCTCAATCTTTCGGAAAATAATCATTTCCTATCTAGTCACCATTTTGGACTAGGTAGGTACTTCTTGCAAATTATTGTTGTTTTTTTATTTTCGAAAATTGCTCCTTTTCGAGTTCATCCTTGTTTTTGCTGTTGCGAACCTTTTTGGCAAAATCCGCCACCAAGGTCAGGTAGGTATCAGCAGGAAGGAGACACACAAGCGCACACACACACACACACACACACACACACACACACTGTATTTAGTAAGTTGCATTTATTTAGAGTGGATTGATTCCACGCTGATTTTGCTTAATCCAATGCTGTGCAAGGGCTGAGGAGGCTCATCAGAAACACATCTCCAAGGTCGAGGCCCAGTGGCCAATAGAACCGCGATGAATCGGAATCCTGTAGAATCGAAACGGAAGCCAGCAGATATCGACCCCCCCCCCTCCACACCCCTCTTCGCCACCATTAACTTCGATAGCGAGTGTGAGAGAGACAGTGAGAAGTAAGTGGAAATGTGGGTTCGATCAGAGGGTGGGCAGGTTTTCAGAAAGAGATGGAAAGCGGTTGAAGGGAGGATGATGTGGTAGGTGGGAAGGGGGGAGTGTTATGGGGTTGGAGGGGGTATTGTCGTAAGTTTAATTAAATTGCTCTACAGAGAACCAGAATTCGAAGATGCATTGTCTATTGTTTTCTCAGATGTCCACAAGACCTCCCCCCCCTCCCATGTATACCACCAGTCCCTCGCCATCGACGTCAGAGGGGGAACCGAACCCCTCACAAAAACTTGAACCCGCCGCCACAAAACCTCATTTATCCTCCGTTTTCGAGCTACGAGTTTTCCTCCTCGTTTTATTACGTCACTATCAGTCCAGAACTCAACTTGGAATCGAGTTACTCAAAGTCCCCACTCCCAAGATCGGCTCTGAACGGGGAAAGGTGAGAATTAACTTTGAGGTTGAAGAAATCGGTCCAAGCTACCGGCTTAAAGAGGAATACATAACTTGAGAAGGATGAAAAAAGGAAGAGGAAGAAGAGCCCTCGAGGCCCCTCGATTTGGATGAATAACACCAGAGAAGTTTATGCTGACAAATCTGCTGGAAGCCTTGGGGGTCCCATAGCGCACTGCGTCGTCATCACGGACTACTTCTTCGAGGAAATATCCGATTCGAGATTGACCCCGGTCTCTACGGACTTTTCAATATTCAGACATGTGCCCTTCTCGTATTTTCACTGAAGGTTGAACATCACTGCGCATCAAATCACCAGTGGGTTGAGCAGTTTGAGGCAGCAGAAACTTCTGCTATATTCACCGGTTCCGAACATCAATAATCTTGAATTAAAACAACCACCAATACTCGTCATCATCACTTGTTAAACCTTCTTTAAACGGAAAAATTTATGTACGGTGAATGTTGGTGTGGTAGAATGTGCGTGTATGTGGAAATGTGTGGAGGTATTGCGACTGTTTATTTGTTCACTTCAGAGGACCCTGGAACAGGTTCAGTTGGTGATTCACCAGCAGGTTCTGTACTTTTTGACAGACTGTGGCAGTGGACTCTCGAGATTGCCCCTTCTATGACTAGCGATATTATCGCCATTTAAGAAGGGATATTGATAAGGCTTCAGCCAACCGATCCCATCTTCAACGGAAAAACAAACGACTCGAAAACTGCCACCGTGACATACTTCTGGGTAGCAGAAGCATGAGAGAGAAAAGGGGGTTGAAAAGTAGTATGTAGTTCCAGTTCAGGAAAGGAAATCTGAACAACTTCAAAGTGACTAACCTCTATCGTAATGTTACTACCTCAATAATATTTACTGGCGGAGAACAAAGCTCCTACATGCGAGTATTGGCCGAGTAAAAATGTTGTCAGAGGTTGTTGTCCAGTGAATTATGATCATCTGGGCAACCTCCAGGTGATCAACCTCCACCGTAGGATGGAACAACTACTGGGTTGTAAATTGGGACACGGCATTAATCGCCTTCAAACGAGCTCAATATATTTTAATTATACTGCTCTAAAGGGGGAATGGGTGTGGGGAAGCCAATATATGTATGTATTATAAAAGCGACAGGATGTTTGTGAAGGAATCCTTCTGGAAACCTTCGGGCTTCTCCTTCTGGAAAGCCCTCAAAAATTGGATTGAGTATGGGGAGTTACTCAGCGCATGCTACAAAACCACTCTCTGCAACCATGGTACAGAGTGAGGAGGAGAGTGACTGTGGACCCTCAAGAGTCCCTCCTCTAGATCAGCGATATTATTACCAATTAAGAAGGGATATCGATTAGGCTTCAGCCGACCTTTGACATTTTCTTTGTCTCCAAAGCCAAAATGTACACTTGCGTTTCAAAGCTTTCTGAATAAATTTGGTTCGATGGTCGGTTTTGTCCGTCTGTCTGTCTGTCTGTCTGTCCATCGATGTCCTTGCCACACGCAAAACTTCTTCAACTCGAATCCGGTAGTGCTGAAATAATTTTCAGGGATCAGGGTTGGGCCCTAGACGGTCCCCTATGAATTTCAAAGCGATCGGACCGTAGCCTGGTTTTGATGAAATTTTCAGGAATCACGCTTGTTAGGTCCTGGATAATTCTCACTTGCGTGTTGACGTTATGCTTCATGCATAACAGCAAATCAAATTATATATAGAATTCTTGAATCCAAACTAATCTGTAATGAATCACAGATCAGTCGATCATCAATCGATCTATTAGGTCACGCTATCGATACGAGGAAGCTATGTGCCCGTAAACTTGACAGAGATTTTTTTAATTTGGTTTCATCTTGAGTTTTCCTGGTCCTTACAAAAATACTTCTTATGGTAATTCGGGAACATCCCCATTCTTTTCTCTTTCTGAGCTTGAGCTGTTTGTTTTTATACTTTGTCTCTGTGTTTATTGATGCAATTTACCATCAATTCATCTCCAAGTCATCATCTCCTAAGGGCCATTCTCGACATTTCCAATTACGACTTCAAACGGTGACAGTTTAGTGACAAGTGAAACTAATACTGTATGCGATTAGAACATAACTAACTTTGTTTTTGGATGCTTTCGTTTTGACTTTGTCTCTGAGAGTATCCTGGCATGTTCTGTTAATGTCGAGTGGTATCTTTCAACCAGACCGTTGGAATTACGATTTTCGGAACTAATGAACGTCCTTTGACAAGGGAGCCGTTGGATTCAGCGCGTCATTGTCAGCAAATCATCGTAATTTTAGCAAGGTGCCAACACTAGGATTTAGATGATTTCAAAAGGAATGCTTAGGCGTGTTGAGGATTCCAAAAGGTATGCTTGGGCGTAGACAGTTATTCAATCACAGATGATTTCATTATGAATTTCAATTTTCATCATCAATTTTAATTTTTCAAGAGATAGTTCTAATTTTTCATCGGTTTCAGCGGTATTATCCAGGTATGTGAAGTGTTCCCAATGGTCTAGATTCAAGATGGAATGGGAGGAGTGTTGTTCAGTTTAGTTTTGCTACGGGGTGTCCTACGTTCTAGGCATATTTTGAACATCTAATCTATACCATATAATTTTGAATCGCAGTTTTTATATTTGACCAAAAATATTTTCTGTTGAGTTTTTCGTGAGTTTATACACTGCCCCTGTGATTAGTTTTTCCTTTGTGTATATTATGTCTGTAGATATACTCTGAAGGGCGCATTGATTGTAATCACTAAGTCCACGATGGTCTATGGCGAGACGATATTTTTGTTTCCAGAGGCGTGTAATTTTTTCGGAACAATCCAAAGGGTACATTTCCAAGGGCTGAAACTGGGTCTTTAAATTATCCCTTGTTGGAGCATCTCATTAATTTGACTGCCGATTTCCTCCTGGTATATTTCAGGGTAACGATAGTTCCTGGTATAAACAAGGATTTCATCTCGTGTCCTGATTTCGTGTTGAACTTTATTAGTGAATGTAAATGTTTTCACATTGAAAAAGGGCCTTTGTACTGGTGAATTTATTTTATGAATGTTTTTTCCCTTCTCCGTTCGTGTGATTAGTTCTGCTGTCGCTAGTACCGAATTGCAGGTTTCTGTGCCCAAAAAAAGGTATTAATTTCATTCTACATTGGGATTTCCTGAACTCGAATTGGCACATTCAGTTCCATAGTGTTCGGTGTTGTGTCACAGTCAAAATATCGAAGAGGTATTTCAGTTTACCGTGTTTGTTAGTCGCAAAGTCAGTCTGTGCACCTAACAATCATACACTACTCATTCTCAAATCGAAACTGCTATGTTCATGAAATTTGCTTTTTGAGCGGAATATTCTAATTCCATATTTTAAACGATTCTCCACATGGTATCACCGAAACGTGAGGCACAAGTTTCCAATTGAAATATTGTTCAACTACGTTGGAATGTACGAAGCTGGATGCGCTTTCGGAATGTAAAAAGATTCTGATTCTGGAATTTGGCAAAACAATACGAGTAAGGAACGTTCATAAATGTATCAAGTTGAATATTGGGTTTCGAGGGGTCGAGGGGTAGTTTTTCCTTGATTTCCTGAAAATTAGAAGGTAGGTATAACTGGGCGTAGGTTAGATTTTGGAAGGTTCGAACGATCCGATATTTACAATAATAAACCAAATTATCGAAAAATATAAATAGATGAAGAGCATTGATGATCCTACTTGGAGCTCCAGTTGAATAATTAAAATACTGTCAATTTAAATAAATAACACGAAAATATGATAATCCAATAATAAACATGTACATAAGTAGCAAAAATAACATTCAAACTTGAAAGAACAATATTAGTGGGTAATAATTTAAAATTAGTAGTGGGGAGGAGACAGTGTCCGTTTTTTCCCTGCTTTGCTCAAAGTTAGAAGGCCGGTGCGACTAGATATCGATTAGATTTTTGAATATTCATGGTTGAAAATAAATATATATTCATGTATATATAGATATATATACATATATCTCTATATATATATATATATATATATATATATATATATATATATATATATATATATATATATATATATATATATATATATATATATATATATATATATATATTGTTGGGCGAACCATATGGTTTGAGAGAGTTTATGAGTTACTATTTTTGGAAAAGTTCGTTGTCATATAGCTTTTCGTTGTTCTAATCTTGAGTGTGTATTTTGGGGATAACGTGTTTTGATTTCAAATAAAACAATCAACAATCTATAATACGCGTATTATAATACTGGTGTCAGAACTGGGATGAGTGCCCAGGATTCCATAGGCGAGCGCGTACGTCAGCGTCACAACCCACCCCCAGGGGGAGAAGATACAGTCGACGACGATGCGGGCGACCACAACCCAACAGTTATGGCCAACGTTCACCATCCCGCAACACAGCCTATGCAAGCCGATGAAGCCGACACAACACTGACAACTCTTCGACTGATCTCACAACAACTAGCGGCTCTTGTAGACAGTCAGGTTATAACCCACACACCACCACAGCCAGATGTCGGACCTTCTCGACGAGATGGCGGGGAAGGACGTGATGTTGTCAAACCTCCTACATATGACGGGTCAACCCCGTGGGACGATTACTGGGAGCGATTTCAGACAATTGCTGAAGCAAATCGCTGGAGCCTGGCTACCTCGGCAGTCAAGCTGATGGCTGCTCTGCGAGGGGCTGCCCTTGCTGTAGTCTGTAATGTCCCCACAGCCGCCAGGGATTTGACAGCAATGGTGAATAGCCTAAACCAACGATATGGCGTCCAAGGCCAGGCCCGCCTATACCTGGCTCGGTTGAGACAGAGGGTACAAGGACCAAAGGAAGACATCGCGAGTTTTGCCGCAGACGTTGAGGGCTTGGCACGCCGAGCAGTCCCAGGAGAAGAAGCCCGAGAAACCATCGCGATGGAACAATTCCTAAATGGCTTGAAACACCCCCGTATTCGGGAAATGGTCATTGGTAGTGACCGAAACACATTGCAATCGGCAGTCACCCGAGCGCTGCAAATGGAAGCGGGGTTGGCGCCGAATCTCATGACAATTCGCACAGTGGATGGTCCAGCCCCTCTCGATACAAATCTATCTGGTCAACATAGAGTTCAAAGCAACGAGTTTGATGACCATATACGCAAAGTTGTGAGGGACATGAACAATAAAGAACGGGACCAGGCAAGGCCACACAGTACATATGCTAAGAGAGCTGTCCAATGTTGGCGGTGTGGACAGTTAGGACATTTTCAGAGAGACTGCAAAGGAACAGTGAGTGCAGGGAAACAGGAAAACTAAAGACTGCCTGTTCTCAAGCCCAGGGACTGGCAGTTGAACATGGGCAATTTGCAGTACAACAAACTAACCACACATTTCCCTTGTTCCGTACATCAATACTTTTGGAAGGTTACCATCGATGGACACACATGCCAGATGATTATAGATACAGGGGCAACTATCACTATTATCAGCCCCTCAATGGTGAATGGAAGAAAGATTACAGACAAAGGAGTAGCCAATGGTCGTCTTCGCACAGTGAGTGGAGAAACAATAGCTGTTGAGGGCTGGGCTAACGTCTGTATTGATTTGGGGGACAATAGACCGAGGGAACATGAGGTTGTTGTGGCTGGAATACAAGAACAATGCATACTAGGGATGGACTTTTTGCAGTGCTATCAGTGTATAATTGATGTGGGTAACCAAGTATTACAGTTTGAGGGGACTTCAAAAATCTACTTTGGGCCAAGCAGGGCCCACGGTAATATCTGCAAGGACACCCAACCGGTTTGTAGTATCAAGGGAATAACATCGTTGCCCAAACACCTACAAGAGTTGTATGACCGCTCAGTTGACACTGTTACAAGAGAGGAAGACCAGCAAGCATTCTGGCAGCTCCTTAGTCTGAACCCTGATGTGTTTGCGTCCAGTAAAAGGGAACTGGGTAGATGCACACTTGGTACACACACTATTGATGTGGCTGGTCATCCTCCTATAAAACAACAGCCTAGGCGAGTGAGTCCAGTACAGCAAGGAACTGTGACAACATTGATAAATGAAATGCTAGAAACAGGGGTAATTGAGGAATCATGCAGCCCATGGGCCAGTCCAGTTGTCATGGTCCGGAAAAAGGATGGGACATGGCGATTTTGCATAGACTATCGCAAGCTTAATGCAATTACTGTTAAAGACTCCCATCCGCTCCCACACATAGAGGAGACACTTCGTTCATTATAGGGCAGCCGATGGTTCACAACGCTTGATCTACAGAGTGGGTATTGGCAGATCCTCCTGGACCCAGAAGCTAAGGATAAGACAGCGTTCTGTACAAGGTATGGTCTCTGGCAATTCCGAGTTATGCCTTTTGGCCTCTGCAATGCGCCAAGTACGTTTCAGCGACTTATGCGTCAGCTGCTGCAGCCACTGCTTACACAAGGGGTTTTGGAGGTGTACCTTGATGATATTTTGGTACACACACCCTCTTTTGATGGCCACATGAAGGCGCTACAAGAGGTATTTAGATTACTGCACAAGGGAGGATTGAAGCTGAATGTGGGGAAATGTGAGTTTCTAAGACAAACTGCAACATATATGGGCCATTTGATCACAAGGGAGGGTATCTGCACTGACCCCAAGAAGATACAAGCTATTGTTGAATGGCCACGCCCAACCACACCCAAGGAACTTCGTGCATTTATTGGCCTTTGTTCTTATTATCGGGTCTTTGTGCCAGGCCTAGCAGATGTATTGAAACCACTATACAATGCTGTGAACCAATCTGCACAGCAATTTGGCTGGTCCAGCCTGTGTGAACAAGCATTCAGAAAAATGAAAATTCTATTACAACAAACCCCAGTCTTAGGTCATGTACTCCCAGACTGCCAGTTCCTCATAGACACAGATGCAAGTGATGTAGCAATTTGGGCTGTTCTCTCCCAGGTACAAAGTGGGAAGGAAACCGTAATAGCATATTACAGCCGTTGCTTGTCCCGGAGTGAAAGGAACTACTGTGTCACACGTAAAGAATTGCTGAATGTGGTGGCAGCAGTCAGAGCATTTGCACCCTATGGACTTGACAATGGGAAGAAACTGATGGTGCGCACTGATCATGCTTCTCTACGATGGCTGACCAACTTTAAAGCAGTGGATGGACAGCTTGCACGGTGGCTGGAACAACTGGCATCGTATGATTTGGAGATTCTCTACCGGAAAGGCGACCTACACGGCAATGCTGATGCTCTTTCCAGACGGCCTTGTGCTACACAGGGATGTATATATTGCGAGAAGCGAGAAGAATGTGCAGACAAGGAGATTTACGCTGTTGGTCTGGACCAGGAGGAGACACTCACCCTGCTCATCAAGGGGCAGTCCACAGATCCGGATCTCAAGATGGTACGCAGTTGGTTGGAGATTGGACAGAGACCAGAATGGGCAGCTGTGGCAGGGCAGAATACACATGTTAAAGCCTATTGGGCAATGTTTGACTCACTGGTCATCTATCAGGGAGGACTATACCGACGGTGGGAAAGTGCAAATGGACAAAAGGGAAGAATGCAATTGCTGATACTAGAGAAGCTGCGCAAAGAGATGTTTGAGGCAGCCCACACACCAGCACACTTTGGGGAGAAGAGGACTGGGGCCAAGATCCGTGAACTATTTTATTGGGTTGGCATCCACAGGGATGTTCGGGAGTGGTGCCGTCAGTGTGAGAAGTGTGGACAACGGAGGGGTGGGCCACGCGCTGGCAAGGCACCTCTACAGCTGTGTGAGAGCGGGGTACCATTTCAGAGAATTGCTGTAGACGTCTTTGGGCCCCTACCCACTACTGATCGTGGCAACCGGTATGTCTTAACAGCAGTAGACTTCTTCACTAAATGGCCAGAAGCTATCCCCATACCTGACCAGCGTGCTGAGACAATAGCCCAAGCAATGGTTGAACACATAGTGTCACGATTTGGAATCCCGAGGGAGGTTCATTCAGACAGAGGTACGAATTTTGAATCAGAGCTCTTCCAGAGTCTGCTGAAGCAATTAGGAATTCGGAAGACTAGGAGTACCCCACTGCATCCTCAGAGTGAAGGTCAGGTTGAAAAACTCCATCGGACGCTATACGACTGGTTAGCCAAAATGATTGAGGACCACCAAGGGGATTGGGATATCCAACTACCCATTGCCCTGTTGGCATACCATGCATCTGAGCATGCAACCACAGGATTTACACCAGCATTCCTCATGTTTGGCCGGGAACCATCTTTACCGGTGCACCTCCTCTTTGGCAAACCCCCACATGACGAACAACGACCGCAATTTGTGGACGAGCTACGGGAGCGGATCCATGAGGCCCATGGGAAGGCACAAGAACGGCTGGCAATAAGGGCAGAGGACATGAAGCGTAGGTACGATGTGAGAGCCAAACAACCCAGGTTCCAGGAAGGGGATCAGGTATGGCTACACAACCCAAGGCGAATAAAGGGAAGAAATCCTAAGCTCCAGTGTCCCTGGGAGGGCCCGTTCACTGTGGTGAAGGGATTGAATGATGTGGTCTTCCGAATTAAGAACACCAAGGGAAAGCTCAAGGTTGTACACTCAGACAGGCTCACACCCTATTGTGGACCTTAAGAAAGAAGGGCGAGAGAAGTGTTGGGCGAACCATATGGTTTGAGAGAGTTTATGAGTTACTATTTTTGGAAAAGTTCGTTGTCATATAGTTTTTCGTTGTTCTAATCTTGAGTGTGTATTTTTCGGGATAACGTGTTTTGATTTCAAATAAAACAATCAACAATCTATAATACGCGTATTATAATAATATACCTATTTATTTATTTCCAAAAATATATATGCATCCCATTGAACGGTAAACTGTGACTCCAGTTGAAGAAAGATTGGTGTCATCTGTGGGCGAGGAAAAGAAAACCATCCAGAGGTTGAATTGAAACTTTCTTCTATGCTTGGGTGTGATATCTGCCACTAGGTACATCTTCATGGTGGACATGATATTCATTATTGATGTGGACTAGTGCCAGACCATTCAGTCTATACTCTCTCATATTGGTGCGCATATACGTTTTTATCCTTCCTAGGCCTACTTCCATGGTGAAAATTCACTCGAAATTCTTCCTACTTCCATGGAAGGATTGAAGGTTGAGGTTTTGAAAAGTTCCCAAAAAGCGTGATTTCTGGGGCGACGCTGAGCCATTTTCCGGAATATCCAGGAAGCCCCCAATCATCCACTGGCTTGGAACACTTAGCCTAAGATAACAGAGTGAGATAAAACAATGTTATAATGAGATGTTTTCATGAGATAAGAACGTGTTGTCTCATCTTATTTTCTTGTCTTCTTATGGTCTTTCATAAGGTTTATCTAAAAATTAACTTCCTCATAGATTTTGGTATTTCGAAATTTGAAGCTACCTATAGGCACTATTGACGAACCTACGGTTCTGAATCGTGATATGTTGTTTCTGATACCTAGGTATAAGTGACTAATCCATTTTGTCTGTGTGTTATCACTTGCACCTATCAGAAACAACACATCAAGGTTCGAATCTTACACCAGGTAACGGGTGGTATGGAATACAAAATAACAATGTTATTTATATATAGGTAGTTATTTATTTACGCTAAAATACAGTTTTGTACACATATTTCTGAGCAGTTTACAAATCTTGCTTACGTCCAGTTATTTACGATATGGCCTATAGATCACAATGACCTGTCCAGTACAAGCTGAAGTAGAAGCTAGGCAAAAACGTGCGTAGTGTAATATTTTTTTCAGATTTTAAAAACAGTGTATTACGATAATGTCTGTAATATTGTGCTGTTAATTAGATTATTTTCCAGAAAATTTCTTGTTTCATTTTTAAATATTGCAAGTGTTTTAATAGTTTTAGCTGTGTAATGCCTCAAAACAATGGTGGCGTGAGCTAGGGGAATGTAGAAATCATTGGATGGCCTTGGTTTTTCCAAGGTAGCTGTGATAAGCCCTCGTATTCCTAGTATTTACATGTTTTTGAAACATCGATAGTTTTGTTGACATAGGTCATCAATCGATATACACATGCTTTTCTTGGGGTCATTACATCAAAATTAGTGTATAGGTTGCTCACAGGCGTACGTCTACGAGATTTCGTTGCTATTCGCAAAACCGCATTGATAGCTGCATCAAGACAATGGAAATTGCTGGAATGGACCCCTCCCCTCCCCATACTGCTATACCGTAGATAAGGATACTGAACGCGTACGCACAATAAATCATTCTAAGATTTCCTCGGGACATCCATTTTCTTAGGACATTAAAACAAAAACGAAAAGATTTTCTAAACCTCATCACCAGTTCTTGTGTTGGTCTAGCATAAGACCAAGGTACCTATTTGATGGTCTGGACTTTTTCCAAACTTTTGAAAGAACAAAAAAATTTGAACTTGACAAGTGATAGAATTATATATCAAGTTGTGTTTCTTCCGTCCAGTTAACGGGTTTGAAAATTTTAGATTGTTTCAAAGAAGAAGCGGAGTTTCCCTTCGAGATAAAAAGTTTGTGAGGTGGTACTTACAGCACGGCAGGTGTGATGATTGGTGACGTCGGGGATGTAGCTCAGTCAGGACGGGTAGTAGTGTAGCTGCGTCCTTGAAGAGCCAGCAAGTGTCACCAGATCGAGTTGAAGTTTCCGACTGATATTCTGTAATATGACGGGAAGTTCACGCTCTCGTTCCACTTGTTCAACTACGAGGGTGCAAGAGGTCATCTCACCACTCTCCTGGTTATCAAGATGTTTTCTTGATAATTGTGAAGTTGTAATCGTTGATGCTGAGGAGTTGCAGTGTTTCCTTCGTACAGAAAACTTGAAATTTGGGTGGTTGGTTTTCGTTACAAGTCCCGAATTGATGGTTCTCAACACTGCGCTAGACATTTTCAGAGTTTACGTAGAAGCATTTCAGTTTAAAAAAAATTGATTTCCAAATTATATTTACAACTGTTCATCTTGGTATACTTCACTTGAGTGACGAGTGACAACTAACGTCGTTATCGCTTCAGACGACACTGACCGAGGCCCAGGAAGTCCGGGGTTCCAAATTCCGCTAAAATGTTTGCAGTGGCAAACAAAAGGAGGATTCGGAAGATGAATACTTTTGAAAGGAAGTACCTAGTGGTTCAAATTCGAGTTTATATGGAGCAAAAAAATTGCTAAAAATCACCAACAATTTATTCTTTTTTTTTTTTTGATCAACCGAAACTGATAATAATTTACCGAAGTGGTGTGAAATGGTGACTCGAGACAGGTAAATAAATACCACTTCATCCATCATCGTAGGTACGTTCATGCTCCATCACTGGTTGTTTCGTATTTTTTAGTGGAAGTCAATCTCAAGTTTACTCCAGTTGATATTCCAATGTGTTTGGGTGCCATCCCCCCTCCCCCACCACCTCCTCACCACCCCGCTTTCTTCTTTGAGCAGTTGCTCGACTGAGTTAAAAATTAGAACTACAGTGAAAATACACTGCCAAGGTGATGGCACAGGAGCTTCCTCGTCACAATCAGAGTGACCCATTATAAAATAAAACAGATTCGGAAGCAAAATAACATAACATTACATTACATTACATAACATTACATAACATTACATAACATTACATAACATTACATAACATTACATTACATTACATAACATTACATAACGTGAAATATACATATTACATAACATTACATTACATTACATAACATTACATAACGTGAAATATGCATATTACATAACATTACATTACATAACATAACATTACATAACACTACATAAAATATACATATTACATAACATTACGTCCATTATACATAATTGCGAAAGTTATGCGTGTTTGAAGAATTTCACGTTAGCGCATGCGCAGGGCGAACCGCTGGCTCTATCATGTTGAAATTTATAAGGGACCTCAATGGGCCCTACCCGCTCAATCCCTGAGAATTACATTGAAATTGGGTGAAATCTTTGGTTACTACGGCTGTAACAAGGAAATTGAATCTATTTCACGCCAGCGCATGCGCAGAGGGTCCGATCATGCTGAAATTCATACTGGAACTCACTACGCCTTGTTCAAACAACCTTTGAAAATTTGAGCGAAATTGAATCAAAATTGTGAAAGTTATGCGTGTTTGTTGAATTTAACGTTAGCGCATGCGCAGGGCGTACCGCTGGATCAATCATGTTGAAATTTTTATGGGACCTCAAGGGGCCTTATCCGCACCATCCCTCAAAATTTGAGCTGAATCAATTCAAAATCGTGGAAGTTATGGCTGTAACAAGGAAATGCGGACAGACAGACTCACAGACTCACAGACCGACAGACACGGAACCAAATTTGTTCAGTAGGCTTTGAAACGCAAAATGCAAGTGGAAATTTTGATTTCTGAAGACAATAATTTTTGGCTCACGAAAGTGAACACAAGGCTTCCGCTGCTTCGCAGACTCGGAAGCAATATGAGCGTTCCACTGTGACCTCAGGGTCCTATGAAGTGTTCAATGAAGTTAGGCAGTAAACTTGAGGAAACTAGTCCGAATAACTGCATTATAAATATCACTACTGTCCTTCCCGTGGGGTATTCTGTCATGCATTACTCAGCAACAACGTTTTTTTTTTTTTTTTCACTAACAATTTGTTAAATAATTTTTTATTGATATCCACCTTGTTACGGTGCTCAGAAAGTTGTCATCGTTGATAATCAACGTGAACCAACATCGTGGAAACATGTCTGTTGTAGTAATATGGCGGTTCAACCGGACCTGCTCATGCTCTGGCCTAGGCCTACCGAGACCTAGCTTGGCATGGCCTGGCGGGGTGGGGTGACGGTTCTAGTGCCAAAGAGTGGCGGAGGGGAAGGGGGAGGGGTCAAGCTTGCTTCTAGCCAATCACAACATCCCTGACAGGAAGGTGGGAGGAGAGCGGTCAGGATTGGTCGAACAATTTGTATCTATCTACGCCGTTACACGTTCCTTAGTGGGTATTTGTTTTTTTTTTTTTGCGATAAGGCATCCTGTTTAGTGTCAGTGCGCAGGCGTGACGGATAGGATAGAAATAAAGCGGGACGAGTATTGTTTCGTTAGTAACCCTTCTGAAAAAGTTCGGAAATGTTCGCTTATCGCTTGGGCAAGTATAAAAGCGTCAGCGTTATTCATCAAAATAACTCTTACGTTTTAGCGTTTAGGGAGAAAAACGTCATGTTGCTAGTTACTAAGGACGCTTGGGTTGTGTTGAAAAAAGAGGCCAAGTTCATAATACATTATTTAATGAATAGAGAAAAGACACAGTACAATTTGTATCATTCGTCAGAGATAACGATAACTTTACAAACAGATAAAAGGAAGAAACTGTTGATCGACGAGAAAAATCCGTGGTGGTTACATTCATCAAACTCCATTACACTACGGAAAAGGGAAGTGTTAACATTACTATCTCATGGAACAACAACGATAGATAATTAAATCGCGGCTCTAGGACAAGAAGTGGCAACAACAGTTCAAAATACGGATAATAATAACGAATTGGCGGCAGGAGCAGCGATGAATGAAGGATCACTGTTCCAGCTTGACGAGCTCTTCAATTGTGAATTGCCGACCGAGGAATCCAGCCTCGTTCATTAAATCCGAGATATTTTACGAATATTTTATCTCTCTGTTTACGTAAAATTTTTTCAATTAAATATATTTCGTCATGACGGACTGGCTGTAGTTCTTCTTTATAAAATCTCCCTTTGATGATTTGATGATTTTTGTCTCTCAGCGTATAAGTAAACGGTACAGTATGGTGTATAGCTTGTATATGAAAAATTTCTGGTGACCAGTTGACCATGTATCCTTTTGAAAATGTTGTTTTCTCTTTCGATATTCTCACAGGATCGTCAAGTTTGAAATGGGGTTTAGAAGTCTGACGTTTCCTCGTAAAAAACGTGTCCAAAATGTATTTTTCGTTGGTTGAGTCGACTTCCGACGGCTTACGTATTATTTTCGAATGAGTAGTGTTATTTTAATCGGTCAGTAACCGAGGAAGTATGTCGACGAATCTGTACTTTCCTCTACCGTGAAATTCAGTCCACATTTTCGTTTTCAGCGTACGGTTGAATCTTTCGATAATCGAACATTTTATTTTTGAAAATGTGCCGTAAGTAGTGGTTTATTTTCCATTTTTTCATTAAATCACGAGAACGCGAATTGAAAAATTCGCGTCCGTTATCAGATTGAAGGTTGACAGGTGCCCCTTTAGCTGATAATAGTACTTTTTCCATCGCTTTGGTGACATCGACCGCATTTTTCCTTTTCACGGGCACCGCCCAAGCAAATTTAGAAAATGTATTGATCACCGTTTAAATGTATCGGTAACCATTATTAAACTTCGCGTAAGGGATCATCTCAACCAAATCTATTTGCCATAAATCATTAATGCCTCTGGGTAAAATCAATCTTCTGGGATACTTGATACGGGATGGTTTAAGCAATTCCTTAATCACTTCTTTCTTTACCGATGCTGACACCATTGCTTGTAACGGTCGAGGTCGTTGTTTTGTTCAAACTGCCACTCAACTCAGCTATCAAGAGGATGTGGTTAGTATGATTTGATTACGTTCACAGTACCTACAAGTAATTATTTGTTACAGCGTGAAAAGCTTCCATTTTAACACTGAACCTGACCCTATTTTTGTTTCCAAGTTATTGTTTCACCTCCCCACTCAACTCATACTATAAATAATTTGAAGTGACGTCATACAGAACATCCTCGTTGGAGTAGATACGCTGGAACACCTGTTTTCAGATGACTGAATCCATCAGTTAATGCTTCAATTGAATGTGAATCCTCTTCCATGCTCGACTAGCCAACAAGATATTCTACTGGTCAGGTTCCATATAAAACCCCGCTATCTGAATCATATCTAGTGGGGGTTGACTCGCAGTGTTGGCTCCCAAATCATTAACTCCACTCACAGCTGTCAAGTCTCTCATTAGCGAATTTTCAAAGAAAATGAAGCTATTGCAATGGCTTCGAAATTTAAATAATATAAATTTTTGGAAATTTTCTTCATAGAAATCCGTTTCAGACCATTCTAAAACGATTCCTGAAATTTAACACTTTTTTATATGTATATATATATATATATATATATGTGTCACTCCAGACGATAACTCTCGATAGAATTGAGATAAACAGCTCAAATTTGCACAAAAAATCTATCTTGGCAATCGAAAGGCTAAGTTCGAAGATGGGCGAAATTGGCCTACTCTAAGGAGGGTTTTGGCGCATTTAAAGTGCGCAAAAATTACCCAAAAATCCCCAAAATGTTATTTTCCAACAAGTGACCCCTCATTTTAAAGGTTTTTGCACGCTGAACACGATGGTGGAATCGGATTTTAGATATCTTGATCCGTTCTCAAATTAGAGCATTTAAAGTGCGCAAAAATTACCCAAAAATCCCCAAAATGTTATTTTCTAACAAGTGACCCCTCATTTTAAAGGTTTTTGCACGCTGAACACGATGGTGAAATCGGATTTTAGATATCTAAATCCGTTCTTAAATTAGAGCATTTAAAGTGCGCAAAAATTACCCAAAACTAGGATAATCTTTAAACTCTTACCCCCCCCCCCCCCACCCCCTTAGAGTGGTCAGATTGAAAAATGTGAGAAGTATCAATTGAAGACGAGAGTTCGAAGCAAAAAAGGGGGAGGCAAACGATTAGTACAACTCCTTGAATTTCCCATTTGACATAAATATAATTGTTATGATACCTTCATAGATAGACAAGTACCGGCCCACGTATTACTAGAAGGAAGACGAAAGAAAAAATCTATTTCAAATTATTCAATTTAGGTACTAACAGTAGGAGGAAGAAGTTTTCCTTTATTCAAAACCATAGCCATTAATTCGAATATTTCTTTGAAAATTCGCTCATTAAGTCATGCTGCATGACTGGTTTTTTTTTTATCCATAACACAGTTTATAGTTGGAAGCAGAGTTATCAAACTGGACGTTGCCTTTGCACTTGATGTGATAGTAGAAGGTTCAGTATGTAGGAGACGGTCCAACCAACTTGGATGATAACTCAATATTAAATGCTGTTGCGGGGTAGTAGTCGCAGACATGTGTGTTCCATGAAAAAACGTAGCATCATTTTTACGATCTGCTTGCTGTAGCTTCTCACTGAACAGTTCCCAGTCATCAGCACGAATGTAGAATGCCGCACCACGAGGTCTTCTTATCACAATCACAATTGTAGTCAAGTCAGACAGACCAACGACCAACTGTAGATTTTTCGCACTATCAATGTTGAATGTGCTGGTGAGCATTAACGAGTCCATGATGATGATGATGGCGATTGTATACTAGTGGCTTACTCTTGCTGTACCGTATTTTTATAATCAACCCTCCCCTCCCCATTGCTGTCAATAGCAAATTATTTTCTTATTTCTTAGCTTCATAGTGTTTATTTGCGTAAGATATCGTAACATAATCTTGATGTGAATTGGCCTCCCCGGTGCCAAGTAGACGATATGTTCCAAAATGCAGAGTTCGAGTTTTATCATTTCTTACGAAGGGGAGTGAGCCTAGTGTAACAACATCTGACGTATTTATTGGGGGTTTCACATTAATCAATCGTTTTTCATTAAAATCAACTACATAAGGCTTGGCTGATATAATATGATTTTTCTTTATTAGTTCCTCTAATGCTGAATCCAGTTCCTTTATAATTATTTCGCTCACCAACTCGTTCAAAATATTTGACTCCGTAGAGCGAGGAGACAATTTCATGGGGTGAGATCCAAATCTGCTGATCGCTGACATGATAATGGTCATCAAGTGATTATGTTCAACTCTTTTAATTCATCAATTAAGGAAAACATTTCAGGGTCGTGAGAAGTATTTCCTGCTTGTTTTGAAGCAAGCACCAGACGTAGGCGATCGACTAATTCGTTAGGATCATCAAAGTAGACGTATCGTGGTCGTTCATTCACTACTCGAATAAATCCTTTTCCAGTATTTTTAATTGCAAGTCCTTTAGTAGATACTTATACTTGTGCCCGCTCACATTGTATGGTCTCAATCTTGAATAACCCTGTCGAGCAACATCACTGTGTAAGATCAAATCTCTGTAGTTTGCACGATCAATGGCGGTGTATGTATCTGGATCTGGCACCTTTAGGAAAAGTAAATTGAGTAATCCTTCAGTTATTGGGTGTTTCACTTTATCATCCAAGTAGATATAGTCACGATCAAGATGTAGCTCCCGGTTCCCTAAACTGAGAGTACCGTTTGCATTAACTTTGGGTCCATATATAGTATCCAAATCCAAGCCCTTCTTGTCTCCTGTTATTAGTGCGAGTAAGAAAGGTCTGGCAAATGAGTGAAATTGACGAAATTGTGTCTCAATTTCCCTCTCCCCCTCCGGGGTTTTACTAGCTTCCTTCAACGCATTTTTAATTAGTGTATCCCTTCTTGGTGTACTTGTAGGTGGGGTAATTTGAGATCCATCTTCTTCCGTTTTGATATAATCCCCCTCCGTTTCAGGCAAACTATCTTCTTCTGCTTCCATTTCTTCATTTTCTATAGCATTCTCAATCGGTGGCTGAGGAGATATCTTTTTACGTTTAATGCGCTTACGTTTCACCAAGAAACGTGGGCGGATATTGGTGCTGGCGATGGTTGGTGCAGGTGGATTAATCGTAGTAGGAGGGTGAACAACCTCTTTAAACAGATCTTTCAAAGGATGTAAAGCCATGTTCGTTTCAATTTTCCCCTGTTTCAGCAGTCTATAGTTTTCCTTTACCGCTTTTTGCGCTTTTACTAGACGGGCTGTGACATGTTTCACCTCCTCTAATTTCATTTTGACTGATCTACTAAATTGCTCTGGGGTAATATATATACATCAAATCCCATTTGATAGCGGCCATCATTCATGGCTCTGTCCAGGTCTACTAATAAAAAGCTATTTTTCGCCCAACACTGCGAACACATAGTTTTAAATTGTTCAAAATCTAAATCCCCCTGTACATGATCGTCATAAATATGACGTAAATTCAGTATATCCATTTTGAAAAGCGCAATCATAGTGTGATTGATCCTAATCAAATTTTTAGGCACTAAAACGTAACTATGTGTACAGAAAAATATGTCGAGTGCAAAATGACGAGACATGGCGAAATATTCTCTCAAAATCTTATAGTCTTCCGTTATAATATCATCGAATATTACGATAGAATGAGGTTTTATTGCATCTGGTCTCAATAGTTCTACTTGACCATCCTCTGTTGAAGAACCATAAGCGTAATATCCAATGTCAGGTGCAAGGGGCTCCAAAACTCTTCTTAAAAATTGATACTTTTCCTGATTCAACATCCGTGAAAACAAGTAGACGTTTTCAAACCTCAATCCATTTGGATGTAATAACAAAGAAAGAATGGTGCACGATTTTCCAGAGCCGGATGGTCCGCAAATAAGTCCTCTTATCGGATTTTTCCCAAACAATGAACCATGGGGTAAATAAGATTCATCACTATAACCAATTTCTTGTTTTTCCTTTTCGGCTTCATCGCTAATCTTCAGCCTTACATGTTGCTTCAAGAACCGCATTTTCTCAACTAACTTCATTATTTTTCAACACTCACATAAATCGGGAAGGTAAAAGAAAGAATGAAACAGGTCAATAATAAATTCATAAATATATGTATTACATTTTTAATATAAATACATTAGTTACGTTAATATAAATTACATTCCACGTCGAACAATACCGGATAACGGCAAATTATTAATGATTGTATCTTGGAGCATCAAACAGTAGGCAGTGGTATTGGCAGGTATTTCTTCCTTAACCTCAAAATCTATGCGAATGTCCACTACATTGTTCCCAGTAGGTACTTGATTCAACCTGATGACTGCAATCGATCACAACGATTGGGGCAAGGTTTATGAATTCATCGTAAGTTAACATTGGCTTAGAACAATCCTTGGAGTAATATGATCGTTGAAAATCTGCGTACATTTGATACAGTATTGGCACACGTTTAGAGGAGAAATCAAGATTCATCATGCTGTAAGGAAATATCTGGGAGCCGATATGAAGTCGAAAGTTCGTCAATTTACAATGATTGAAAAGTGTCACATTTTTTTCAACATTTTTCAGTAAATTAGTTTTTAATCCAAAGATGATGTATATAGGCTTTTCAACATCGGTACTATTTTTCAATGTCCATGAAATCTCCTTGTTCGTTGGTAAGGTTGGGTAGACGGTCAAGTTCCAACTTCAGAATCCCATAGTAATAGGCTCATCTTTTTCAAGTATCGATAGTAATTGTAGTTTTTCACTATCGGAAGGCGTCACGTACGGGATATACCATACTATCTTTTTGATGGAAAGTTCAGGTGAGCCGATTGAGGGAGTGCCAGTTGCCGCTGGCAAGCGTGGAATAATCATGTTAGCATCCGATGCCGATCTTTTGAGTACGAGCTCCATCCGAACATTTACCAAGACTTGTTGATAATCTTCAGCATAACCCATCAATGTGTTTAGTGGTACGCATGCTGAAAATGTTCCACTGTCAGAATCCACACACGGGTTCATTGCTGAAGTGGTAGATGGCATCATCCATCCAGCCTGATGAAGTCCGTTCACAGTCGATTTGCTGAAGCTTGCGTACGCCTTCATGTTGGATGTTATGCCGGGGTAGTTAGTTTTATCCACAAGTTCACCATTTAAAAACAGCTTAATCTCATCAAAAGCGTGAGCGATCGCGTTCGGAGCCAAAGTGTACCGATCATATTTTGATAATGAACCTTCTGCATACAAATAACTTTTGGATGGTAGTGTATATTCACCTGGTTGTGAAAACGGAATTATAATCTCATCCGATGGATTGTACCTAGCTGATGCATATGGCTCATGTGGGCGATATTCCAACATGGTCAATCTCTCATCAAAATCGAGTTTTCTGTCTACGTCCAACATGTTGATGCTGCGCTGGATTGACGTTATATCCCAAACTTTTCAGAAAGTAATAGCTGGCTGATGTTAGTTGATGTCCTCTCCGATTGTAGGTATCAGCTGAACTGATACTATTTTCAGCAGTCAGGTCCTTTTTATGTAGGCGTTGATGATGACGGCGGTGAAAGATCAACATGCTGTAAAGTAATAAATGGTAGAACGTTCCAACCTCTGCTTTTATACTGACCGTCTTCTGAAATGAAGTCGAATCGATATTATCTCATCTCCAAAGTTGATCAGGTTTCCATCTTGATCAATTATTTTTACGGTAATTTCCTCAAGTTTATCCCCAAGCACAGAATGATATGTTACAGATTGTGGGTTTTCTACCATTTTATAACCAGGTGCCACATTTGGAGTGAACTGATAGATGACATGTGTTGGTGTTCCATTACGAATATCGCCTTGACAACAAGACGCAGATATACCAATATTTAGTACGTTGAACACATGTACAATACCCTCTGACCAATTCCATTTGTCGCTTGGTAAGTCGTCTTCTGACTTGAATCCCAGTAGTTCTGAAAATGAATCTTCATGATTGAAATCGATGCGTTTGGTGCATTTTATACCGCAACGTTGTGTGTTCAAGTTAACAAGCATTCCAAAATCGATATCTAGTTTTTTCAGTTCACTTTTCAACAGATGACGTAGGTCTGCCAACTCGTATGTACCTGTAGGAACTTTGAATATAACACCAGGATATAGGGCATGCTGTTTCCCCGATGGCAATTCCATTCCTTCAACATGTTTCTTCAAGCTTACAGACCATGTTCTTTTCAGTGCCAGATCTGCTGTATAAGAAGTGCTGGATGAAGCATGTAAGACTCTACCCTTATTGAACCCTAAAGGTATCAATACAGGGTCATCACTAGTGTTGAAAAGTGTTTGGGCCGTTTTAATTATTACATGATGGTCCGTTATCGTGACTTGCATATCCGGGAGCGCGTTTTGAAATAGGCCGGGTATATCGGCGGCGTCGAAAAATTTCCCACTGATGTCATGTATTGGTATGCCATTATCATCGATCAGATATAACGAAGAATTCACACCCTCAATTAAGTTTGGTATGGAGAAATATGAGTCAAATGATATCTAGCCGGCCTCCCAGTCAGATGAGTCGAGCTGAATTGGTGGAAAAAAGTCTGCATGCAACTCACTTTTTCCTCGTTCAGTGAGTGTTATTGTGAAGGAAGCCATTGATGAAGTGATGTTAACCTTACTTGTGCAAAATCTTCTTATAATATTCCGATATCATCAAAAGAAATAAGAAACTCAAATGACCACAAATTACGGTTTCTTTTCTAGCGTTGATTGACTGGAATTGATCGGTGTTATATAAAATAGTTCTGTGAACTCCAAAATACACTTTCCATTCGATCGGAGGTTCTAAATTACCATAACTATCGAAATAGTAAACCTTGTTTCCATCGAGCCAATAGGCCGTCCAATGAGTTCCACCCGAACCATCATCACTCCTAGCCATATTAATGATGGCGCATTCAATCTGTTGAGGACCGGTGTGTGGAATATCATTTCTCATTCGCGCTCCAATAAAACCAATAATGTTTGCACTTTTGCACATGCGCTCCAAATCTATGTTTGTGAGTGGTCGATTTGGAAGCGCAATGGTTAGTTTTTTGAACTCATTTTCACCATTAAACCTTTTCCCGTTTGCCTGTAGGGTCTAATATACAGGGTGTCTCACTTATGATCCGAAAATTTTCATCCACGTGTTCTACAACCAATTTCCAACAAAAAGTGTCCCCTGAAGTTTTTTTTTAAAACCACTAAAAACCTGAGTTTTTTCAATGTTAAGATTTTTTTCGTGTTTTTGACCTTTGGTCACTGAAAAGGTCATAACTCCCTTAATATGAAAAGTAAAACCAAATCTACAAATCTAAGTAAACCGTTGGAAAGAGCGTTAAATTTCCCGTCTTTTGAGCCTCTAACAATAATTTTTTGAAGGGAACTTGAGAGTGAAAAATGAGCCTGAAAAGTTAATTTCGTCAATTCTTGAAAACTGCCTGTTTTTCAAACGATCATCAGGCCCCATAATTCTCGTTATTGGTCATAGACTGTAAGCCTAAAAAATGCGCAAAAGCCTCAGCTTTCCAACGGTATAGTCAGTTTTTATTTTATAGAGGGAACGTTTTTGAGAAAATTGAGTTTTTATGCGAAAAAACGTGTGTTTTCAGGCACATTTGAGGGTTTTTTCTTGGGGAAAAAAGTAGGTACTGCATGACTAACCACTGATGACTTTGGAGGCGGATTTACGTATTTTTTTACGCTGAATCTAATGGTGACATACCCAGAGCTTCCTACCAACGCCGCTCGTCTGTCGATGGGATTGTATGCGAAAAAACGTGTGTTAAACAGAGTGAGGTTTGTTTCTGTTGTTTGTTGTGATGCCCTCTTCTTAGCGTTGATAAGAAAATCGTCATGAGGAAAACATCTACGTACAAAGTCTCTCTATTCGACCGAGTTCACCATCACGTTCAATCCGTTCTTCCGTTGCGTTCGATTAAGTTTCCTGTGTTGAAAATGTTCGAAGTTTTTCTTTCCACTATGGCTCCATTCACCTATACCGTCAAAGAGTGCGTCGACATGATTTTCGTATATGGTTACGCTCGGAAACGCATCAGCAGCGGGAAGAGAGTACGCGCGGCGTTTCCCCAACAGACATCCTCCTTACAGAGAAACCTTCAGTAGGGTAAATGCACTTCACCATAAATCACTCACAAGGTAAATTCTGTTTTCTAAGCCTACGTAATAGCTTCATGACATTTATTCAGCCATAACGACCAGCAATGGTGAATTGCAGCTAACATTTTTCAAATATTAACGCAGGTATGCACACGTGCACGGAACGGGGAATTGTTCCAAATGGTCACTCACAGAGCAAGCGGTCCACGCGATGAATTTCGTGACGAGGCGATATTGGACGCAATAGCTGAGGATTCCACTTCCAGCATCCGCCGATTGGGCTTGCAGCTAGGGGTGCCACATGCGTCAGTTCATAGAGCCATAGTTGAAAGAAAAACTTCGACAATTTTCAACACAGGAAACTGGATCGAACGCAACGGAAGAACGGATTGAACGTGATGGTGAACTCGGTCGAATAGAGAGACTTTGTACGTAGATGTTTTCCTCATGACGATTTTCTTATCAACGCTAAGAAGAGGGCATCACAACAAACAACAGAAACAAACCTCACTCTGTTTAACACACGTTTTTTCGCATACAATCCCATCGACAGACGAGCGGCGTTGGTAGGAAGCTCTGGGTATGTCACCATTAGATTCAGCGTAAAAAAATACGTAAATCCGCCTCCAAAGTCATCAGAGGTTAGTCATGCAGTACCTACTTTTTCCCCAAGAAAAAACCCTCAATTGTGCCTGAAAACACACGTTTTTTCGCATAAAAACTCAATTTTCTCAAAAACGTTCCCTCTATAAAATAAAAACTGACTATACCGTTGGAAAGCTGAGGCTTTTGCGCATTTTTTAGGCTTACAGGCTATGACCAATCACGAGAATTATGGGGGCTAATGATCGTTTGAAAAACAGGCAGTTTTCAAGAATTGACGAAATTAACTTTTCAGGCTCATTTTTCACTCTCAAGTTCCCTTCAAAAAATTATTGTTAGAGGCTCAAAAGACGGGAAATTTAACGCTCTTTCCAACGGTTTACTTAGATTTAGTTTTACTCTTCATATTAAGGGAGTTATGACCTTTTCAGTGACCAAAGGTCGAAAACACGAAAAAAATCTTAACATTGAAAAAACTCAGGTTTTTAGTGGTTTTAAAAAAAAACTTCGAGGGACACTTTTTGTTGGAAATTGGTTGTAGAACACGTGGTTAAAAATTTTCGGATCATAAGTGAGACACCCTGTATAGAGCTTCTCCTTTCACGTTCCCACTACCGTTACCAAATTTAATTGGTCTGATGTAAAGTCCTTGTCCAGATTTACGAGCTTCTTCTTCTTCCATTCTCTTGTTATGTCTTATTGTTTCATTTAAATCCTCATGAGATCGTTTAGCATCAATTACGGTTGGCCACTGCGGCCCCTCCCCCCACAAGGCTTCCCACAGCAGTGAGGAAAGGGAGTGCAGCTATCAAAGCTGGTAGGAAACCCCCTTTAAATTTGGTTTACGTTGTTTGTTAGATACATTTTTCCATCTATCAACATCTGCCTTATTCTTCTTCTTATTCGCTGATTTGAGGGCTGGACCCTTGGATGGTTTTTTGTGATCGACATATATGTCCTTTTTGCTCCCTGAAACTTCATCGTTGGACCGCCAAAGATTCACCTATCACCGATCACGAACGATTTTCGCCCAGCTGTCCGCATGTCAGACGTCTTTTGGATCCAAATTATAAACCGAGATTCTGCTGCTCTCTCGAATGCTTCATTGAACCTCGAAATCATGTCGACGGTATCATGTGTACATGATGTAAAGCTTTTAATTACTGTAAATGCCTCTGCGCCAGCTATAAAATGAAATCTATGCAATTAATCTAAAGGTGATCGCGGATTTTTTTTCCGCATAATAATAATACGTTATAATGCTGCCATAACTCGATATTATGTAATATTAAATAAACCATTATTTGAAAAAACGTTACCCAGTTTTTTTTGTAAACCATTTTTCGCCTAATTAATTTTAATACCTATATTATACCGTCCATCTGTTTTTTTTCCCTTGGCGATCTTTTGAAGAAACCGCATCCTTCTAGGCGGTGACACTTGACAGAAATTGGTTTCCGTTTCTCTTTATCATTTCTGTCTCCAGTCGACTCTGCCGAAACGCCGATAAGAAAGTTTTTTTCCACGCTAAATAATATTATTCCCGCTCGTGGCGCTTGACTCACCCTTCCTGTTTACGTTTTCGTTAGCAGCGTCCTCCCTTCCCCTCCACCTACCCGTCCCCCTTCCCCTCCATCACTCTCTGGCACTAGAACCGTAGGAGAGTCTGGCCAGAGCCCACTCCGGCCGTGGGTGTTCGGCCATTTCCGCCTGTTTCCGCGTGGAATTTGCTGTTCCCTGGTTCCCGCCCTCCGCGATCGGCTCGTATCCTTATCACTTTCTTATCAGTTTACTTATTGTCGTGAGTCCCTCCCGGGAACACTCCTATCATATTAAGTTCTCACCAATATCCAAACGCCAAACTAAAGCTCCGTGAATAAAGATATGAGTGGGGATAGGCGACAGAACCCAGGGTTACTCAACCTGGGGCCCCACTACCAGCTCCCAGCAAGGAGCTGGAGGGAGAGGCCCCCAAGTACTATATAACCCCGGATCCTGGCGCTCAAGCTTCATTCGACACTTCCTCTAACCAGCTCTCTCTTCTCTCTCTTACCTTACCTCCCAGATGATCGGTTGAATACAGCCGCCTGGGAATTTCACCTCCTCTCTTCTCTCTCCTCCTTCCCCCCTTGTCTAGATGATCGGTTGAATACAGCCGCCTAGACAAGGGACCTCTCCTTTCCTCTCCTTCACCTAGATGAACGGTTGACTACAGCCGCCTAGGTGAAATTCCCTCATCCACCTCTCTCTCCTCCAAAGTCGTAGATGTTCGGTTGATTACAGCCGCCTGCGACTTTTCCTCATCTCCCTTCCACACCACCTCTCTCTCCTCCAAAAGTCGTAGATGTTCGGTTGACTACAGCCGCCTGCGACTTTTCCTCCTTTTCTATCCTTTACCTAAATTCACTCACTCACCTTCCTTCCACGCCACCGTGATGAGACTTTTAAATTCATCACAGTGGTGAACCCGACGTTCACCCAACCTTCTTCCTTCCCACCTTCCCACCCCATGTGTCGCCCCAGTCAAACAGTTCGGTGTCCCGCATTTTAAATCAATTTAAAATTCACAAAGTTCAGTAATTTTTGCAATTTTGGCCCACCCTCAACCGCACGGAGATCAACTCTCAACATTCAACTCCAACGCTCAACTCAACCACCGCTCCCGCCGATATTGCAAATTTCAAAATTCAAAACCACGCCAAATTTTTGAATTTTAATTACAGAAATGGACCCGAACTCCCCGACGCCGCCGCTCCTGCGACCAGCCACACTGCAGCCGCCCGCCGCTGCGACATCCGACGCATCGGCCGACAACCCTTTCTCCACGCTCTCCCCGCCCACCTCTGCGTCACCAGACGCCGCCGCCGCCGCCGCCGCTACAGCCGCAGCCGCCGCCAACGTCATGACGGCGTCCGCTGCGTTCCCTCTGTCGCTGCCCCCCTTCTACACGCACGACCCGGCGCTCTGGTTTTTTCAAGTTGACGCAGCGTTTTCGGCCGCCAACATCCGCAGCCAGAAAACTCGGTATTCCCGATTAGTCTCGTTACTACCCTACGAGATCCTGCTGCAGACCTCTGACATCTCCCCCGACGCCGCCGCTGCGTACGACGACCTCCGCAGCCGCCTCATCAGCACCTACCAGCCGTCGAAGATCGCCCGAGTCGCCGCCCTCTCCCAACCTCAACACCTCGGCGACCAGAAGCCCTCCCACCTCTACCGACGGCTGCGACACCAGCTGCAGGGTATTATGACCACCGACATCGCCCGCACGTTCTGGTTACGTGCCCTTCCCCACCCCGTCCAGATGGCCCTAGCCAGCCATCTCGACGGCCCCGACGAACCCCTCCTACGGCTCGCAGACACTCTACACGACTTGGCCGCTGCGGCCACCGTCGGTGAGGTGCGCACACCGCGCCACCCCCCGCCGTTCCGGGACCGCACACAATCCCGGGACCGCGGCCGCGCACCCTCCCTCAACGAACGTCGAGCCCCGTCGGCGGATCGCCGACGCGACTCGTCCGCCGACCGCCGCAGCCGGCGCTCACCCGAGCGCCGCAACACGTCCCCTCCCCGCCAACGCAGAGGACGGTCCCCAGCAGCATCCAAACCGGCCCGCCCCACCACAACCAACTACCTCCCTGCGGACCCCCCCCACCGTTGTTTCTATCATGTAAACTTCGGTGGGGAGGCCCGCAAGTGCCAACCCCCCTGCTCCTTCGCCCCTAAGCAGGGAAACGCAGCCGCCCGCCGGTAAATCCAGCGGGCCCCCCTCCTCGCCGACACGGGGGGGACCAGGCACATACCCCCCCCGCCCGCATTCACACAACCACCACCACCAAGCCTCGCTACCCCTCCTACGCCGCCGCCACGGCTGCCAACCTTCCGGCCGCGCCTGCAGCGCCGCCGAAAAATCCACCCCACCACAAACGAAACAACCCCTCCACGCCCGCCACCAGGGCAACCAACACTCCGGCCGCCACTCACGCCGCCGCATCCGCTTCCCCACCACGAAACGTCACCTCCCCGCCCGCCAACAGGGCAGACACCCTCCCGGCCGCCACTCACGCTGCCGCACCCGTTCCCCCACCACGGAACGTAACCTCCCCGCCCGCCAACAGGGCAGACACCCTCCCGGCCGCCACTCACGCCGCCGCACCCGTTCCCCCACCACGGAACGTAACCTCCCCGCCCGCCTCCAGGGCACAACCCCCTCCAGCCACCACCCAACCCGGGAGGAAACCGAAACCTACCCCTCCCAAACCGGCCAAACCTCCCAACAACCCACCCCGCGTCTCCTTCGCGGAGGACCTGCCACCACCATCACACATCCCTACCTCCACCATCAAACAGAACGCCCTACCGACCCACCAGCGACTTTTCCTGCGCTGCGGGAAAACTAATGTCCCTTTCCTGGTGGACACGGGGGCGGCGCTGTCCATCTTCCCTAACAACATCCTCCGTCGTCAGGCGCGCTGCTACCGGCAGCTTCTCTACGCCGCCAACGGTACCACCATCCCCTCGTACGGGACGTACCGCTCCTCAGTTCACATGAGCGGGCTCGCGTACGAGTGGGAGTTTACCGTGGCGGACGTGGAGAAGGCGATCCTGGGGGCCGATTTTCTAGCCTATTTCGGTCTCCAGGTCGACGTCCGAAACGCGCGCCTGATCGACCCCGCCACCAAAAAACCCATACCCGGCTTCATCCACGCAATCAACCACCCCCCCACACAGTTCGAACGCCTCCTCCTCAACTACCGTCCCCAGCGCCGCCCCTCTGCACACATCTCCACTGTCCAGCACCACATCGAGACCACAGGACCACCCATCACCGCCAAAGCCCGCCGCCTACACCCCCTGCAGTTGTCGAAGACCCGCCAACACTTCGACAAACTCATCGCCGACGGTATCATACGCCCCTCAAAATCCCCTTGGGCTTCTCCACTCCACATCGTACAGAAGCCCAATGGGGATATCCGCCCCTGCGGGGACTACCGTCGGCTCAACTCGAAAACTACACCAGACCTCTATAATGTCCCCCACCTGCGTGACTTTTCGTCACATCTCCATGGCGCCACTATCTTTTCCACCCTTGATATTTCGCGAGCGTTCCACCACATCAACATCCACCCCCCCGACGTCCCGAAAACCGCTATAATTACCCCGTTCGGGTTGTTCGAATATGTGAAGATGGGCTTCGGATTACGGAACGCCGCGCAAACTTGGCAGCGCTATATGGATAGTATCTTGCGAGGCCTGCCTTTCGTATTTTGTTTTCTCGACGATATACTGATCGCCTCCAAGACCCCCGAAGAACACCTCGACCACCTACAGCAAGTCCTCAACATCTTCTCCACCGAAGGTCTCCTGGTCAACACAGACAAATGTATCCTCGGCCAACCCTCCGTCCGCTGCCTCGGCCACCAAGTATCCTCGGACGGCATCACACCCCTCCCCGACAAGGTCCACGCAATTCTTGACCTCCCAGAACCCCGCACGGTCACCGAGCTCCGCCGCTTCCTGGGTATGTTAAATTTTTACCGTAGACACATAAAACACGCCGCCCAACATCAACAACCACTCATACACGCCATTCCCCAACCCTCCAAAAAAAATGATAACCGCCCCATCACCTGGACCCCCCAACTTTCCGCCGCGTTCAAAATTTGTAAACAGGACCTAGTAGACGCCGCTCTATTGGCCCACCCCGACCCTCACGCTCCCCTCTCCATCACTACCGATGCGTCCGATTGGGCCATCGGGGCAGTGCTCCAACAGCACACCGGCGCCACCCCCCAACCCATTGGCTTCTTTTCTAAAACCTTATCCCCCACCCAGAAAAACTATTCAACTTTCGACAGGGAACTCCTCGCCATCCACGAAGCCATAAAACACTTTCGTGACTTCGTGGAGGGCAGGCAGTTCTCTGTCATTACAGACCACAAGCCCCTGACCCACGCCCTCCTTCAAAATCGTAAGTCCGCCTCCCCGCGTCGCCTCCGGCAGCTCGAGTTTATCGGGCAATTCACGTCCGATATTCGATATCTGCCGGGGGCCGACAACTGCGTGGCGGACGCACTATCCCGACCCACCCCTACCCCGGCGCCGGTGGCGGAGTTGCTGCCATTCCCCTCTCCTCAATCCATCAAATCCAAACAAAACCCCACCTCCGACCCTGCCCTTTCCAACCTCATTTCCGCATCCAAGTTGGAACAGCTGCCTCCCCTCGACCTCTGGTGTGACGTAACGGCCGACTCACCGCGCCCTTACGTCCCACCGGAGTTGAGGAGGCAGTTGTTCCTCCACTATCATTCCCTCCATCATCCCGGCATTCGGGCGAGCCGGGACCTCATCAAGACGCGGTACTTCTGGCCCCATATGAATACAGATATTCGTAACTGGGTTCTCGGGTGCCAGAAGTGCCAGCGTTTCAAAGTCTCGGCCCACCCGCATGTACCTCCTCAACCAATCCCCGACTCCCTCCCGTGGGAGCATGTACATTTGGACTTAGTGGGCCCCCTTCCCCCATCCGAGGGGAAGAAATACTGCCTCACGATGATCGATCGTGCCACCAACTGGGTGGAGTGCATCCCCCTCTCCTCCATCACCGCGGACACCGTCGCAACGGCTTTCCTCTCTCAATGGGTCAGCCGTTACGGTTGTCCGCGAACAGTCACGGTCGATCAAGGGAGGCAGTTTGAATCGGCCCACTTCTCCGATTTACTACGCTCCCTCGGGATCCAAAAGATCCACACCACCCCGTACCATCCCCAATCCAACGGGAAAATAGAGCGGTGGCACTCGGTCCTGAAACAGGCCATTTCTACTTCAACAAATTCCCCTTCCTGGACTAAATCCCTTCCCTACATATTGCTCAGCCTTCGAACATCCGCCCGTCCTTCAGACCAAACTAGCCCCGCCCAAAACGCCTTCAAAGACCCGCTACGCTTACCGGCCGACATTTTCACCCCAAACCACACCCCGTCAATTAACAGGGAGCCTCTACACTCCACAACACCCACAAACGACACCACATATCCCAAACGTTTTTTCACCACCACACACATGTACCTGAAAGAGCCCGGCATCCATAAAACTTTCCGACCCCTGTATGCCGGGCCCTTTCAGGTCATCCGCACAACACACTCCACCGCTACCCTGTTAATTGACGGGAAGCCCCACACCGTGCCATTGGCACGGTGCAAACCAGCCCCAGTCCTCCCCGACCACTCTCACCACACCAATCCCACACCCAGCCCTACACCACCAACACCGCACATCGCCTCCATTTCACCCGCCGGACCCCAGCGTCGCAGCCTCTCTCCGCGACGCCCCGGGTACCGGCTCCCACCGGCTCTTCCCCTTCACCGCCACCCTGGCAGTGAAGGGACCCCTCTATCAGACTTCACTAACGTGAAGACTGTTAGAGGGGGTCGCCTCCCTCACTCACACAACTCACACACACACACACACACACACAAACACTCGCCACACCACACCCAGGAAACGGCGGACCCTCGCAACCGCCTACCACCATGTAACCAAATGTCTGTACATACTTCTGTATTTTCTGTATATACTACTTCACCTTTTGTTCCTCCTCATCTCGCCCTTGCCGATCACTTCCCTAAACGCTAAATGTTTAGGGATCCTGACCACCGCACTGTACATACCTCGCCATCTCATCCTACTTATACTACCTTATATTGTCTACTTACTTATATCCATGTTCTACTTACTTATCATCTACCTTATGTTCTGCCTTATGTTCTACCTTATGTTCTACTTCCTTATTATCTATCTTATGCTCTACCTTATGTTACTACTAGTTTTAAGGACCGCCTTCAGCTCAACCTCTGTTTGCATCGGCCCTCAGCCCCTGTCACCTTTTCTTCGCCTTCAGCACCACCATTTGTTTGCCGTAGCCCTCAGCTCCTGTCACCTTGCGCCTTCAGCACCACCTTTGTTTGCCGTAGCCCTCAGCTCCTGTCAACTTGCGCCTTCAGCTCCACAAATATTGGTTCAAACTGGGGGGACCTCTGTCGTGAGTCCCTCCCGGGAACACTCCTATCATATTAAGTTCTCACCAATATCCAAACGCCAAACTAAAGCTCCGTGAATAAAGATATGAGTGGGGATAGGCGACAGAACCCAGGGTTACTCAACCTGGGGCCCCACTACCAGCTCCCAGCAAGGAGCTGGAGGGAGAGGCCCCCAAGTACTATATAACCCCGGATCCTGGCGCTCAAGCTTCATTCGACACTTCCTCTAACCAGCTCTCTCTTCTCTCTCTTACCTTACCTCCCAGATGATCGGTTGAATACAGCCGCCTGGGAATTTCACCTCCTCTCTTCTCTCTCCTCCTTCCCCCCTTGTCTAGATGATCGGTTGAATACAGCCGCCTAGACAAGGGACCTCTCCTTTCCTCTCCTTCACCTAGATGAACGGTTGACTACAGCCGCCTAGGTGAAATTCCCTCATCCACCTCTCTCTCCTCCAAAGTCGTAGATGTTCGGTTGATTACAGCCGCCTGCGACTTTTCCTCATCTCCCTTCCACACCACCTCTCTCTCCTCCAAAAGTCGTAGATGTTCGGTTGACTACAGCCGCCTGCGACTTTTCCTCCTTTTCTATCCTTTACCTAAATTCACTCACTCACCTTCCTTCCACGCCACCGTGATGAGACTTTTAAATTCATCACACTTATCATTATTACTTATTCGTTACCACACTTATTATTACTTTATTTACGTCAGTTTTTTTAGTTAAACACTTTTTAAAAAATGCCCCGTTGTAGTAGGTGCACTTATTACAGTGACAAGTCATTTACGTTAAAACAACATGAGAATAGTCATGGCAAGGAGAGGGCTGATCGGAAATTATACGCCTGCTTATTATGCAGCGGATTCGAGGCGTGCCGGAGTAGTTAATGGGAGTTTGAAGGACGATTGAGATCCAAGTGTTTTTTGAAACCATTGAGAAACACAAGCTTTCAACTGCCCTCAGACAGTCCTCTTCACGTTTACCAGAATTAAGATAAGTTTTCTTATCAGGAACAACTGAGGGCAGTTGAAAGCTTGTGTTTCTCAGTAAATAACGGTGTCAAAAACAACTGGATCTCAGTCGTTCTTCAAACTCCCATTAACCAGCATTGAAATAGAAGACCCTACAACATTGATATAACATTGTTCCGAGTCACTAGGTATTATATTATTGGTAACTGTGATATTCGCGTGGTATTCTGGTTATTTTCATTAATTTTGGCTATTTTCAACTGTATCGAACTATATTCAATTTTGGTTAGTTTCAACTTATTCCTTTAGAATCGTATAATATGTTTTACTGTCACATATTGCATAAAATTTCAGTCCGTATTTCGCTGGTTTGTTTGGCATGTACTGGACAAAACCACATCGACCTCTAAATGCGAACAGAATCTCATCAATTGTTGTGAATTCACCATGGCTGTAATTATTCCTACAGTTGGCCAAAAACCTTTCATAAACATTTCGGATAGCTGCGAGCTTGTCAGTCTTTTTTCTCTCCACTCTTGTTGACAAATAATCAAACCGAATTGATCGAAGCAAGAAAAGGAAGCGCTTGTAACTGAATGTCGCCCTAGTGATCATCATTCCTGTTCCATCATCTTTCCATAGCTCTTTGCAGTTTGCACGATTCCCATGCTTCACTCCAACTAGGAATAAAATACCGAAAATAGCTAGAATCTCATCCCTTGTGGTGTCTTTACAGTCTCGATCTCTGGAGTACTTGACTTCTTCTCTTTTGGTAGCAATAAACGCGTTGGTACAGTCTACAATTGTATCAATAATGTCAAAGTCTATAAATTTGAGAAAAGCATCAATGGGCTTCTGAGTATCCCTGCAAATCCGCTTTGGGCCAGGAAAAATTTTGATGATATTTTTCGCAGGTACTCTTGAAGCATAAAGCACTGGGGGTTTACTGCTCCAGATAGTCTCATTGTCTTTCCCAATAAAAAAAGATAAATCCTCACCCAATATATCTATTTCCATTTCTTCTGTTTCCTCTTCAGAAACTTCTGAACCGCTGTCATATTCATTTGCTTCCACAAAATCTGAGCCATCGACATCTTCTAAGATATCCTGTGTTCCTTGTTGATCCTGTCTGTTCCCTTCATGTTCCAACTGCTCTAGAGGCCGCCTGATCTCCTCATCCGAAATGTAACGTTTTGCCCTAGATAAAACATATGACAGTGAGGACCATTAGAAATAGATAGGTAAATGTAAATAAAAGTTGCATTGATAATAGGTAGGTAATGATAATATTTGCATTACGCTACTGATATGAATGTAACAGTATTGGAACAGGTAACCAATCATACAGAAAACATTTTGTTGATTGCACGAAAAGCAGTTGATCTACCTACTTTATTCTGTTAAATAATTCATGAAAAATCGTTTTACAACAGTAAAGCACATTATATATGGCCAAAGTCTCTCGTGAAATAATAACTTACATCTACATTCGGAAGGTAAAATTACTTACATGAGTCGGCGCGTGCAGCCCGGAGTGCTGCCAAAGTGGAGTTGTTAGGTTTGAACCTTGACTAGTGACTGCTGCAAGGACGGAAAATGATATCTGGAACGTGCGTTGGGTTCACAGTATTGCCAACTGCAGGTACTGAAAGTCCCCGACCGTTTCAAAAATATTTACTACCCCATATCACATAAAAATAAACGAGGCAGCCCTGAGTGCTGCCACGCGCCCACCGGAAAAAAATGTTAACGCCCCCTCAAAATTTGATGGTTTCCGTTCCAAGGTACGTAGACTCCGAAAATGAATAAACAAATTTCAATCCGTCCGCCGTACTTCGCACTTTCCTTAGTTACCATGAACCAAAATGAGCTAAATTTTATGAAATGGTAATAAGATTATAGCATGATTCGAAGTCAATACATAGAGAATTGCTGGACAAAACAGTCGTGATAGGTTGATTACATGTGATATTGTCATGCTATTATAATTTATAATAATATTCTGTGATAGTTATTCTAATAGTCAAATGTTCCATAGGTACTTACTTTTCTCAAGAATAAGCTGTGAATTGTAATCTCGTAAATGAGTTATGCATTTAAATATTCATTAAAAGGTTGATTACATGTGATATTGTCGTGATATTATAATATATAATAATATAAAAATGAAGTCGTTGCCTTGGGCAATTTTCCTCTCGATTTTTTTTTTTTCACTTTCAGTATTTGTAACACTAATCTAAGTACCTAGTTATAACCTAAAAGAGACTAAATTGTACTAAGTACCTATTGTGATTGATAAGCTTTCTCTAGAATAACATTTTCAAGAGGGTGGGTAATACTGAGACTAGTGTATAATTTTGTCACTATCATTAATTTCTCCAAGGGAAATACCTATATATTTTGTGACAATTATGGGAATAGTCAGAAGTTCCATAGGTACCTACCTAATTTCTCAAGAATAAGCTGTGAATTGTGATCTCGTAAATGAATAAAATATATATTTTTTGCTTATGTTACCATTATTTTCATTTCGTTGCCCTCCCAAATTTTTGTGCGGGCAAAATGTCTTTTTAAAAATATACCATTTCCTTGCAAATTTAGTCGCCGCTACGGTTATGGCCCCTAAATGTTGGTCACATATCTGGCAACGATTATTATTTGTAAATATAAAGTAAAGAACCTAGGTACTACTCCATCAATCGCTTATTAAGTAATAATAAATTATAGAAGCTGTTCAAATCAATAATCTGTGAAGAAAATCATGATTTCGAAGCCTTAACGCAACAAAAACAGATCTTACGAAAGTATCGGCGACAAAAAAAAACTCTCATCAATCCTAGTCTCGAACCATCGAACCTGTCTTCCGAGGGCCGTGTCGATCCCTCTGACCTATCGAATCAAGAATCAAGAATCAAGAATCAAGAATCAAGAATCTGACCTATCGAGCTAGCACGTTGAAAGTCGGCTTCTAAAACAATAGGTAGCCCACGCTGTAAAGCAGTAGGAGGCAGCGGAAACAGGCGGAAATGGCCGAACCCTAACGGCCGGATTGGGCTCTGGCCAGACTCTCCTTAGAACCGTCACCCCACCCCGCCAGGCCATGCCAAGCTAGGCCTCGGTAGGCCTAGGCCAGAGCATGAGCAGGTCCGGTTGAACCGCTATATTACTACAACACATGTCTACTCCTGCCTCAGTCGAATCTGTCGATTATATCTGCAAAGTATCCACCAGTGGACGCCGGTGACGTCATCAATTGGCGTCATGAATTTCCAACGAAGATTGGAGGTAGGTTGGCCGGCATCAACGCTTCTTCCGCTGCGACTACCCGCTTTTTACCGCTACTTCTTCGATTATTATGATGCGATTTTCCCGCATTCGTCCCGCCCTTCTCACACTTTATGATCAGCTGCGATATTTGCAGGTCTTGCGAGGGGTTATGCGATGTCGCTAGTGAATAATTGATGTGATTTTTCGAATTTATTCCCGGGTAGGTACCGACGCTCGGTGTATTTGGTTTCTGTGTTTACACGCTGTACCATATTATTTTAAGTTTTAAATGTATGTCTTTCTATTTTATACGCCAGTTAGTACGTATAGGTAGTAACCCCTGCTTACACCTAGGTACTCTGTTGATGAACATTGCTGTATGATTTATTGAATGTGGGGCGAGTATCACGTATT
Organism: Leptopterna dolabrata; assembly: GCA_954871275.1. Lineage (NCBI taxonomy): Eukaryota > Metazoa > Arthropoda > Insecta > Hemiptera > Miridae > Leptopterna > Leptopterna dolabrata. The sequence continues at coordinate 134,733,321 of OX940974.1, read as the reverse complement.
GACAGACAATTTTGTGGATACTTTTGCAACATTCTGTTAAATAATTATTGCAAACGAAAAATAATGCTGTTGAAGAAAAATGTTACAAACACAAAGTACCTACAAACGGCTCAGCAAAAAAATAAAAAAATATCGTAAATTCATAAAATTATTTGCAATTGCCTACCCATTTGCCTGCCTATGATTTTAAATTTGTTCCTTCATCTTTGATCCCGTTTTCCCTTGCAGTTATACCTATTTCAGTTTTAATCTTGTTTTGTATCGTGTTTTGATAATAATTAAGTGAATTTGTTCCTCTTACATTCCTGCCTAATTTTGATAAAAATGAATCGCTCATTTTGTTTTCATACCTATATTTAAAAATGTTTTGATACTTAGTTGTACATTTGTTCCCCTTGCTCTTCTTACATGTAAGTTTCTAGATCGTTTTAATAGAAATGTATTGCTAAAAACAGTGAAAAATATCAATGTGTTCTCATGTAAATACAGTGAAACTTTTCCTAACGGACACCTCTCCCACGGACATCTCTCTACAGTGAACATTTTCAGATTCCCAGACTGTTCTCCATTGGTTTTAGCGTGTCTTGTACTTCTGTCTGATCCTCTCATTGGGGACAGCTGACCACGTCCGCGACGCTGGCTTACTTTACTTTTTACATAACATGTATGCACATAAATTGCATAATTGTACATTAAAACCAAACTTTTTTAACGCTGCAAATCATTACACAATGGTTTATTATTTACCTGTATACATGCCTCTTCTGCGTAGATCACTGTTTTCTGTGGCCTCCTCGTGCCTTCGTGCACCCACCAGGAGAACCCTAAATTGAGTACGAGCCAGCGGGACAATTACAGTTGCATAAAAATGCGGTGGATTCAAGAATTCAATATAGTTACTTATTAAATTTGTTCTTGTTCATGAAGCATAACATTTGTTCAAATTGCAAAAGTACCTATCAACAAAATCCAGAGTAACAATCATTCATCAAATTAAATAATGTCACGGAACAACCAACTCGATTTCATAAAGCCATGCGTGATTATAATCAGGTGTTCCGTAGCAGCAATATCTGGGCTGGATCTGGATGCGTGAAAGCGGCGGCACCCTGGGAATTTCAACCCCTATTTTTTCACCCCTTGGCGGACGGCGCCGGCGGACGGACAGCTTTTTTTAAAATTCAGTTTTCTGTTTCTACGTACCTTGACCCGAAAACCATAAAATTTGCATGGGATTAAATTTAAAATTTTGGAATTGAATTTAAAATGTTCATCTGTATTTATTTATTTATTTATATTATTTTATTATTTTCATGCTCGATTCCCAAGTTGACTGTTGAAAATAATACACCAAAAATTACGTTTGACAATTTTTCTTGTTTTCTGCCTCAGACTTCTTGTTAGCGGACACCTCTAGAATGGACAAATTCTCGTTCACCATGGCTGCCCGTTAACGGGAATTTTCACTTTATATTAAAAATCTTCTATGATTCCGCTGCCCAGGTCGCATCCAATTCAAAACACATTTTATGTTCAACGGTCAGGTAATATCAACCCAATTTATTTATACCTAGAATTAGCCTAAAATGTGGGGAGCGTATTAGTTTGTCTCGGAAACTTGGAGGGCAAGCAAAACAGTAAGCAAAAGGAGCGAAACAACGGGTTTTGGTGGGTTTCAGTCCGGCCACTACCGCGGCCATTTCGGATCCAACCAACCGACTCTGTAGGGCTCTTTCGGCTCCGTGCGAACCCACAGCATGGAACCCGTCTCAATCTGAACGTTCAAATGGGAAACCAAGAAAAACTACTCGGTTTCTTCTCATTTCATCTCCATCCGCGAACGAATGGATTTCATCGGATCCGACGTTTTACCCTCTTCCTCCTCACAGCGGCTGTATTGACGCCATTAAAACAGAAGTCGTTATGATTCCTCCATCTGCCGGTTCGACATGGCGAGTCTCCTCCTGGCTTTGCTACATCCATTATTGTGAAACAAAAGTGCCCGGTTATCGCATTATATATGATACAGGGTTTCGGCACCAGTTGTAACGGGCACAAAAAAAGCCTCCTAGAACACTATGAGGGTTAACAATCATTCACAGGATTTCATTTTTCCTTCCGTCGAGGGGTTTGTGCGTTCCCTTTTTTCCTTTTTCTCTCCCCTCCTCACCCACTCGCCCTTCCTCCCTTCTTCCCTTCCTCACTTCCCCACTCCTACCATGACAAACCTCCGTAATTTATATGTTCTGGTGACGGCCACGTGATAGGGGTGTTTCCATTTGAAATGACCGCCCTTTACTGGATTGTCCGACCATCCACTCCGATTCCGCGCTCAACATTCACTTAATTAATTGGATCTCATCAAAAAGCTCACGTGTAATTAACCGTCATAAAAGGGGAACACGGATTAGGGGGCGATGTTGCGAGGGTGTCTCGAAAAAAGAGGGAGAAAAAAAGCTTGAAATAACT
>OX940974.1:134614297-134730652 GCA_954871275.1 Leptopterna dolabrata | reverse complement strand
AATCATGACTCGTTAGCCTTAAGATTGTGCTATAAACACCTAGATATATGGGTTATTAGGAAGCTAGGATAAGAAAAGGATGAAGTGGGTACCTATCGACTGTGTCGGATGTTTGCATTATTAACCGTGTGTATTTACTTTTAGTCTCATGCACATGGTGTCCCTAGTAACTACATTGTGTATGTTAGTGGTTTACGTGTGTGTTTACACGTGTACACACACGCGCATACATATACACACACACACACACACACACACACAGTATGACAGCTAGAGGCGACCGGTGCCGGATGGGTGTGTAATCGCGGACGGATGGTGATGCGGCATATCTTAGAAATGTGTCTACCTACAGGAAACACGGCAATCCTTCAAAATAACGTCCAAAATGGTAGGTATGACAATCTATGGAATTGTTCTTACCGGAAACACGGCATTTTCCCTTAAAAGTCCCAAACTTTGCCCAAAATGGTATAACTTTTCCTTAGAAATGTGTCTACCTACAGGAAACACGGCAATCCCTCAAAATAACGCCCAAAGTGGTAGGTATGACAATCTATGGAATTGTTCTTACCGGAAACACGGCATTTTCCCTTAAAAGTCCCAAGTTTTGCCCAAAATGGTATAACTTTTCCTTAGAAATGTGTCTACCTACAGGAAACACGGGAATCCCTCAAAATAACGCCCAAAGTGGTAGGTATGACAATCTATGGAATTGTTCTTACCGGAAACACGTCATTTTCCCTTAAAAGCCCCAAATTTTGCCCAAAATGGTATAACTTTTCCTTAGAAATGTGTCTACCTACAGGAAACACGGCAATCCCTCAAAATAACGCCCAAAGTGGTAGGTATGACAATCTATGGAATTGTTCTTACCGGAAACACGTCATTTCCCCTTAAAAGCCCCAAATTTTGCCCAAAATGGTATAACTTTTCCTTAGAAATGTGTCTACCTACAGGAAACACGGCAATCCCTCAAAATAACGCCCAAAATGGTAGGTATGACAATCTATGGAATTGTTCTTATACTGGAAACACGGCATTTTCCCTTAAAAGTCCCAAATTTTGCCCAAAATGGTGTAACTTTTCCTTAGAAATGTGTCTACCTACAGGAAACACGGCAATCCCTCAAAATAACGCCCAAAATGGTAGGTATGGCAATCTATGGAATTGTTCTTACCGGAAACACGACATTTTCCCTTAAAAGTCCCAAATTTTGCTCAAAATGGTATAACTTTTCCTTAGAAATGTGTCTACCTACAGGAAACACGGCAATCCCTCAAAATAACGCCCAAAATGGTAGGTATGACAATCTATGGAATTGTTCTTATACTGGAAACACGGCATTTTCCCTTAAAAGTCCCAAATTTTGCCCAAAATGGTATAACTTTTCCTTAGAAATGTGTCTACCTACAGGAAACACGGCAATCCCTCAAAATAACGCCCAAAATGGTAGGTATGGCAATCTATGGAATTGTTCTTACCGGAAACACGACATTTTCCCTTAAAAGTCCCAAATTTTGCTCAAAATGGTATAACTTTTCCTTAGAAATGTGTCTACCTACAGGAAACACGGCAATCCCTCAAAATAACGCCCAAAATGGTAGGTATGACAATCTATGGAATTGTTCTTATACTGGAAACACGGCATTTTCCCTTAAAAGTCCCAAATTTTACCCAAAATGGTATAATTTTTCCTTAGAAATGTGTCTACCTACAGGAAACACGGCATTCCCTCAAAATAACGCCCAAAATGGTAGGTATGACAATCTATGGAATTGTTCTTATACTGGAAACACGGCATTTTCCCTTAAAAGTCCCAAATTTTGCCCAAAATGGTATAACTTTTCCTTAGAAATGTGCCTACCTACCGGAAACACGGCAATCCCTCAAAATAACGCCCAAATGGTAGGTATGACAATCTATGGAATTGTTCTTACCGGAAACACGACATTTTCCCTTAAAAGTCCCAAATTTTACCCAAAATGGTATAACTTTTCCTTAGAAATGTGTCTACCTACAGGAAACACGGCAATCCCTCAAAATAACGCCCAAAATGGTAGGTATGACAATCTATGGAATTGTGTTCTTATACCGGAAACACGGCATTTTCCCTTAAAAGTCCCAAATTTTGCCCAAAATGGTATAACTTTTCCTTAGAAATGTGCCTACCTACCGGAAACACGGCAACCTCATAATGTATATTTGTCCTTAGAATGTAGACTTGTGTGAATGGACCTCTAGCGCGGTCGTAAAGACCCCCCAAGCAGTATTAATGATTAGTAAGTAGGACTCCATCGAAGTACCTTCACCTTGACGTTGGTGGTGGAGCTTTCAACTAAGAAAGGCACAATAGTGGATAAAAAAAAAAAAAGATTAATAGTAACCTGCCTAACAGCGCTGCAAACGCAAAGTCTTTGTCACAAGTGTGCTTATTATTCGTACTTACCTGACCGTTGAGTAGTGAGTGTAAAATAATAACCTGTAGTTAACCATAAATTAAAGGATTTCGATTAAAAACGACGCAAACTGTCATCTTTACCAATTGTTTGCTATAAAACCGACAGCTTTTTTGTCCAATCGAGCTGAAGTCCATTGACGGCCCAAGAGGAGTATTTTATGCAAAATTTCGACTACTTTGAACCAATTTCGAGGTAGTTGTCGATGATACAGCGGGCATCAGACGGCAGAAGGGCGTGCATTTTTGAAGGGGCGCATGGGTAAATTGTTACACAACGGTAAATCATTACACAACGGTCAATTATTACACAACGGTTCATTATACCATCTACGTAGAAGAGGCTGGAGTTTGTTGGTATGCACATTTGCACCTTTTTTTTTTTTCACTCCACATCAACAATTTCCCTTCAGAACTTCATTATTTGCGTTTCTTATTGCCATTTTAGTTACTGTTTGTCATCAACAGAATTATTTTAGCAACATTTAACTCGCGATTTAGGTAGGTACCTACCTAGTAACGAGTACGGGATTAGGTACTAACCTATAGAGGGTCTGTGATCTACATAATATGTATAGAATAGTACATATATAGAAGGGTTATCTATACGGAGCTGTGATCTGTAGCAGAAGGGTATTCTGTACAAAATAACAAACCGTTGTGCGGGGATTTGTAGCGTTTTGGTTTATTATTTTCAATAATAAACCGTTGGAATCGAGCATGGAAAAAAAAAAAAAAAAAAAAAAAATTCTTACACCTCCTCAAAAAAATTTGATGGTTTACGTTTCAAGGTATGTAGAATCCAAAACTGCAATAAAAATATTTCTGTCTGTCCAGTGTACGCCGTACTGGCCACTTTTCTTAGTTACCATGAAAGAAAATTGAATGAAATTAGGGTTTTAGGTCCCGTTTAGGGGTCTAGTTGGTCCTCGAAGCTCGAAAAATAGAAGTTAGAAATTTTAGACCAAGTAGCACGAAAACTTTCAGTAGAAAGGTATGGTTTTTTTTTTAACGTTTTTAAATCGATCTTGAACTAAAAAAAAAAATTTTTGAAACCATCCAGAGCATTGTACGACCAGCTGTTCGTTTCACCGAAAAGCATCGTGAACACGATCATGAATCAAACGGTATAAATCTGGCCCAGATATCATTGCTAGGAAGCACCTGATTATAATCAAGGATGGCTGTATGAAGTCGAGTTGATTGTTCTGTGATATTATTGCATTTGAAAATTGATGGTTGTTTTGGCTTTTGTTGATAGGCACCTACTTTTGCAACTTGAACAAACGTTGAAGTATTATTGGGTAAATTATTACACAGCGGTTTATTATACTATCTATGTAGAAGGGGCATGTATACAGTTAAATGATTAAACAACAGTTTATTGTTTACCTTATGCTTCATGAATAAATACAAAATAGTAATTGATTGAATTATTGAATTCCGCACATTTGTATGAAACTTTAATTCCCGGGCCGGCTCCATACTCCATTTTGGGCTTTCCTGGGGGAGCTCGAGGGTACTGACCACAGAAAAAACAGTGATCACGCAGAAGGGACATCTACACCGGTAAATGTTTTTACAGTAAGTAACTCTACATGGCAAGTGTTGGGGTCAGCCCCCCACGCCCTCTGTTGGCCATCTCTGAACTATCTCCTCTGAAACTCCCTCTCCTCCACATTCCAGCGCTCAAGTGACGCAAGCTCAATTCCACACTCGATCTGGTATTTGAAATAATGTCACGTCTATGCATTCATCGTGCCTCGCTGAATCAAACTATCGATAATATTTTACTATCCACTTATATGCTAGCTGGAGGGTTTGCTGAGGACCATCGATCTGTTTTGCCGCGTATTCGTATACCATCATAATCACAATCTACTTTAAGAGGCTCTCGGTAGCCTAGTGGTAAAGCATCAAACTTCCAAGCGAAAGGTTGGGGGATCGAGCCCCGTCGACGGAGGAAAATTTTTTCGCCGCGAAACGGAAATACTGCGTGTTGGTCCTGACGCCCAGTGACGTCATTTAAAAGCCAGAAAGGGGGCTAGGCCCCCAACTACCCTCGAAGTGTCAACAAGTTATTAAAAAAGTACAGGTTATACGTACTATGAGTCGCGAGAAAGGTTATCACTACTGTTACCATCCACTTCTCAGGTGTGTCAGGTTATCTTCATTAGCCCCTGTGCCAGAAGGTACTTTTCCCCTCTACTGTTGTGTAATAATGTGTAGCATTTTTTAGTGACACAAAGTCGAACACACGAGACATTGCGGTCATTTTGAAACTAAAATGCTGTTAATCTCTTCTTCTTCTTCTTCGGGAGCCGTCTCTGAGTCAATAGGTTTCTTCTTCTGGTGCCATCTCTGAGTCAGAGGTTAGCGACAATTTAACGGAACTCTCTTGATCCAAGGCCTTGTTTTTTTTTTTAGTATTAGAATTTGAGTCCAGTCCAGTGGAAAATATTTTCATACCATGAGGTCTTCTGCCGCCCAATACCACGTTTCCCCTCGATCTTTCATTCAAAGATGAGTTGTAGTATGGCATACTTGTCTTCACGTAGAACCTGTCCCACATAGGATACTTTCCTTTTCTTTACTCTCTGCAGTAACTGATTGTCCATATTCGTCAAGCGGAGAACTGTTTCGTTCGTCATCCTACAGGTCCATGAATTCTCTGCAACCGTCTGTAGCACCAAATACCGAACGCCTCTATTCTGTTCATGTGCGATAATCTAGAGGGTCCACGACTCGGTGCCATAAAGAAGGACAGACCACACTTAACACTGCAGGAAGCGGATACCACAGTGAGATTATTATCGCACAACACTGCTTTGTACTTCACGAAGGAAAATTTGGCCATGGAGATTCTTGCTTTTATCTCTCTGTCAACGTCCGTCCTATCGGGTATACGGCATCCTAAATAAAGGAATGTGGAGACTGTCTCGATAGGAACGCTGCCCACAAGCAGTTGCGCAGCTCTGCAGCTGCAGTTGTGTGTTAGTCTCACGCCGCTGCAATAGTTCAGATTTCGAACCTACGTCGATCGATTCACCGTTCAAGATTGAATATGAGAACGATACCTCACTAGGTGACGTTCTCTAAAACCTCAAGAACTCCATTATTGCACTCCTTATTCATACATGAAAACACTGCGTGCGAGCGGATTGGGCTGCCGTGCTAGGGAGCACAACTAGGGGCCATATATGAAGTCTGTTTTAGATATGGGTTATTTCAAAATTTGGGGTTATTTTGTGTCACACAGCTTTTGTAAGCACTCTATTTGCCGTGGAAATCCGTTTTTTCTCCTGATGGATATAATCCAAAAATCAGTAAGCACAGAATTTAAAAATTGTTAGCTACCTCAAATTTATCTCCCTACGCCTGTCACAGAGAACTTTTGTGAACTGCAGACTTTTTTTGAGTTTTAATTCATATAAATCAATTGTTTATTGAACCAGGTTTCTCTCCCTGTCATGAATTAAAAAAAGAAAAGTTCGTTTTTGTATGATAAGGAATATTCTGGTCATGTTAGGAAAGCGTTCTCAATTGTTTGTAGTTTTTAGCAGGCCATTTAGGTTCAAGAGAAACGTAAATTATCTATGTGATAAAATTATTAAGCAGCACACCTCTTGCAACTGAAATATAGACTCCACCTTCAACCTCGGCCGAACTTTTTACGAATTCATTGCTTTAATATTAATATGTTTTGTTCCCCTTTAATTACAATTCTGTTTTGGCTTATTATTTTCAATAACGAACCTTTGTAATCTTCCATGAATTTGAGTGATAAGAAATGTTGGAATTTATTCTAGTCATGTTAGGAATCGTGAGTTACCTGTTCTCAAATATATGTAGTTTTTGCCTCACCATTTAGGTAGGTACCTACAAGAGTTACCTGAATCATCTGCGATTTAAAAAAAAATCATGATTACGATTTTGATTTTTTGAAAGTATTTTACGATAGTTGAGAGTGATTGTAAGACTTGAAGAATTTGATTCTTTGAATGTTAATGGTTTTGGAATTTGATTGTGATAAAAATACTTTCTTAGAAACTAGTTTATTAAATGAAATATATAATAAACGCTACAAGTTCAATTTACCTGTGGTTTTCTCTCTCCCTACGATGTGTTGTCTCTCCCTACAAAGTAGAAGTTTTAGAACATTTTTCAAAATCCCGTATCTCTGAAACTACTTGATAAAGTGTGCGCCCACTTCAGGATCTTTCATGGGGGTCCACAGAAAGAAAATATAAGGAAGGAAAAACTCAAAAATTGAAACATTCATTTTGTAAAACAGCCGAAATAACCCCAAATTATAAAATGACCGAAATAACTTCTTTTTTTTCAAACCCAAAGTTGAGCAAGATATTGATGGCACGATGCAGACTGGGATTCTAAACATCACGAAATGTAAATGGCCGATGTTTTGAAAGAAATTTTCACGAAACATTATACTATGTACATACATTTTTCGTCGCACATTAACGTTGTAGAACATTAAATTCGTTTTCCCCAACTTTCCGATCATACAAAAACCAAAAGGGTTATTTCCGCTAGTGTAAGACGTACTATTACTATACCTTCCGGAGGAGTCCGTCGTCACTAGCTGGTTGAGTACTGGAGACGAGCGCTTTCGTTGTAAGGACATCATCATCAGGCCGTCGGGAGAATACTCGAAAGCGCTCGTCTCCAGTACTCAACCAGCTTCTTATTGCCCTAGCTTTTGACGAGGGGAGTTGGAATTTGAACCGATGGACAGCAGCCAACGCCCCAGTCCCAACCACTATGTATAACTGCGCGTTACCGGCTCACCTAAACATTTTAATAATAAAAACACTTTTATTAATACTATGAACGGAATTAGCGCCTATTGTCCCATAAGAAGTAGCTCATCACATATGTATGAATTATGTCTAGGGTGAGTTTGCCTAGAAGATTAAGAACAGGAAGGGTTAATTTACAATCGCTTGCATTCAGAGTTTAATCTTCGAAGTAGGATAGTCGTCATCCACACAACGGAAAAAACGTTTATCAAACACGACGTTCACCTTTCAACGGTTGTTTTCGCGGTTAACAGACAGTAGTGAGAGTTCATAAATCTTGTGATGAAACCCGGCATAACAGAATTGAAGTGTGGTGGTGGAGCGGAGTGTCCTCGCGTGTCGCGTGGTTCCTGGACATAAGAATTCATTTATCCACCTCGAGTTACGTCTTCAAAGAGGTTGACACTGATATTAGACCTCTCCCTCGACTCGACTCGACTGAACCATCACCGCGATCGTATAAACGAACGTCCAGTCAACTAACTACTTGTACTAAGAGCCGTATTCACGAATAACACGAAGTTAAACTTGAATCGATCTTTACTTAGGTAAGCTACCTTAAGCGATATTCAAGAGCAAGAGTGGCACGAAAAAGAAGTCTGCCGAGGCATCATAAATATATTTATGATGATGCCATGGAGCTCTTCTAGACATAATCAGAGATAATAATAATCATTCAAGATATCACTGGGTGGATCTGACTTCGCGCATGCGCAGACGGAAGTTACAACCTTATTCCGATTAAACTCTTTGGGTACGGTATTTTCAAGATTAATGAGAATAATTCATGGAAATGTCATCAATCGTTTGAAAGTTGTCAAAGAAAAAAAGGTTTAGAAATATAGAGAAACCATTTAAAAAGTGCATCAATTTTCTGGATTTGCACAGGATGATGCAAATACCTCAGAGGGGATAAAGGGAGGTATATGCATTTCCACAGTTATGGTCCATATCTCAACAGCACCGGAATACCTAGTATTCACTTCCATACGTTAACATTATTTCTGAAAACCAGAACTAAATCTCACGAACAACACACCAAATCGAATGTTTGTGTATAAGAAGCAGAAAACCAGTTAGCTCATAGTTCACTTGAGTGTTTTACCTACTGTTCTCTAGTTCATTATGTTTACTCTTCTCTAGTTCGTTATGTTTACTGTTCTCCAGTCCATCATATATGTAAATTGCAGTCAGGGATGGAATTTGTTGAATTTAGTGACAATGATGTGTTATGATCCTGTATGAATGGCTAGGAGGTGGTCATCTTCGTATTTGAAAAATAGTAGGCACGATTTTTTCTTGTAGGTACGAAAGACATAGGTCCGCTAGTTATGGTAGTGATCGGTGATCCCTTACAACACCCTAGTTATTGTATATATAACATTATTGAGTTGAAAATATCCTTCTTTTGTATATAATTCCAACAGCTTCGTGAAGTAGAGTTAGGCCGTTCAAAGGTTGTGTTAAGAGTGAGTATACATCAAATGAGTATAGTATGTAAAAGGTAAAATATCCTATTACCAAAGAACTTAAGTCACACTCCATATCAAGGTACCGTGCAAATGTGGTAAAACATACACCAGGCACACGGTTTCATATCTGAAGATCTATGGGCACAAATATAGTTTCGGTTCTCTGAGAGAGGGCCCTAGAAAAGGACATTAGCCGATATTACGCGAACTTGATTCACTCAAAGAGAAGAAAGACGCCCGTTTCCCAAAATCCACAAATTATCAAGATCTGCGAATCCTTTGAACGTAAAAGAATAATAAGTAAGCCTATAAAAGATCTGTTCTTCTTTCTCTTTAAAACCGCCGGCGCCACTCCTATCCCTGACTCTCAGTTGTTCATACGCAGAAGTGGACACACTTATATATTCTCATCTTGTGACAGTGGAAACGAGTTTGTTCTGTGTATGCGTTACCTATCCGTGTGTATTGAACGAACAAGCTCATTATTTAAGTACTAAACGCCTTCGATCCCGGTATCACGTCGTCAGAAATGACAAAGAAACAAATGATTCAGTAATTGATACAAGTAACTCACCTATGAATAATAGTCGTACTCGTATATCTACCCTGTAATGTCAAATAATGTAAGATACCTAAAACAGATGGTTTTCATATTACTCAACTTCTAAAAATCTCATAATTTTATTTTCCGTTGGTTCCTTAAAAATTATGAAGTGTCGAAACGTGGGAATAAACGTCTCATTTCACTGACTGAACCTCGATAACCATAGTAATTCTCTGAATATCAATGGTAAATAAATTATGACTCAGCTTCTCCCATCAGCTATTTTTTAAATAGATAATAATTTATTGTTTTGGTGTTTGACAGTGTTGTAAACAACTTGTGTTTATGTTTTGGTATGAAACAGTCTTGACGTGCCTAGTGACTCCGCGTGTTTTTGCATTTGCGGCGCACTGTCTATGAAATTTGGCCGATTTTCAGCCGCATTAGGAGATTTAGCCGGTTGTTTTTTTCCCCTAAATTTTTGTTTTTTAATTTTCTTTATAGTCGAAGAAATTATAAAGGTCCTCGAAGAAATATATTTCTTATTAAAAATAGAGATTATTTTACGAAAATTATAACAATAATTCACGATGGACACATAAGTTGGACCAGCAGCAAAAGGCTTTACGGAGCTTTGCCGTGGAACGGTGTTGACATCATGGTACGTACGGCGTGAATGTGATTGCCAATTACGGCCGCATGTGCTCAAAGTTTACATCTTCATTTATGATATCGCTTGGAATCGGTGCTAAAATTCACGGCAAAAGTGGTTTTAACGGAAAACTGTTTTACTCTGCTTTTAATACAGTGTATAACTGTAATGTAGCACGATGAGAGTGAAGTTCACCGGAAGAATAGCTGTTGAAAGGCCTTGGTCTCTCTGGGTACCGGTATCACAACGCACTACACTGGTATTACAACCTTTAGATCTAGTGAGCAGAACTGGTCCGTCGACGTCGAATTTGATTCTAGTCAACTGCTTCCTTTCCTAACGGAGACAATTCATTTTGATCGTTTGTGCAAGTGCCACATTCAACAGCATGAACAATAATTACGAGGTTTTTCGAATAACTGGCGGGTGATAAGCTACCCATCAAGGTCTAGGAACATAGGGTGTATATTTAGAATCAGCGCGAAATGTCTTGTGGGTAATAATCGATTGAGTGCTTAGTTGAAAAAAAAAGAAAAAAAAGCGTGTGGCATTGTATTGTCGAAGGGTTGAACTGCCCGTGGTGAGGTGTCATTGTTCCACAGAGGTCGTGTGAGTTGTATGAAATCATTTCGTCAACCCGAACTGTAGAAGTAGGTAGTTAGTAGGTAAGTGGTAGACAGGTAGTTATTACGTGGAAATGCAATTACACAATAGACGAACTTACTCCAGCATTTGATAATTATCATCTCCAAGTTGAAGAGTCTGAGATGATATCAACTGAGGACTGATGATGGTCATTAGGACAGTACAGTTCAACTTAACGGTGTCGGTGAAATAAACCATTGTACCTGTCCAAATCAATATAGGGAGTATGAATGGGAACCACTCGATACACGAGTACATCCATGAATTATCGACTCCCATTGATACTGATCCGTGTTTCCCCCATGACTGTGTCGAATTGTTCACTAGGCAATGGTGGATCAATGGTGGAGGCCCTCATTTTGCTTCCAAGCTAGTGAAGGTACGGACGCCTTGTATCCATGCAGGAATCAGAATATAAAAAAGGTCGATCCATACATCATGACCATAATTATAACCAAATTTGGAAGTAAAACACATTGAGTCGGCTTGAGTGATTTGAGGTGCGCAGGAGACAGACCGGGTTCGAGGAGGTGTCGTTGTATTCAGTCCGTTTCCAGTTCAGCTATGGGTATTGAGGCGAACTCGCCTGCTCGAACTACTGTCTTTCTCAATTTGTCATCCATAATAATACAAATAATACATTTTTCTGCGTGGATTCCATTGCCAATTTATACCAATTTAGGTGAATTTAAATAATTTTCCAGCCGTGTTGGTTTATTATTTTCAATAATGAACCTTTGGAATCGAGCATGAAAAAAAAAAAAAAATTGTTTAACCCCCTCAAAATTTGATGGTTTCCGTTTCAAGGTATGTAGAATCCGAAAATGCCATAAAACATTTCGATCCATCCGCCGTACGTCGTACTGAGCACTTTTCTTAGTTACCATGAACCATAATTGACGAAATTCGGTTTATAGTTCCCATTTGGGGTCTAGTTGATCCTCGAAGCTCGCGTTAATGTCAGTCATCCCTAAGGGGTGAAAAATAGGGGGTTGAAGTCTCCAGGACGCCGTTTTATCAAATTTTTTTATGGTTTTAAATAGTTCTCAACTTGGGAGTTTTTAAAGACCACCCGGAGCATTGAACGTCCAGCCGTTCATTCACAGTAATGCCCAGAAGTTTGCACCGACAGGCATTTTCAACAGGATGGCGAATGATATTGTATACTCAGCCCAAATATCATCACTAGGGACGCGCTAACAATCGGGAATTGGTCCGAGATCATCATTGCTAGGGATCACAATGATTATAATCACGGAGTATGAAGTCGAGTTGGTTGTTCTGTGATATTATTTCATTTGAAAAATGATGGCTCTTTCGGAGTTTGTTGATAGGCAGTGAAATGTGAACAGACGTTGAAGTATTATTGATGGGTAAATTATTACACAACAGTTCATTATACCATCTACGTAGAAGGGGCTGGAGTTTGTTGGTGGGTACTTTTGCAAGTTTTTTTACTCCACATCAAAAATTTCCCTTCAGAACTTCATTATTTCAGTATCTTTTTGCCATTTTAGTTACTGTTTGTCATCGACAGAATTATTTTAGCAACATTTATCTCGCTATTTCGGTAGATACCTAGTAACGAGTACGGGGTTAGGTACTACCTTAAGGAATATGTATAGAATAGTACTTATTATATTATATAGACGGGTTATCCATACAGAGAGCTGTGATCTGTAACAGAAGGGTATTCTGTACAAAATAATAAACCGTTGTGCAGGGATTTACAGCGTTTTTACCAATTAAAGCACTTGTGACCCCCAGAAATTCAAATTGGACCACATAATTATTAATAAAAATAGCCCGTCTTCAAACTCAATCTTTCATTTGTCATTACCTTATTTTAGAAAAATTTGAAATTATTGTTATATCGTAGGTCCGGTACCGTCCGGAAGGATATATATAAATGTATACATATAAATATATATGTACTTTGAAGCAATGGTGATAATAAAAAATGAGAAATACTTATCTAGGCACGCAGGAGCGTCTCACCCGCAGAAAACCGAGAAACTCGAAGCGACCAAGAACACAATTTTTACACAACAGACTAAGTAGGGTTTTTGTCCCCCCCCCCACCCCTTTATTACCCCCCGTGAGGGTCTCCGGTATTAAATTTTCGTACACCCATTCTCGAGGGGCCCCTGGGGACGTGTACCAAATTTAAACCCTCGGGACCATCAGGTACTGGAGTCGTGCAAGTTTCATTTTTCCAGTTCTTGTTCTTGTTGTTGTTCTTTGACAGGGCTACAGCCCACAGACTAACGGATCCAGCATAGGGAGAAGGAACATGTTTCTATATGCACATCTAAGAGCGAGGTTCGAAGCATCGAGCAAGCTACATTTGCGGGCGAAATGCATATACATCGTTTTTGCGGCTTTTTTGCGGTTTCCTTGGTTTTACGTACCTCATAGGATAAAAATTATTGGAAGAAGTTAAAGGATTCAAAATGGTCAAATTCTAATTATCAACGTCAATAATCATGATGTAAGGTGGAGTTTAATGCAAAAACTTCTGTTCTGAATTAAATGTAAAGGAAATTACGATACAATTGCAAAGCCGCTGTTTGGAGCACTGCTCACTTCTTATCGTTAATTTGTAATTATTATTTTCACGGCGCATTTTGGACATGGATATACCTATTATATCATAATTATGGTTGAATTTTGGGAGCGTTTTAACGAGGTGGAGATAGTAGTAAGTTAGAAAACAAGTTGAATGAAGAAGAGGTAGTTGAAATCATCCGAAAGCCGGAATTCGGTAAGCTTGTGATGTCCCAGCGGAAACGCAGCCCACCAACAAGCGGACGTAGAGTTAATGTTTTTATTTGAGCCTTTCGCCCGGCGGTCTATCTATCGCCAGATTCCTGTGGAATATCCTGTTTGTCGCCGCCTTTTGCGTCAATCCGATGCTGGTCTAAGCGGGAAGCGTCGCTCTTTCGATTAAACTGCCTGATTATTCCTCATCTGTCGAGTTAGTTCCTGATAATATGCTACTCAGGTCGCTCTCTGATAATTACACGCCGGCCCTGCGGATTCCTCCACCGGATGCTCCTTACGGGATTCCCATTGTAGTCTGTTGCGACTGACCACAGCTTCATCAGTAAAGGCCTCTTTGTAGGGCAGTATTCGCCGACTAGATATCCCGATTGCCTTTATATCAACAAATCAGCTGTATGAAGTCGGAATGTGAAAACAGACGATGATGGAATATCCTGTCGGCTGGAAATCTTCACATGTATCCGCTCATCTACTGAATTAAGCAGTATTTTACTATGGGATTCGAATGACTGACGAGAACAGCTGTCGGAACGCTAACAAAGCACTTTGTATGTTCATTCGTGTACATTTCCCTCATAATCCAAGTTCTCAAAATTAGTCGAAGAAACTCGAGTACTGGCAACAGTAATACGGTCGGCTCGTTTGCAAGCACTTATCCATCTCTTCCACTATATGAATTCACCAAAGCTGATGTAAAATGTAAACTCGAGACCGAAAAATACTGTTTCAATGAACAAAAATAATTTTTCCCCCAAAAAATTGGGTCAAATTGGATTGTTTCGGGGTCGAAAGTCGGCCCTAATGGCCAAATTTACCAATCGTCATGACCGTGTAGGTAATTTAGAAGCACTCTTTGTTATTCCAGCTGTTGCGCTGAAAAATAAAGCACCCTTACTGCGCCTCTACGGTTCCGAGGTGGTTTCTCGAGGTTCTCTGTTTTCACACATGGAAGACAACCGCCAAGGAGACCGCGTCCCAGCCGCGTAAAGCCGTGCATGTGAGGAACATGTCGCAAGTACATTACTGAGAAATTCCACTCATTCTGTAATGCTGCATGATGGAACTTTTTTGCTTGGAACATACTTTTCCGTACTTCATGTGCGAAACCTGCAACCGAGCGTTCTCTGTTTGAATGAGTTTTCGGGAGTCGGATTTCAATGAAAATTTTGTTTCCGAGTTCTGTTGGGGGAAAAAAGCGTTCCGGAGCTGACTGTTCGAGGTGAAAGTCGGAGACTCGCTCTGAGAGTCAACTCTGCGGCTTCAATTATTGCAAGCCATATCATCACATTGTCTCTTTCGCCTCGGAGAGAAACCTGGTTTGCTTTGTGGAACTTTGGTTGTTCTCTTAAGTGGGCCAATATTCTCCAAATTTCTGCCCTAAGGAGAAGTGACTTTCATGACTTGAGTTTAAGTTTCGGGTCATTTAGTCCGGAGTGGGATTGCTAGCCGGTCCGCTTCGTCTCTCCGCCACCTCCCCCTCGTTCCTCCCTCACGTTCATCCCCCTTCGACTCCCTCTTCCCGCCGCCTCACGTCCCAGAAACCGCTCTCCAACGCTCCCTATCAACTTAGCAGCTTAAAACAGAATTAATCCCTTCTCCGCCTCCTCCTACCACTCACTACCACTCATTCTCTCTCACCCTGCGCCCTCTCTATCTAACGCCTTCCACCGTCTCCCTCTTCTCCCTACGAATCTCCGGATCTTCCCCATTTCCTGGCTCCTCCTCCCCCGGACTTGTACCTAAGTTGGACGCATCAAATTCAGCCCTTCACCCGGTACCCGCCCTCCCCCATCCATTTGTGGTGTGGAAGAAGGTGGAAGAGGGAGGAGTAGACGAGCTCGCCATGAAACTTTGATGATCTCAGCAACCGATTGTTTCCCGTAATAGAAGCTGAGACCGAATCCAAGGAACAGTTGAAACTTGATATTTGCCACAACAACGTGTAATGCCTAACCCCAACTGCCCCCCCCCCCCCCCCCCCCGTACCTACTCCTGCCGTATTCTTTGATTGTGCACTGAACCACTGAAGAGTAAAGGAATTTATTGTACAGCATCCAATCAGACGCAAATTCTCTGGTCAAGCAAGGCAAAGCACTATTTGCAGGACACTGTTTGTCCGCTACACGATACGCACTTCTGTGGGAACAAAATTATTTTCCTCGTAATCCCACTCCCGTTTTGTGGTTCAGACCTACCTGAACAAATGTGGTTCGTTGCCGTCGATACGACGATGTCGATCTGCGTCTCCACGAATCTAAGCAACAGTCCTTACGAAAGAATGGTCCGAAGTGAAGGTGGAAATTGGAGGGTAAATATGCGGGCAGCATCCTTAATCTGCGCATGCGCAATAGCGAAGTCCATATCCCACGCATAGCCACGGTCATAAATAATAGATTTTGGTGAAGTTAACTAGTGTTTCAGGTGAAAAATAAAACCTGAGTGATGAGGTACTCAAACCGTCCCATATAACCTTTGTGTAGCTTGGAATGATACTCTACGGGGAGGCTTTGTTTCGTGCTTCAGCGGTTGCCAAGAAATCCTAAGGGATTTTTTTTCTAAATTATTATTTTTGAAGTAAGTACATCCACGCATAAAAACTCGCTGATCGGCAAATTTATTTATTTTATTTATTCATTTATTTTGTTGAGTACGGGCAAGCCCAATTACACGGATAAATAGAGCGTGGAAAAACAAAGAAACGAGAAAATAAAATTATTCAACACATTGTAGTAAACAAATTTAAAATAAATTACAATAAATCGATTTCACAAACTTGGTGAGGAGGCTATGATCGATTTCAATTTCGTTGCAAGGTCGTTGAAGAAGTCGTGGTCTGGGTATAGATTTAGAAGCAGGTTGGCGGACCGGGGAACACGATGAAGATGACGATTGAGGTGATAGTTGGTTGCGGAGAACGGCTCATGAAAGAGAAGAGGCGAGCGCGACGAGACTCTGGGGATCGAAATGTTTATCGTGGCCAGAAGTTCAGGGCAGGAGATTATGTCGTTGAGGAGATTGTGGAGAAATGTAAGATCCGCCACAAACCTCTGTTTTTCAAGAGGCTGCATGTGACAAACCTCCAGCAGGTAGGTGTAATCAACGTCAACCGAGGGGACCCCGAGCTTGAAGGCGACGTAACGAAGAAACTTGTTCTGCACTCTCTAGCAAATATTTATGCACGGCGTAGCAGGGTGACCATACTGGGGAGGCATACTCAAGCAACGGGAGTGCCAGAGCCTTGTAAAGAATTACGAGGGTCTGGACATCATTGAAGCGCCTGGTGTTTCTTTTAACAAAACCCAACGCTCTCATAGCTCGCCGTGCAATGTTTTCAATGTGGCTGGAGAAAGTAAGCCTCCCGTCGCAGAGAACCCCGAGGTCCACAGTTTCTTCCCGCCTCTGAAGGCCAGAGCCGCTGAGGACATAGAAATGGACGATTGGCCGAGTAGACCTGTGGAAGGTGACGATGGAGCATTTGGAGGGGTTCAAGAAAAGGGAATTCCACACCAGTCCTCGAGACAACGGACAGCATCCTTCAGCCCCTCACCGTCACTTACTGAGTTTACATGGCAAAACAGTTTCAAGTCATCCGCGAACAGAAAACAACGTATTTTCGGGTTGAAACTCCTCACCACACTGTTTATCAGAAGCAGGACGCACAGAGGGCCAACATGGCTTCTCTGCGGAATCCTCGAGGTTGAAGAGAAAGGAGATGGCAACATTCCCCGCACACGAACTGTAAGTTGACGCCCGATGAGGTAGCTCGAGATCCAGCTCAGGAATGATCCGAAGACGCCCAAGAACCCGAGCAGGGATAGAAGGTGGCGGTGGGACAGTTTGTCAAAAGCCGATACAACATCGGTCTGGCCAATTGATGTTATATTACTCCTGATGTGTATGAACAGGTTACTGCCGATGTATGGTTGTCCTCATTTTATAATATATGATAATTTAGTTCTAAACCTTATCTGAAGTCAAAGTTTGATAATGATTGATTGGCAAGATTCTGAGTTTTTTGGCTCCATGTTTCACGAGGACTCATGTGCTACAAACAAATAATTAATAACCGCTTCATTAGCAATCGTGTGAAACCATCTGGGGGCAAAGGCCTCCCAGACCAAAGTTCTGCTAATTTCACGTATGTAAATCGCTTGCATGGAGGTTGGGAACATACAACAGACACATAACCGCTGGTCGGATGAGCACTTTTCAAAGCTTTTATTGGTGCCCGCCCGAGATGAGAACCAGAGGCGCCGCGAATTTTTATCCCAAACGGGGATCCTATACAGATGGGACGCTCGGACATCCCGTCCCCACTCAAATTTGAGTCTTATGGGTCTAAAATTGCAAATAATCTGTAAAAATTACTGAAAATCACTAAGGAGATTAAATTCACCATAATTGATAACAAAATGGTGACTTGAGACATACTGGAACTTTTATCTATTGTGAGTCACCATCCTATTCCAATTTTCGTGAATACGCATTAGCGAAGTTTTGGCCGCCAAACATTAAATTTGACCCTTTTTTTAATGAACATTTTTGAATATTGAAACCCTATTTTACATTTTTCATCTATCGTTCCATCTTTCATCATTCTGGTGAATTTATATATAAATTTGGATGATTGTCAACGATTCACCATTTCTGTATTTCATCATCACAGTCGGATCTTCTGCCATCCACGTATGTTGTCACATCACATACTGAGGCTGATACGGGTATGTTCCGATTTCAGATTCTGTTCCTATGGGTTTGTATTCTCCTCATCCTTTTGTGGCTGATATTTTTCTTCGGTTTCCCAAATTCATGGTTTCTCTGCCAGCCAAAATTTACTGCCCCCCAAACCGGTGATCAAGAAACTCTCGGGTGGGCCGAAGCCAAATCTATGAATTTCAATTTTACAATCGATGAAGATTTTCGTTCCAGCAGTTCTTTTTTAACTTCACTCATTGCACCTAATTTGCGGTAATGTGAATAACCTTTGCAGCTGGATGCGCTCATTACAATTTTACATTTTTTCAATTTTAATTGATGAATCCTGTTGCTTTAGGTCATGATTACCAGCGAAATTACGAACATTTAAATGCCGTGCCCTGTGCCGAGTTTCCCGCGCTAGCGTACGAGAAAATGAGAAGTCAGAAATCACTTTTGTATCAGATTCCAACACTTTTGGTCCCATCCAGTTGTAGTTCATTACGACATAATGGCCGGAAGATAGTCATGAAAATAAAAGTGGGTGGATTCACCGTTGGAAAATATCTTAACTTTACTCCCAGGAGTGCGAGGAATTTCGGTGGAAAATCAGATAGGCGACTCTGGCGTTGTAACGAAAGAGGTATCCAAGCCCTTCGGCTGTAGCCGAGTGAAGTCTGATAAACTTTCCCATTGTCCATGAGTGAAGCTAAATAGGTGCTAGCTCTGAACGTGTGAGACTGTGCCGAAATCAAAACTTCAGAGGAACTTTCCTTATTTACAAGGCTACGATGCAAATAGATCGAGGGAAACATCATGACATATACAGTCAGTACTGATTGCAAATCCAGTTGGCACTCATTTTGCCAGGAGGAGAATCCGAGCGTGTGCAGGCATTTGTTCATTATGAATCGACATGATGGTTGTTCTGCTACTTGAAGCGACGTTGCTAACTTTCTCGGCGGGATGTACCAAGACAGTTTCCCCTCGGGCTCCACAGCGAAGTTTTCCCTCCATTCAAGGTTTTGTTTTCAAGTAAAACAAGCTGAATGCCAGCGACACGGGTTTCATATTGACATCACCCCACAACCTAATTGTCTGACTTCACGGGGGGCCCTGATTTAGTCATTTGAATAATTTCCAATTAGTTCAACCGACACAACACTTTATTATATTAATGACTTGATCATTGAAATATATGGATATGCACCAGTAGTTTGTGTAATGTGACGGGGTTCTAAGTTTAAAAGTAGCTATGAATTATATAGGTGTTGTGCGTTAAAGGCAACGCTACATCTGGCAATTGTTTTCTTCGCAACCTATGAAAATAGTCAACTGAAGCTCATCATTAGCAATTCCTGGACAAATAGACTGCGATTGCGATGGGTCCAACATTTTAGGTACATCTGGTACATTTTTTTAATTTTCTATCGAAAATGTTTTGATACAAATCCGTTTCAGAGCACTCTGAATCCATCCTTGAATTATGGCAATTTTCTGTTGTGTACCTATACTGCCGTCCAAAGCAAGAAAGCCGTAGAACAAGGAAATCTAGTTTTGAGAAAAACGCAGGTGAAGTTTTTAGGCTGTAAAAATTGGCATTCTTCATATTTTCCAATGATTTTTTTTGTTGCAAATGATTCAAATTTAGTTTCTACGTGTGTAGCAGCAAGGCGCATCAATTTTGGGAGAGTACACATACATTTATGTAGGCAAATTTTTTTCTTCATTGTAGAAGATGAGGTAAATTTTGCTTCAAAAAATGGTAGAGGGTCTGCTACTGCTGCTTTTATTCGTTTGACGCTCATGCTACGGTTGTTTCCCACTGTAGTTGCTGGAGTTTTTTTTAAACACTTTTCTCAGAGAGGAAAACTGTACCTTTATTTTTCCTTGTAAAATACGACTTACGGCAATGTGGAAGCCATCTACGGTCGATCGCTCTAAGCTTTTGGCGCTGATGGCCATTAAATTAAATTCACTGTTCCACCGTAGGTCTGGGATCTACTGTTTTTATTTGTTGGAAGTCTACTGCGTTTCGTCGTCGGAAAACCAAAAACTCGACAAACCGTAGATGTTTTCATTTAATAACTTTTTTAAGGGAAATACTCCCAACTTTAACATTTAGATTTAGATTTAGATTTAGATACCAAAATAGGTCATTAAGATACGAATCCAGCCATACCAAAATCTGTAAACTGGAAAAAATCGTGCCTACGGCTTTTTTACTTCGGAGGGCAGTATAGGTATATACACCACATGGATGTACGAGTATGTGTCATTATCCGAAACGATATCCGATTTTTACTTCTTGATGAAAATTTCAAATTGAAACGAAAAGATTTAGGTCTAATAAAAACGCTTGGTGGTAAAAGAGTGTTCAAAAATCCGTACCTGTTTATGGTAAAGCCATGAAAAATGTTCAATAGCTCTTAAGTTTGTCACTTCGAGAATTCGCCCGCACCGTAAGGTTATAGAAAATGAGTGGAGTTGCCTACTACTATGAGAGAGTGATGGGGAAGGTGATGTAATCGGCTTGAAACGCCTGGAAGACAGTAGCGGAGACGAGGAACTGCGTTACATCATAGCTGCTCGGGGCAATAAATGAGAACGGTTCATAAAACTCAGTTCGATCATTGCATTACTTTACCAAACATCGTCTACCCACAATGTCGAACGACACGTTGACTTCTTGAGATAAAGAGATGGAGATGGTTATCTTAGGAATTGACGGATTTTTCTGTGTATCGTGAAGCAGTTATCACTGGACGCCATTGTTGCTAGCAGGGTAAGTGTGTCTTGATTTCATTGCATATCTAGTTATCGTATCGAGTTGAACTGAATTGGTTATCAAAATCCAATATCTGGCTGCGAAATTGTCACAGAACGTGCTTATTCACAACAACCGATGTCATTCGAGTTGAATAAATTATATTCATGACTTCCAACTGCCTATGGTACTGCTCATCGTGAATCGGTAAATCTGACAAATTATATTACTTGGCGGAGATACCACAGATTTGATAACTAACGCTGAAATCATGGTACGCTGAAATCACGGTCCTTCCACTCATAAATCTCATGTTTGGTATATGCCGAAGCTTTTTCACGTATACGTATTATTTTATTGAACGGCGCTTCGTTAGCTGCTTGTATTACATTGTTTCAGTCGCCGAGTTGTTTTTATCACGCTAGTTGCCGAATATCTGCATTTATGCGTAAAACCAACCGATCCTTTGTTGGTAGAACCCACCCGATGAACAATGAAGGAACGAAGTTGAGATCGATATCAGGTCAGTCATGAATATTTGGGCGTCGCTAATGACGAGAGGTGATATCGTGTAGGTATAGTACCTACTACCTACTAATACTACTACAGGACAAATAGTGGTTGAACGGATAGTTGTTATGGTGATGAGTTGGTGTGTATTAACAGGAACTTCGAGTATAGGTAGTGGAGGATGGGTAGGACGTTGCTATGATTTCGGGGCTACTGTGAGGTATCGTCCAACGCCTCTGAATATGTATGAGACCGTTTCGGGCCCTTGATTCCCCTCCTGATCGGAACGGTGGACAATGGGCAAATGATTGATAATATGACTTCCTTTGCAGATTGCACCGGTCGAACCATTCTTCATTGCGCGTCTATTAATGCTCATTGACTCGTGTTTCATTTACATAATTTGAATTCATCCCTTTTGCAGTTCCAGTATCAACATACTTCCCTTAATATGTCTCTAGGTACCTGTCAACATACACATTAGGTTCGATTCGAACGCCCGAATGTACAATAGGTACCTAAGTGATTTGGCAGTACGATTAAGTAAATAAAATGTACCTATATCAAATAGTGTGGCCTAAAATTATTTACCTGTTTTTTCCCCTTATTTTTAGCTAAAGGAAAAAAGAGGAATTTCATAGTAAATGAAAATATTGAATAATTTTGGGTTAAAAGTTTAGTTAAAAAGTATAATTAAAAGAGAAACCTGTGCATGTTTAAAAGGAGCTGAATATACATTTTAAAGCTGTAATTGATCACCGAGATTCCGGAATATTCCAAATTTCCATTTTATGTTTTTCTGCTCGTTTTGCAACCTCACTAAGGAAGTCGTGATTCAATAATAAGGAATAAAAAACTACCTATGTCAGTCATTTTCTAAACTTTCGCTGCGGAATATTGACCTTCCTAACTAGTGCTGAAACTATCAATGTCTACGCAAATCAGCGAGGCGGAAGTGGTACAAGAATATATCGACTTACCTAAGTTGTCGAGATTTCAATCGACGTTTCAATCTTAACGTCAGATAGCCAGAAAAATTAAATTTCTACTGCATCACTCTTACTGAACGATTTTGAACAGCTTATCAGCTACTCATATAAAATATGTCATTACATGGAACATTTGTTTCTAGTCCGAATAAATTGACGCCTTTACGTTCCATTATCGAGGCTAACTTTTTACAGTACCTAATGTATAAGAAGGCAGGTATAATTAATTCATTATCACTCGTGGCATGAAACCTGTACAAGATAATATGTATCATACCTAATATAATATAATATGATATAATATATCATTATATTTGTTGTATACAGTTTTGCCGGGTAAAAAGTTGAAGTGAATTGATACAGGCATTTTAATGAATACTTAATGTTTCGACTATACGAATGACATCAACGAAACAGAAAAATTTATCTTGCTTTCTTCCTATAAATAATACAAGGCTAACTAGGGCACAGCATTTCATTAATGTGTTTGGAACCCAAAACGGTTTGTATGGCATCGGACAAGAAAGAGGGGGAAAGCAGCTAGTCGAAATTAACTCCGAAAAATTCATCCGTACCAGACACTCAACACACATCTTCGTTTGCAAACTTGGCTGGATGCCTCTGACACTCTGAAGTAGACGATCAGGCTCAAGTAGTTGACTGATCAGCGAACCCTTGCATGTGGATATTATCCAACTTTTGTAGAAGGAATTGCCACATCGGTAGGTACATGTTGAAGTTCTACCGCCGCATAATCCTGTAGACTGATTGATGTGTGTTTGTGTGGTCCTGTAGACCGATTGTTGGGCTTTTTCTGTGGCCGCACGCTCATACGATATCAGACCATGTCATAAGTGATGCATGTTCAGCACACACAGGGGCATTATAAACTGATGGACCGGTATTGCTGCTGTTCCTGGAACACTAAGCGGCCGGGAGTCATTTCTTGTTGTATCAATCAACGACGGTGAAGGTGGGTAAATAATGTACTTCCTGACTCATAATTTTCAATGATGAATTTCCGCCTTCGCTTTCATACCCAATTTCCATAGCCGTCATCATATCCCGATACAGTGAAAATTATCAACTATCATGACCATGACCACTGATCATTTTAGACAATTTTCAGTTTCAGTGATAACGAAGAAACTGATCAAATATTGATAGAAGGATAGATACTACGACCCGTTCGTATTTCGCGTTCGTACATTGTTGTTGGGTTGTATAGATCTCGAGATTTGGGTCAACGGAAGGCTCACCACAGATGATCATCGTTGTCTTTACACCCATTCCTCAGGGTCTAGTGAGAATTCATCTGGTCTAGTGGATTATCCATGAACTGATGGTGAGATAGTACTTCATAATAACTTGTTTAAGTTTCTAAAACATTAAAAATGAATGTTATTAATTTGTATCTTACTGAATAAGAAGAAGATTTAAACGAACATGATTAGTTCAGGCCAGAGTAACATAGCGAGGATCCCCACAGTGATGAACGGCTTTAGGGTGGCATACAGAGGTGTCCTGGTGAGAAAAGGGAGGGGGTCGGTCACGAACGGGTCGTCTCCGTTGAATCCAAGGATACTAGACTAAGAATACTCTTAGTCTAGTATCCTTGGTTGAATCCATGTAGGCTGTGCACGATCGTTGAGCGGTTAGTCTCATTATCGAGAAAGTTCGAACTTGGAGCTTCAGCCAGCAAGAAAACAAACAGCAAAGCGATAATCACACGAAAACGCCTCATGCTATCAAGATCACTACAGGGCAGTTTAATATGAACATCAGTGAGGGGAAATCAGTAGCAGTCAGTATTGCCAGTGACTGAGACACGTGCTGAACTCGGTGGATAATGGGATGGATATAACTATCGATAGCACTATCGATAATAGAAGGCAATCGATTATAACTATGATAACCGACAGAGCGCTACGTATCGTCTGAACTGATATCAATAATCGGATACCTACGCTGTCTAATTTGGCATTTTTTCTGTTTTGCTTCCCGAGTTCCATTAAGTTAAGTAGTTAAGGAAGGCGATCATGCGTTTTCCTCGGGTTTTTGTTTTGTTTCAGTTCTCATTCCGATGATCTGACGCATGTAATATCTACCACGTCTGTAGGCAGTTTAAGGACAGGCAAATAAAATCAGGTTTCGGAGTTTTTAATACAATTAAGCTATTGCAATGGGTCCAACATACATTCGGTATCAGTTCATGTATTTATTATCAACTTTCCTATATAAATCCGTGTCACATACCCGCAGATTTAATCTTTCGCTTTCAAACTACCGAAGATGAGGAAGCTTTGTACCCACGCATGATTCGAACAAAATATCTTTCACGGTTGGCTGTATAGTATTGAATGACCAACTTCTTGTTTGATAATTACATTTTATTATATTTTCTTGTTTGAATAATTTTCACAATATGGCACACTTGAACAAATACTTTACTATATATATAGTTTACTATATATATTCGCGCGCGTTTGTGTGTGTGTGTGTGTGTGTGTGTGTGAAGATGAATGTTTTGATAGTTAAAATGGACAACAACCCTCCATGTTAGACTGAAGAAGACCGAGTTGCGAGTTGAAAAATATATTTACTACTAACAAAAATTTCAAATCAAGCTCTTCAAAATATAGATCTCGAGCAGATAAAATGTCTTTCCTCCAAATTCCCTTTCACATTTTGCTTTCAGATATCAACGAACAGTTCGTGTCCGGGACAAACATGTCTGTCTGTACGCAATTCCAAAATTTGAAGGTTATGTGTGGGGTGGTCCACAGATGGTACCAATATGAGTTTCATCAAAAGCCGACCGATGTCTGCGCATACACGATCATGGAATTCCGGACGCTACCAAAACGCCGGTTTTATTCGACTGAGTATGCGCAATCACGGAAAACGTTTTATATTAATGTTGTCGGGATCTTCTTTTTCAATTCGGTGATGGGAGTTTGAAGGACGATTGAGATCCAGGTGTTTTTTTGAAACCGTTATTTATTGAATGCAAGTTTTCAACTGCCCTGAGACAGTCATCTTCAGGATTAGAGAGTATATATAAAAAAGATGTTAGAAACTATGGGAAGTGACATCTGGGAGTAATTTATGGTTTATAAAAAAAACGAGAGTGAATCGGTGGGACAAGGAGTGAATGACATAATATGGCTATTGAATTGTTTGGCATTCTACTGTAACAAGAATTATAAAGTAAAAAACAAAAGGTGAAGGGAAAAAAAGAAGTAAAAACTCACCAGAAATACTTTGTAAGACAAGTCTCGTTTGTTTTATAAACCATAAATTACTCCCAGATGTCACTTCCCATCGTTTCTAACATATTTTTTATATACTTATTGTCTAATAGGTACACCTGAAGATCTGAGGCCTGAGATCTGACGGCAGTTGAAAGCTTGTATTGTTCAATAAATAACGTTTAAAAAAATACCTGGATCTTCAAACTCCCATCAGCTAGTATTGAAACGTTTTATGTTTGTTCCATTCAACCGACGTAGGAAACATTTTCCGGGATCATGAATGTTGGGTTCCTCATCGTTCCCAGCGAATTCCACAGGGGTTGGCTGTTTGGTGAAAAGTTGAATAATCCCCGGTTATGTTCGATCGGTTTTGATGAAGTTTTCAAGGGTCATAGGATCTTTTGACAGAATCATCTCAAATGAATGTGATTTAAGTAATAGCGTGTCTGTGGATGAGCGAATTTAATATCTTATTTTGAAACATTAAACTTAATAAAGTCGTCTCTTCTGGTGTCGAGGTGGTCGAGGGCGTAGCCACAATTGCTGAAATTCCGGTGGTTGGTGTAGGGCGTCTCCGCCCAGCTTAGCCAAGTACCCGTGATCCCAGTGCCAGCATTAACACCAACACTATGATCTCGGTGTTTTCGTACCACCTTATAACCTTCTGGTAAGGTGTGGGACATAGCGTCCTCGTAAGTAAGGACTATTTAATACACTCCCTTGCGAATTTCAGCTCGTCGCCGAACATCCTCTCGTACGGTTATGCGCGTTCCGAGGATTTGCGGACACTCAGGCACACACGGAGCCAAATTTGTTTAGAAATATCTAAAATATAAAAGGTGAGTGGAAAATTCGATCGTGCTGGACAAAAATTACATTCCTCCCAAAAGTGATCGCAGTGCTTCGCCACCTTGGTAGACTCAGAAGCAACTCGTGACACATTATAAGTTGACATTTTTCTAAACTTATGGGCAAGTTCCTATGCCGAATGATTATTCTTTTCTTCCGTTCTTATGGTAGATTTTGTGTTGCACTCCTCTCTCTCCAAAGTGATTGTCAGTTGATATTTAATTTTGTAAAAGGGAGGAAGCGTCAGAATAGAAAAAGCGACTTTTTGATCGATTTCGTAGAGATTTCCAGTTGCATCGAATGGTGGCTTAGAAGTTAGTCAAAACCCGAACGATTCAGTTGTCGGTGAAAGTTCAGTTCTAATTTTTCGTTTCCAACATAAAATCCAATTGTTTTTCCAAATTTCTAGATATTCTAAATTTTGAAATTCTGGATATTGTAGAGCTGCCTCAATGAATTACTGAAGATGACCACATCTGAACATTCTTTTCGCGAATCTCGACCTCAACACATAATGATATGAATCGGCCGGTTTATAATATGTTTGTGTCAATCAGGGAGGAGCTACCTTATCTCTTAGAGAACTCTCTGTTATAACGAAGGCTGTGATTGGTTGAGCGTCAACGAATCGGACGAATGGATCTGTGTTCGGTTATGGAGGGACCCAAACCCCCACACGAGGGCCCTCGAGGACCTGTGGCTGTGGCTCCCTCTCATCTCATTCGCTCTGCTCTCTTCGTGGCGACCAGTCGTGCAACCTCCCTTCACAACTTTGTGACTCTATTGTTGATTCCACATTACCAATTTCCCCCTTCATTTTCCGCGTTAAAGTTCTACTTGATAGTAACCCGATCGAGCCAATAAATTAACTCGTATTCTGTCTCCCGAATTTCAGTCATCCGAAGTCAATCAAACCCGATTCTTCTTTGTGTTATCTACTGAATGTTCCCACGGTGGAATGTCTAACTTCACTTTACTTGAGGTAGTGTCATCCAGCGCGTTGCCGATAAGATTGACCACTGCCGCTTCTTCCCAAGGTAAGCAACGCCATTCCATTCAGCTCGAATTTCTTTATCCGATTCATTTGTTTTGGGACGTTCAGAATCAAAAAGTATTGTAAATAAATAATAAGTGTAGTAAACATGTAATATTAAGTGAAAAAGTATAAAATAATAAAAGTATAAATAATAAGTGGAGCTTTTTTTTCAGTCGGATTAAACATTTATTTCCACCAACAAATTATTTATTTATTTACAAGTTTAACTATTCTTATTTTACATCTAATGTGTTTGTTGTAAACCGAAGGTAAAATTGTTTAAGGTGGTTATGCGCGCAGTTTTTGGCATCGTTTTTGGCCACGTTGCGGACCAGGTTCGAAGATGACGCGAATGCCCTCATTCAGTTTTCATTATCTTTTACTATTTCCCTCGATTTATTCCATTCTAAATAGGTACGTTTTCAGCCTAGGCGCCAATGCGTTTTTTTTTCAAACCAACACAACCACGATATAGTAATGTAGCTCAATTCCGACTATGAAAAAAAGCTACGCCAATAAATTAACAAAGTTTAACTTGTCAAAAAAAGATACACATGTACACAATATTAGCTGATTTTCGCAAAACGGAACTTTTTTCTCGGCAAATTGACGGAACTGTGGAATTGAGAAAGAAAATATTCTATCTAACATCATCGAAAGTTGGTTTGATTTCATTCCGAAATTTAAAAAAAAAGTCTGTCTGCCGTGAATAGCACTTGGAACACTGGCTACTTAGAAATAACGTAATACTCATAATATACGCCCCTGTTTTCAATTTGCAGCCTTTCAAACCTAGTGTAGAATTTCGAAATTTGGCACCGTTCGCGCCAGCAATATAGGGGCTCGTAAGTTCGAAATGCGAAATATGGATTGAATTTTCAAAACGCCATAGCTCAAAAGCTTTCAAAAGGAGGATTTTTCACGAATCTGAATAGATTTAGATTTTAATGATTTCCTCTGGGTCCACCTGGAGCTGATACAAATCACGCATGATTTGGAAAAATAAGTTTTTGGTCCGATATACACCTTGTATACTCAGCAACTTGTCCTCGATACATCAGCGAGCCAGCTCCCAACACTATCAAATCAAATCAAAATAAACCAACAAATAAACCAGTTTATTGTAAAAAGTCACATGATTGTTACAGCGAGTGCGATGTATGATACTAGTACGATTCAACATTCTTCATTACTATTTGAGACATGATAAACGCACCTTCTTTAAATTGAACTAAAACTATTCACCAAGATATTGTCACAACTACCTTCTGCAATTCTTAAAATTGTGTGTTATGGTTCGTATAATGTTTTTACTCTTACAAAAATTTATAATTTGCATTATTTTTCATTTCTTCACGTTTATTCGGTACAGATATTGATCGTTGGCTAAGTAAGTTTAACATTTCAGATTGATATTTTCTTGCTGAAACTTGATGGCTCATGAAGATTTATTAATTTTTGGTGTTAAAATAGGTTCACTAATTTTGATAGCCGGTCATTACTTAGTTGTCTTCATCGCTTTATTTTGTTGAGCATATGCGAATATTTCTTATGACAAATTTGTATTAATAAGGGGATGCTACACCTAATACCACCAAAAATTTACTTTGAATTTTATTAAAGGTATATGATGAGGCTGTTATTATTCAGTGCATAAAACTGGTGTTATTTTGTGTTCAGTGTTGTGTGTTTGTTTGTGTGCGTGTGTGTGTGCGTGTGTGTGTGTATGGAGTGAAATTATGTTGATGATTATTAGTATCATATCGTCCTGTACCTTCATGAGTTCGTGTACTAACGTATGATTCCAGTTTATTTACTAAAAGCACAACATTTCGAATATATTCTTATTATTCCACCAATATTCTTGACATGAGCCCTAAATAAAGTGAGGTGCCTAACGTATCTACCAACGCGTGAGTGAATCGGCATCGGTGGATCGTTTAACACCATCAGAGTAGAATCATATCCGGTGTTCATTTCACGATTGAAAAATCACAATTATCTGCCAATCAAACCGATTTGTTAGCTGCCATTTTCAACTTCGAGTGCTTCCAAAATCAGCCGCCCACATTCCTTGCTTGATCATTGCAAAATTTGAATAATCAATTATGGCGAACTTCTTAAATTAATCAATGTGACATAATATAGTACCTATTATACATCATGTATGAAGTATGTAACAGTCAATGTGACATAATATAGTACATATTATACATCATGTATGAAGTATGTAACAGTCCTTCCTAATGATACTGGGCCCCTTATACACAGCGGATGAGTTCGAATCATCAGGAACCAATAATATTAGATCAAAAATCGCAAAACGTCGGCGAAAACAGCTTTCAAATACCAAACTATAATCACAAGGGTCTGGAATGGTGGATCGATACAACAAATTATGTTGCAATATTCAGAAATATTTTTTCTCAGAATTGAATCAAATTCGAGTAATAGGTGAAGTTCTGAGTTTTGAGGAACAAAAATAATTAGAAAATGTCCAAGTAGTAGTTAGAAAGTCACCGCCAATACTGCTAATTCATACCAAATGTTGATGGTTGATGGATCGACACAAAAATAGACTATAATATATCACTTATTTATAGTCCAAATATTATCCTCAAAACATTTTCAAATTTGAATTTTTGTGAGTCGAAAATTGCTGAAACTCGTCAAAGTAGCTAAATATTCACCATTGCATGTATGGTTGAAAACGGTGGGTAGTGCAGTATATTGAAGGTGATTGATTGTGATTGATTGATTGGTCATGCTGCCTAATTGGAACTTTTCATTCAAAATACTTATAGGAAGAGATGTGGAGTTCATCATCGGTTTGATTATAGAATCTTGAGACCGTCGTTAGTAAAAGGGACTTTATATTCACAACCGCCGGATATGAGTTAGCAGCGTTTTCACATGGGAGACGACCTGCTGAACAAGCTGGTTTCTTTCGTTTATCTCGATGCCTTTCCGTTATAAAGTTATGCCAAGTTGAAACTTTTCGGTTCAATCATTCTTTCAGGAAAAAAAATCGCGCTGAATAAACTGGTATTTGAAGATCTTTTCTATATATTTCCGTCTCGCATATGTCAGTTTTAAATCTAGGAAACATGCAATAGATGTAGCTCCGGCGGCGGCGCGCCGGATGGCAATATGGTGAGCGGGAGCGACAATTTTTGAAATCCGGAGATGTGTTCGAAATGCTTTGAAACGGAAAAAATGTTCGAAAATTCGTGCTCTAAAAATTTTGAACCCATTGTACATCGTATCTCCTCAGAAATTTTGCCAGCAGCATGACTATATGAACGAATTTCCAAAGTTGGTAACTGAGCAATTTTGTATTAGTTTTTATTCCCCAAAACTCAGTTCAGACTATTTTTTTTAGGAAAGGTATTATTGACTATTAAAAGTCTTTCTGTGTCTCGAATCACAATTTTATTCCACTTTTGGTAAATCCCTATCAATTTGTGTTATTAAGCCATTAAAACAGATTTTTAGCGATTTATAACTTTAAAAAAAAACTCAAATTTTACACAATTTTCTGGAGGATTTTTTTTTTACTTTCCTCACCCAACCCGAAAATTAAGAGCAAGGTACTGGAACTAACCTGTTGATAGTTTTTTCTGCAGCTCATCCAGTTTATGCAACATAATATCTTCTATGTAATTATTCATGTAGATTTACGTTACGTGTTTTTGTGTGTATTTGTGTGTTTATTTTTAAACTGAAAATTCTAAGTAAATCCAACAAGTAAAAATCAAGCCTAAAAAGATGAATTAAAAAATGTTACAAATCCACAGTTTTGCAAACGTTTGTAAGCCCAATTAGGTAATTCTGCATGTTATTTTTCTACTGTAACATGAAACGTTGCGTTCAAAGTTGATTCCATCCTGAGAATTTTTACTACAGTTAATAGTTCTTTTTCTGTGATTTTTCAAATATTCCAGAAGTTCTGACGTCATTGCACCCCTCTCTATTATTCATAGTTCAGTTACTTGTATCAATATTACTGAATCATTTGTATTTTTGTCATTTCTGACGACGTGATACCTGCCCAACGGCCTTATCAGGTGGAATAAACTGGTTCCCGTGAGAATATCGAAGTTAAGATACATCGAGCGTGGTTAGTAGGGGTGAAAAATAGGGGCTGACGTTTTCAGAACGCCATAGCTCGAAAACTTTCAATAGAAGGTTTTTTTTTTAACGTTTTCAATTCGATTTCGCTGTTAAGGATTTCTTGAGACCACCCAGAGCACTGCACGTCCAGCCGCTCCTTCACAGTAAGGCCCTCAAGTTTGCACTGAAAAGCTTCGTCATCATGAGTGTCAATGACACGGCATATATCTAGCCCAGATATCGTTGCTAGGGATTAGAATCACGCATGGCTGAATGAAATCGATTTGGTTGTTCCATGATATTATTTCATTTGAAGAATGATGATTATCTTGGATTTTGTTGATGGGTACTTTTCAACTTGAACAAACGTTATGTTCCATGGATAACAATAACAACAAATTGTAATTATTTGATGATAGAATTCTTGAATCCATCGCATATTTATGAAACTGTAATTGCCAGGCCGGCTCCACTACTCCATTTTGGATTCTGCTGGGGGAAGCACGGGGGTAGGAACTGACCACAGAAAACAGAAGGGGCATCTATACGGGTAGAAAATAGTAAACCGTTGTGTAATAATTTGCAGAGTTTTCCCTCTAAATGCCATGACATGCTTATATAAAAGTGAGTCTCTAAGGGAATTCTTTAGGCTACAGTAGAAAAATAATATGCAGAGTTATTTTGGCCTGAAAGCGTTTGAAAAATTGGGGATTTCCATAATCTTCAGAGTTTATATTTTAAGCTCAATTTTTACCTATTGAATTTACTTAGAATTTTCGAGTAGATTCTTTTCAGGGATTAGTGTTGTAATATACACACATACATGGGTATATGCACACATAGATACATCTACTTGAAGCATATTATATTTTATCAGGTTGCGTGGACGACCGTAAATTGGGTGAGTTCCTGGAAAATTTATCCGGGAGATTCGAATACCTTGCTATTATTACCCTCTGGTCGGGTCATCCCCGAGCCATCAGAGGTACATTTGTTGGAGCATTGATCCTGGCCTGTGGTGCGCCCTCGAGATTAAATACCTCGTATATGTACAGGGTGTATCAGCTTAAATGCAGGGAGCTTCGGGAATTCATTCTAACATTTATTAGCAGCAAAAGGGTTTAGACGTTCAGAGTTAGCATTTTTCTCAAAACCTCCTTATTTTTTTTTACAATTGCAGTTATTTTAAACGTATTTTGCCGCGGGGAGGGGGGGGGGATTAGGATGATGAATGTCATCGTAGTTGGTGAAATTTGAATGTATTTAGCCATCACAGGCTGACATTTAGTTAATTTTCGCCAGAGCCCAATTTTAAGTGCTCGACCTCTGTTCTATGAGTAAAACGCTGCAAATTCCTGCTCAACGGTTTATTATTTTGTACAGAATACCCTTCTGTTACAGATCACAGCTCTCTGTATAGATAACCCGTCTATATAATGAATTGTGTTCTTGTCCTCGTATTGAGCAGGTCGCCTCAACAAAGTATTTGGGAGCGATTGTTGACCAGTGCTTGTCGTGGGAAGAACGCGTTTAAGCTTTGAATAATAAAATTAGGAAAATCATTCCGATTTGTCTTGAAGTGAGGAATATTATGTCTTTAAAAAATCTGAAAATGTTATAATACGCACTGGTCCAGTCAATTATTTCGTACAGCATTGTCTCATGGGGATATGCCATAGTAATACCATACTTGACCCCCTTTACATTTCCCAAGAGAGCATTATTAAAATACTTATGAGGAAAGAAAGATACTACGCCACGATCGCGACTTCAGAGTGCTTAGTCTGAGGAAGATCTGTGACAAGGTTTCCTTAATATATGTGTTCAGGGAGTTCAATAGGGGCTTCTTGGAACTAGTTGCGAATCCAACTAGATCATTCGATAAATATCTTGTGAAACTCCCTTTTCGACGCACTACGGCTGCACATAACTCATACAAATATCAGGCTGTGAAACTGTTTAATGCGTTACCTCAAGAAATAAGAATGTGCAATAATTTATCTAATTTTAAGAGTCTACTCAAGATGTATTTTTATGTGAACTAAGGCTAGATTTTTATTGTTAGTTTTGGTGTGATTGTTACGTACATATTACTGATTTGTTGAATTTAGTGATTGTCCACATTTTATGGTGCAGTTCTGCGCTGTGTTTGTTACTGTGAGTATTCGAGGTGTTTAGTATCGGCAAAATCTATCGGCAAGATATTTACTGTTTTGAAGGCCATAAAGTGCAACCCTTTCCCTAGCGCGAGGTTTATCCTCAAAAGGGAAAGTACGCATGATTTGTTTGTTAAGTTATAACTGTACATACAACAATAAATGTACTATTCTATACATATTATGTAGATCGCAGACCCTCCGTACTTGGTACTAGGCACCTACCTAAATCACGAGTTAAATTTTGTTAAAATAATTCTGTCGATGAGAAACAGTTACTAAAACGGCAAAAAGAAACGCAAATTATGAAGTACAGAACGAAAATTGTTGGTGTGGAGTGAAATAGATGCCCCTTCTCCGTAGATCACTGTTTTCTGTGGTCAATACCTACCCTCTTGGTCAAGTATAATGAACCGTTGTGTAATAACTTGCCCATCAATAATACTTCAACGGTTGTTCAAGTTGCAAAAGTACCGATCAACAAAATCCAGCCCCTTCTTGGTGGATGAACCGTTGTGTAATAATTTACCGTTATGTAATAATTTACCGTTGTGTAATAATTTTCCGTTGTGTAATAATTTACCATTGTGTAATAATTTACCCATCAATGATACTTCAACGTTTGATCAAGTTTCACAAGTATCTACCAACAAAATCCAGTAGTCCACCACTTGTCAAATGAAATTATATCGCAGAACAACCAACTCGACTTCATGCAGCCATCCTTGATTATAATCAGGTGCTCCCTAGTGATGATATCCGGGCTGGATATATACCGTTTGATTCACGATCGTGTTGACGAAGCTTTTTGGCGCACACGAACGGCTGGACGTACTATGCTCCGGGTGGTCTCAAAAAATTGTTTAGCTCAAGGCAAATTTAATAACGTAAAAAAAACATACCCTTATATAGAAAATTTTCGAGCTACGGCGTTCTGAACATTCCATCCCCTATTTTTAACCCCTTAGAGATGACTGACAGTAACGCCGAGCGTCGAGGACCAACTAGACCCCGAACGGAACCTATAACCCGAATTTCATCAATTTTTTTTTCCATGGTAACTAAGAAAAGTGCCCAGTACGGCGTACGGCGGACAGATAGAAAATTGTTATTGCATTTTCGGATTCTACATGCCTTGAAACGTAAACCATCAAATTTTGAGGGGGGGGGGGGGGTAGAATTTTTTTTCATGCTAGATTTGTAGGTTCATTATTGAAAATAATAAACGAAAATAGATAATATGTTACATCGTCACTGTCAACCAAAACCGTCTGGAATAATTGGTTTGCTTATACGGTTTATATGCACTTATTCTATGTATTTTTATTAAATTATTATTAGTTTCACCGACATAATATCATTGCGAACGCTAGTAAGGAATTGCAAGTACCTACTTGAGATGCATTTCGGACAATTACTATATAATAATGTATAATACATATGGTATAACATTGTAGGGATGTCGTGTTCGTGGTCGGTCTATTCCCGAGAATTGCGGTGCCCACCATTCTGGGCAATCCATTGGAGTATAGAACGGTTGGAGTTATTGCTTCGATCTGCTAGCATCATATTTGAATTCAAGACATACTACAACCAGTTTGAATGAAATCAACTTACTCCCCTGAAAGATGTTGTTCTATGCGAATGGGACTTCGTTATTCATGTGCCTGCATATCTGCTTTTGTGCTGTAATGGCCATGTGTAGAAGTCGTACTGCCGTCACTAGAAATGTAGGTACCTCTTGTCATCAAACCATGATAAAGACATTTTGTTTGCTTCGGAAGTGAATAGGCCGTACCAAATGTTGATTTGACTGGGTTTTTCTGATTTCGCAATAGGTCTACAGTGAAACAGCGTA
Source organism: Leptopterna dolabrata (assembly GCA_954871275.1). Taxonomy (NCBI): domain Eukaryota; kingdom Metazoa; phylum Arthropoda; class Insecta; order Hemiptera; family Miridae; genus Leptopterna; species Leptopterna dolabrata. Next base: position 134,695,053 of record OX940974.1, on the reverse strand, counting down.
TTTTCTTACCTAATCATCGTCATTGTATTTTTTGAGTGACTTTTTTCACTCCTTTGGTGCGTTTTTTGCGCTAATCACGTACAGTTTTAGCTCTTAGAGCAGTAAATTTCATAATATTATCATCATTAACTTCATCTTTGAACCGTCTCAATCTCTATTCATTAGTCAATGAGTTCTACATTGACAACGAGATTTTCATTGTAACTTCGATCAGCAAGTTTTTGCAATGAGTTTTAGGGTTAGGTAGTAATGAAATGTTACGCATTTGCTACATCCCTTGACCAACAATGCTTTTGTTCAGAAACTTGGTACTTTTCCGTTATACCACCCCCCCCCCCCCCCCCCCCCCCGCCCCCAACCATTCAGGCGTGCTCGATTTTTGTAATTTCAACTCGGAATCACTAACATAGTTTTACAGGGGGGTAGAGGAACTCACCAAGGGAGGAGGACCTTCTGTGGTGGGGGGGGGGGATAAATAAAGAAAAAAATTACCGATTTTATTGGAAGTTGGAAATGTCTATTAGCATTTGACGAAACGAACTGACGAAAGTTACGATCCAGGTTTATTATGAATGTGTTCATGAAAGAAAGTAACCTCTGAGAAGAGATTAGCAACCCAAACCATTCATAGTGAGACGCCGGGGTCAAGGTACTAACTCCGTTTTTCCCCGCACCAACCCGATGGCTTTAAACTGCCCCAAATTCTATCCATGCCCATGAAAGTGTGAAAGAAAAATGTTCAAATGCTCAGTTCAGTTCTAATATCCCGGCTCCCCTTGTGGCCCAGCGTCAAGGCAAGCAGGTCGGTAGGTAGTAGTTTACACCCTTTGCTTTTGTTGCAATCGCAGGGTGAATGGAAAGGAGCTAAGCCATCTCAAGAACGTCATCGCTTTGTCCCCATGTTCCCTGGGCAGACCCACCTCAAGTAGCTTTACCTACGGGGGATTTTCCAAACTTGAACCTTGTTCATGTCAGATACATAGTTCTTTCGGAATCCACTGGAGTAGCAGGCGCCACTCTTACGGCGCGCTCTTAAAACCATCGGGCGGGCGTGGGGTGAGAGCGAGAGGGGGGGGGGGGGGGGGGGGGGTGACGGAAAAGTACCAGAAACTTACATGTATTTTTCGAAATTATTTTTAGCCTGTTGGCGTAGTTTTATGTTGAAATCCAAGTATGGCTTTAGTTTTGGGCCTTAATTCAACTGGATTGCCCTATGAATTTGATTCAATCATAATTCGTTAACATACGCTTGTTCCAGATTCGTATAATGCAAAACGTACTCTGTTTCCCGATCTGATAATGATGTCAATGTTTCCTCAGCATCGAGATATTTTTGCAAATGTTGCTTAACTCTTGCCAATATCATATATCTAAATCTCTGAAGCCGTTCGATTATAATAACCGTGGGGGGAGGGCAGTAGTAATATAGGTAAGCAATAGAAGGAAACTCATTGCAGACGGTTCAGCTGTTTGACCGTGACGATGTCACCTATTATTGTCTATTTTTGAATATAAAAGTCCGTCGAGTATTCAAGATTGAGCTCTAGCGGATCTGAACTACGGGTCAGCCGGTGACAGGTCATCAGGTGGGTCTGGGACTAGCGCTCCAGAAGCGGCATTTTTGCCATGTTTTGCCGGGAGTATTACGTTTCGTCCCTGGGGCGGCGAAATTACTACGTTTCGTCCCCGAAGGAAATGTTAGCGTTTGTCCCCGCTGTTACGGTTCGTCCCCTCAGCAAGAAGTACCTTTCGTCCCCGATGTTATCATTCGTCCCCGATGTTAGTAGTGTTAGTTCCACAACATATAACAATAAGGCAGTGTTATTTGAGCTATTAGCGTTACCCAGGGGACACCGCGAGGAGGTTGCTCACGTTGTACCCCATTATCAGTAGCATGAGCCACCTCGTCAATTTTAAATACAGAAAATGCATTAAAAAAAAAACAAACAAAAATCAACATATATCAATAAATAAAGCAAAATGGTGAAATCCATGTAGGACATTTCGTCAGTTAACTACAAAAACAAAAGATTATTGTTGTTCGCTGGTTCCTGGTGAGAAGTGGGGACGTAACTGGTATGATAACACTTTCACGAGCTGATAGGTAGTTATTTCTTTTTGTCGATGACGAAGGATCCACTTGTCAACCCAACGCTGCGATTTTTGAACTGATGAACGAGGCAAGTGAATTTGACCTACAGATTGTAGCTTCGCATACACTTCAGCTTGTATCTGGCTAAGTTCTTCAAAAAATCTAAAAATATCTGGATGGGGAGAGTTGAAGCCCTTATTGAAACTGGAATGGAAAGACTCGCCGGCATTTGTTGTTCTGATGACGGAGCTGGATTCGCAAGCCCACAAAATTGGAGGGTAGAGAGCATTATCGGCGACGTAGTTGTCGTGTAAGTATTCCGCAAAAGCCTGAGCGTTCTGAAGTGTGTCTGGCTTGTCCAATACCCACTCACAGAAAGCGTCACCAACATCGTCCGGTTCACAGAATGGAAGCCCAAAACTCCAATGTAACCACTTGCTCTCCTCACTCTCATCATCCTTGTATATCTTCGTCATTCCCAGTTCCTGTATTTTTCTATACCTGTAAATGCATTATGTTTACGTTGTGTTATTATGTTATGTTTTACTGTATTTGTCAAAAAATTTGTTAAAATTTGGGGTCAAAAAACGTGTTTTTTGAGGTTTTTGGTGAGAAATACGTTTTAAAAATAGGAACATTTGGTAAACTTGGAATCAGCGTAAAATTTCCTATTAAAAAAATATAGCAAAATTATAGGTATGTACCTACCATGCTTGTGCCAGATGAAATCTGCAGCCCACCAAAGTAACCGACGGCCAAACTCGCTGCACAGCTTTATGAATTGATTTTTCGAAATCGGTGATACAAGTCGATGGATGAAATCGAATTTGAACTATATCGTAACATTTCGAAATAATCGCCGTGAGGCATTGCTCGTAAACCGCAGCTTGTTTTGATGGGAGGAGGCAAAAGACAAGGGGAATGTACAGTCCCTGGTGGTAACCGTGAATGGAAAACAATTGGCAGAAGTACTTCGGGCAGTATGTGAATGTCCCATCCACATAAATTGTTTCGCACTGAACGAGACATTTCATGTTGGCGAGGCATGAAAATATAAGGATTCCGTTCGCCGCATCTTTATGCAACAAAAATTCCTCCTCGCGGGATGTCTTCGTCTCCCAATTGTCTAATGTTCCGAAAATTTCGTCACGGGTCTTGGGTAGTGTGGGCCTTTTTTTCGCCTAGCCATGTAAGCAACATGCCTCAAGTTCCTCACTTCCCGAATATTGACTTCCGCTGTAGGGCATTCCACTAAGCTCCTTCTAACCACCTGTAACATCAACATTCAACCACCTCGAAATCATTCTTGCTCCTCATGTGAAAGACAACCTAGCAACCAACAGCAAACAACCACTTACTTTCCTAGGTGGCGTACTCAAATCGTCCTCGGCATGTCTCTTCACGGCAATGTGAAGCAACATCTTTTCCTTATTGGCTATGGCTTCGTGAGAGTGTACTTCATTAGCTACAGTAACTTCTTTTCCCACTGTCCACAAATACGCTTTACATTTCAACCTTCCTTTTTCAGCACACGACCACCTTGATTCACCTACATTTTCAAAACCGTAAAACAGGGAGAAGTAATCTATTACTACAGTAAAACAAACCAATAACCAAATACTCACCACTCGCCAATTTCTTTTGATACACAAATTTGAAATGGTCACGAACATAACTGCGCAAAATTACGTCTCTACCTCGCTTCGTTCCTTTCTCAATGAACTGTGTCACTGGCTCAACCGAACTCATGATTGCAACTGCCCGAATACTTACCTAGGTCACTACTATTCGAGTTTATCGTCATTATCTTCTTCGGGGATGAAAGGTAATAGTCCGTAGGGCACCGCACTAGACTAGCGGGGACGAACGATAGGAACGCGAAGTGGACTTTCACTTCTGCGGGGATCAAACGTACGACGCCCGTTTTGCCGTGCGTGGAGGTAATAATAATTACCACCCTACTTAGGTCTTGAAAAATCATTCCTGCTATGTTTTCAGGAATCTTGTTTCGCCCCACATATCTACTACAACCATGTCATTCGGTCTCCACAACAATTGGGACGCTAAATCAGGCAGCCCAGTTATTGGGGCCTGCTGTACCTGTTTATACGGCACAAGCTCGGATTGGAGTTGTAGGTGAGCAACAAGTGACACTTCTAGCATTGTACAATTTTAAGTCACGTTTTCAAAGTTGGTGATCAAAGCGATTTTCGATGAGCTTTAGACATATTTGACTCACGTAAGTTCGAATTTTACCCCTTTTATTGAAATCGTCTTTTTCAGTCCCAAATCACCATTCGTGTAACAATGTTGGTGAATTTATTGTTCACTATTTCAAGCCTGGTGACGTAGTGGACCTAGGAGTATTCTCTATCAACGAGACAGCTCCATCACCTGCTGCCATTCATCTTTCATACCACGTGATTCATTGAACGTGGTACAACTCTCCCCCAAGAAGCGTTCTGGATTTCCAACCTAAGACTGAAAAGTACGTAATTTTCTTATGTTGCTTTTTTGGGACACTATGCAGCTAACTGTTTAGCAACTAAGGTTCTAGATGAAGAGTGCCCCATTGTATTTTACTTGTATTTGATTCTTTTATCTAATTTTCAACTAAAATATCCTTTCGGAATGGGGTTTCCTTTCTTTCTGTAATGGTGGTAGTTTTATTGGATCACATTTTTTTCCGGTTTCAAAATCTTGAAGTACCTAGGTAGGCACTGGTAATTGATGATCATGAGGTGTATAATACTAATCATTCCTTCTCTCCACCTCAGTTAAATGATGTTTCTACAATGATGGATATGCCGTAGCCGTAGTAAAAGACTCCTACCATGCTGTACATGGTAGATTATTAGGAAGGAATCCTCATTCCTCCAAGATCTAAAACCCAAGTGTTATAGCTTGTTTAGGATCCATGCGAAAAATATCAATACGGTAGTACCAACAATGCATAGAACTGGTCACTGGTATTGGTTCAGTATTGGTAGAGCAACATTTCTGCGCCTACATCTCGTCGATTATGACAATAGCTTCATAAACTTTGCCGTTGGCATGGAGACCACAGTTGGACACCACTTCATCCCAACTGCCGAAGCTGCGCTCCAGTGAAACTTCTATCATCATCAAGTACCTGATTAGTTTTATATTGATAACTAGGTTATCACTGTAATGCACAGGTGGTGTGAGTCAAACCCTGGAATACAGAACTACCTTGGCAATGCAGTAAACACATAATATCACTGAACTCATCATAATTATGGGTGTGAAGAATCACACCCATATAACCCAAATTATGGGTGTGAAGAATCACACCCATATCACCCATTGCATCATTACCATTATCTGGATATATGCTGCCTTCTAACAGATACTGTCCGAAGAGATTGTAAAACAACATAATCAAGTCCAGTTGATTGAGAGTAACATTCCTAATATTTCTCTATCTAGAACGTTAGAGTCACTGAATTCAATTTAGATGCTAGTGCGTATCAAAGCTGGACACACCATTTGTGCATTATGTCTCTGTCCCCACTTCATCATTTATTGGTTATCAATTCCAATAGTGAATTTTCTTCTCATATAAAATAACAGTTGTGAGATACATTACATCAAATGTTAGTCCAAACTGACTATAATATAGCGAAGTATAGTGCGAGGCGAGAGGGTCCATTCCAAATCTTTCCATAATTTTCAACACATTAACCATTCACCTATTCATTACCTATTTGAGCAAATAATTATAGGCCCCAAATCAATAAAATGCATCAGTAGTGGGACCGACAGCGTGTTAGCTCCAGTGGCGGACAGTCTACTATATCAGAGGTGGACAAGTACGTCAAAATGAGTTTTTTCTTCGAGAAATTTGCAACTTTATAAGTTTTGACTCTTCTAGTAATGTTTTTATTTACCATCACATTGAACGAATGGGGAAATATATGTTAATTGGTAGGTTTGAAAGTAATTCAAGTAGGAGGCGCAAAACTGTACTTAATTAATTTTCCTCATTTTCTGTTTCCCCAATAATGGCTACCCACGTAATTTTGTCAGGTACGCAACACTTCCTTTTTTCGGTTTAGTAGATATCTTCCTACTAAATTATTGACAATACAGTATTAATTATAATGCAAAGCCTGAATTACAAATGACAGAGAAAAATCTCCGTATCTTTTTGAACTGATCTAGAAGTGGAACTTCACGCACCCACTAGAAGAGGACGAGGCAAACTAGTAGCGGACACATAGAGCACCAGTAGGTCTGTCCGCCTTTAGCTTTCCAAAAAATGGGATAATGATCGCGTACATGTCCGCTACTGAACGAAGAAGCCTAGTTTTTAGAGCATCTGTAACGGACTCCAGTGAATAGCCAAATTTACAACTAACAACTTCAAGTTCAGAAAGGACCGCTTGACATACTTGCTTTATCATTGACTTTCAAGTTCGAAATTCAATGATAAAGCATCACTGATCCTGGTAGCATGCTTAGAAACAATAATTATTTACCAAGGATAGCGACATATTAACCAAGAATATGCACATCTGTTCGGTTGTCATTGTATAAAACAAGTGGCACTTCTAGGTGCATGTTATCAACATCAACGTTCCCTTTTTGTCCGCGTTGATTTCATTTTCACACCAATTGCCTTCCTTCTTCGTTAGGCTTAGTCAAAGTGGGCTTCTTGACAAGTTTCGAAAGAATCGAGTCCCTAACTCTTTATTTCATCAAATGCAGATTTATGCAATGTCCACCACTGGTACAGTGTCCGGCACTGTTGCTTTTACCATAATTATCGCAAGAACTTATTACAAAACTAACAATGTATTTGTGAGAGTCTCGGAAACGTTATATTCCGTCAATGACAAATATACAAGATAGGTAACATAATAGCGTATGTATACATCTGAAACACAGTTTCGTATGATGTTGGATCTTTACCGTACAAGAAAACGCTCGGAACCGATGTTGACGAATTTTTAGTACGATTATAGCTCTCGGAGGGCTGTCCGGAGTTTCAGGGAGGTCGTGTCTTCTTTTGAAGAAACAGCTAGGACAAAACTGTTGAGTGTTCTAAATGTTCGAATAGAACCGTGAACGGCTTACAAATTTCCATATTTTGCTCATGCGCAGACTGTGTTATGTTTCCGATCGGTCTGAGGGACCCAATCTCTATTATCCCAGGAAATTTCATCAAAATCGGCCGACTAGACTACAGGTATGTCAGGAATTTCATGTTCGCGCATGAGGTGGATAAATCATTTTCTGCTCTTCGACCTAACTGGAATATTTATTTACTAATTTAGCAGGATAGTATAGGATACTATATTAATTCTATCTACTGTGTAAGTCCCATAGATTTGGTTAGGATTTGGCTGCATTATATGGATATAGCTGGGCGTTAATGTTCTTAGTATTAGCTGGCATGCTAAAACCCGCACGACCGAGCGGTCTTGAAAGTGTACCAATGGAGCGAAACGCGAGGAACGTAATTTGGGTGGTAGAGGGTGGTGTTTTCCTTACATAGTTGAATAGTCTCTAATTTTTGGGATCGGATGAGGCTATTCGGACCCCTTTTTATGGTCAGCCGTCCGTCCATGGTAATGCGCTGAAATCTGATCAAAGAAAATGATATTAAAAAATCATCATCAATATGAACGTGAATCAAACGGTATAACTTGAGCCCAGTTATCAATTATTATAAGGAACAGCAAGCTGGTTCCAATCACTCGTTGCTTCATGAAACCACGTTTGTTGTTTTGGGATATATGGTTACTCGAGTACTTTTCGATGAGAATTAATTGATGAAGCAGGTAATGAGGGGGGGGGGGGGGGCTCTACAACACAAAACCTAAATAAAGCGTTAGTACCTACTTGTTTTGTTGCCTTTACTGAAATGTGAGTGTAGTGGTCCAATAAATGAGAAAACGACGCCAAATAGATAGATTAATTGTATACAGCTTTGTTGTGGAATGATACAGTGGAAGACGGTGAGTATTATTTTAAATTCAAATTTAGTTATATACGCGTATGCAAAATAATGTAGGCCCTAGGTAAGTAGTTGTAGTGATAATTGAGAAATATTTTAATGCCCTCAAATTGTCGTTCAGTAATAGGTATATATTCCCCGTAGTTATAGAAATTTAATTTTAGTTGTAGACTGCTAAGTAGGTAGGTAATGGAACGGACTGACCTCGTATTATTTGGATCGGAGTTGTTCTGATCCGGTTTCTCTCGAAGCCAGTTCCACGAAGTGGTTGGTATAGGTAGGTATCGTTGCACTGGTTCCTCAAAACCCAAAATTTGGTTCAGTCCAATTTTGCCACGAACTTAGTCTCCAGACAACAGCGGGAAAGTGGCTGATATTACCCGGATAGTAGGCACTATGGCCAGAGATTTGAGTTACGATGGCAGGTAATCCACTAAATAGCGCAGCAGATACCTTGTGGATAGAAATTCTGCGAATTGAGATAGATTCGACGTAAGAAACGTGGTTTTTTGGTTGGAAAGGGCGATATAGATTCGGCTTTTGGAAGCGTTGGGATACTTACTGTGATGGTGATCGGAAACGACGAAACCAACGCCGGCGATAGTGGGGGACGACGACGCCTGAGCCCACGACGATTCTTCACGAGCAAGGACTTGGACAATTTTGCGCACTTCGCGTAAACAGGGGGTGCTTTGTGTCCAGTACATTCAAAACTATCTTGATGTACGGCAGCTCACAAGTTTACATACGAGCGAGTTAGGTACGTACTCCCTTCATCCTTCCTTAGGTCGTTGAATATCGGTAACTGCCTACTTCCGAGACTCATGCTCCCAGTCGCATTAATACTGTGTCACCAACACCGAATTTATATTATCAAAACAAGTGTTTTACTTCGAATTCGTGATGGTTGGACAGCCGGACAAATTAACCAATTTCTACCATGGTTGTTCCACATCTATCCTAGGCACTCTATATGCTGATAACTATTTTGTACTGATAATAATTATGGCATGAGGTCCAGCTTTTCTTCTCAGTGGTTCGGAATGTACAACATAACAGTCTCGTATGATTAGTAAGTAAAATATTAATAAATTATGAAATCGGAAATTCCATATGAAGGTCTTAATATTCATAGCTGGAATGCCTTAATCTTATCTGACGTACCCAGCCATTCATGGTCAGTGGTCACGTGATACAGTCTACTGTAGGTGCCATAGATGTTTACAAGGAAACATAACCTGTACTTTTCGAGTTCGTAGTTTGGAGTGGCAACTTCTGGTGATGACGACATGTCGCTATCTGTCGAATAGTTCATATGTTTTAGCTACTCACGACGAGAGGCTCTAGATTCTCTATGATGCAAAGATCAGACAAGTAATCGTCTCCGTGATGGATTCCCAATGAAGATTCCTAGTGCACAGGCAATACTGGCGGATCTCAAAATGGTCGAGTTCATATACTTGGCAAAAATCAAACTCATATATAAAACGTTGGACGGAAATTATGGATTCCCTCGTTAAAAGTCTTAAAAAATCATACGAACCTGAGTATTGAGGATAACAAGAAGTTTATCTGTTCAGATGGAATCTTTATAAATTTGATGTATCTCCTAGTTTAAATTCATAAAAATCGAGCTTACCAGAATAGTTGGTATAACGAGAAGTAGTTCATACTTTTCAAGACCGCTCCTTGGATTGGTAGCTTCTGGCGATGACGTTCTGTCGCTATCTGACAAATAGTTCAGCAGTTAGGGCTACTTAGACGATAAGCTCTTGATTCTCCTCTATGATGTCTAGATCAGACAAGTAATGGATTCTAGCTGGATTCTCGATGAAGATTCAATAACGAAGAATCTCAAAATGGACGAATTCATATTCTTTAACTCTCAAATAAAAATATGATGCTGCTATTGATGGATCTTCTTGTTTAAATTCGTATTAATCGAACTGATTGTTTAACCAGAATTGTGAGGCTAACAATTATTCATACTGTTGAAGATCGTAGTTCGGGTTATCAGCTTCGGGTGATGACGATCTGTCATTATCTTTCAAATAGTTCATCAGTTCCAGCTATTTATGACTAGAGGCTCTTGATTTTCTATGATTTCTAGATCAGACTAGTACTCGAACTCATCATGGATTCTCGATGAAGATGCCTAACATTTTTGTCAGGCACTATTGAAGAATCTCAACATGTATTATTCAATTATTTAAATTAAATGAATTATTTTACTTGCCGAAATTGAACTCAAATATACAATGCTGAAATTGGTTGATTAGTTGACATTTTGGGTCACCTGTTATGTGCTTGGCGGGCTTCTTTACCGCCTTGCAGGACGTGCACTCTACCTCTAACCGCTGCTTCATACAAATATCAGCCTTATGGCCTTTTTCTCCACAGCCTTTATAGCATTCCTTCCCTGGGAGACAAATGTACAGTGCACCGAGCGATGACCCACTCTTTGCCCCTGAAACACAGCAGAACAGGTACGTACAGAGTCACGGGGCATCAACACCACTCTTTGTACAACTTCGGATCGTTCATTCGCCCTATAAAGCTGGGTTTCCACCTTCACCTCCCAGCTCACCTGACGTCCATCCCCACGCCTGATCATCTTCCTGGGGCTGAATCTGGCCTTGAAAGTGTCTAGGTTCATGCTCGGGAAGTTTTTTTCCTGGACAACAGCCTGGAGTTGCTCAGCTGTCAAAGAGATCTCCCTTATTCCAGCAACAACTATGAACGGCCTCCTTTTCGGCATTAATTCCATTTTCAAGCCAGGACCCCCCCCCTCCCCGCAATGGTATCTGCTATGACCTTCCTGGCTTCTTGGAAGATTGCTGCTTCTAGAATGACCCCTTTGTCCCGCCCTCGCCTTATGTGGACTAGCTGCATCCTTTTGATTTAGGGTCCACTTTTTCTGCCAGAGCTTTATCGACTGCTTCAGATGAATCCATAGTGGTGTTATTATCAGCTGGCAGGACAGCAACAAAATGCTTGGGCTGTGGGGCAGCCTTTGCAGCCGAGGCGTAAGATTTTGTATTGTTCCCAGTTGGTGGGGGGGCTGGGTCCGACTTATGTCCTTGGTTGTGGTGTCCGCGGTCTTGCAGTATCAGACTCACGTCTGGGCCCTGGCGCCTGGCTCTGACGAACCTCAGCTGGGGCACCACCTGGAGGCAGAGCTGTGGCGGCGGTCTGCAGCGAGGTTGCAATCTGACGCAGCACATCAGACAGGTCCTGGACAGGTCCTGGACCTAGAAGCTACCACGCCTTCCGTTTTGATCCCCAAGTCTGTGGACCAGTCACCTCAGAATGGCAGATACAGCCTCACTCATAGGCTTGAGGGCGCTCTGACCTCTGTCTTGACCCACATTTATGTCACGACAGGTTCTTAGGAATTCAGCTGATGCGGAATCCCATAGGTCCTGTAGCTCTAACGTGGCGTCTGAATCCCTAGTGTCAACCGGTGGCCTCGTCACAGTCGTGAATACTCTTTCCCCTGTGCAGGTCCCTGTTCACCACTACTGTTCCCCATTCCTCCACGTATTCTGAGTGACGAATGCGCATCTCTCCGGGTGTGGAGTGGTAACGCCTCTTCCTGTGTAGTAGGGCTTCGGGGTTCCTCTGGGTGGGCGCCCAGTCCACCAGTCAAAAAATCTCCGGTTGGTGGAGACTTAGTTTCGGGAGGACAAAATTTTCGAGTCTCACTTGTTCTGGTCTGACCAATCGCAATGTGTGATTCCAATAGGCGTGTTATTGTGCCCAGTCAGAAGCGATTAAAGATCTGGGGTTTTCTCTTGGTGTCGAATTATCGTCGTTCTGAGCAAAGGGCAAAGGGAAGTTCTGGATCGTGTGAGAAACCGATTCGTGGTGGTGAGACACCGATCATCAACGTTAAACTTGTCAGTTGATTTTCTCACCCAAGATTTTGTTGCTGTCGCTTTATTCTTGGAAATGTAGCTAGTCGCATGATTATCATGGGAAAAGGAAATCTAATATGTCTGGTGAGGATGTGAATATTCGCGTCCTGACACTGAGCCCTTGAAGAATCGAGAAGGTCCCTTGAACCTCAGTGATAGCCGTCTACTGCTCTTCTTTCGCCTAATTATTTTGGTGCTCCATTTGGGGCTCCACTTCGCCATGGTGCATCATGGCTCTTTCTTCATTGTCTTCACCAAGTGAGACCAATTGCCACACAATTGGTTCATGTGGCTCTTCAGGGTCCCTCCCAGGGAACCGCAGGGAAACCCTGGGAGGGTAGACCAGACACCAAGTATTACCGCATGTTTCGCAGCAAGTGCTACCGCACCAGTTACCGAGTGCCAGTTGTTGTTGGCAACGGCATCTGCAGAGAAGGCCATTTTGGCGTTCCTATCTGCTTCCCTGATTTGCTGGGTTGATGTAGGAGTGTGATATGCTATATCGTGCTCCTCAGCAATTTCGTTGTCATAGTCCACTGGTGGACCGTAATTAATTGGCCCATTAGGACTAAAATATCTGTCGACTGGAAGATGAAAACCTCGTTGAGCCATTTAAACGACAACAGGAAAGGCTTTGTTCCTTTAAAAAAAATTTAAAGGGACCGAGAGAGAAAGAAAAAAAGAGCAAAGGAAGTGTTCGAGACGGATGGCCCGTTCCCGACATGCGCGCGTGGGGCCCCTTGTCAGTACTTTGCTGGTGCCAACATCCGCGGTCACGTTGTCGGTGTGCCTCACTAGAGAACTTAAAGTTAGTAGCCCAGGCCCTTGGAAGGGCTGGAACGCACTTGGATATGGAACTAATGAGTAGTACTTAAAATTCGGTTTCCGCGAGACTAATTTTCTTAATAAAATTTGCTCATGAAACCGGGTGAATCGGCGGTATAACACGGAGAATTGGGCCAAGCTGGTAACATCGCGATGAGCAGAACTGAACTGACTTCTTGCACTAATATAAGGCTTCTCTAACTTAGGTTGAGGAAGCGAAACTGTAGGTAGTTTTCCCATCACTTCCAAAAAGGTTGTATCCCAGAGTTTCACTTCCAAAAGGAGCTTTATCCTATATCCGATTTCAGAGCCAAAAACTTACTATATCCAGTGGACAAGTACTCTTCTTCATGATGGATTATCGATGAAGATTCCTGGTGCCCAGGCAATACTGAAAAATCTCAAAATAGTCGAATTCATATACTTTCTGAGATTGATTTCCTAGTTTGAATTCATAGAAATCAAAGGAACCTGAGTTGTAAGGGGAAATATAAGTTTAATCGTGACATGGGTTGTCAGCTTCTGGTGATGACGGTCTATCGCTCTCTGTCAAAAAGTTCAGCAGTTGTGGTTACTTAGACGATACGCTCTTGATTCTCTATGATGTCTACATCAGACAAGCACTCTTCTTCATGATGGATTATCAAAGAAGATTCCTACTGCACCGGCAGTATTAGTGATCTCAAAATGGTCGAATCCATATACATTCTAAAATCAAACTCATAAATAATATGTTGGAGAAAATATTATGCATTCCCTGGTTTAAACTCATGAAAATGAATGGAACCCGAGCTGTGAAGAAAACGAGAAGTTAATCAGATTTCCAAGATGGTAGTTTGGGTTATCAGCTTCTGGTGATTACGATCTGTCGCTATATGTGAAATAGTTCGGCATTTATGGTTACTTAGACGATACGCTCTTGATTCTCTATGATGTCTATATAACATCATACAATCAATCGTCTTCATGATGGATTCTCGATGAAGATTCCTAGTGCCCCAGGCAACACTGACAAATCTCAAAATGGTTAATTCATATACTTTCTGAGATAGATAAATTTCCTAGTTTTAATTCATAGAAATCAAAGAAACCTGAGTTGTGAGGGGAACGAGAAGTTTAGTCAGACTTTTCAAGATCTAGTTTTGGGTTGTCAGCTTCTAGTGATGACGATATGTCACTGTCTGTCAAATAGTTCAGCAGTTATGGCTACTTAGACGATACGCTCTTTATTCTCTAAGATGTCTCTATCATACAAGCACTCGTCTTCATGATGGTTCCCGATGAAGATTCCTGGTGCACAGGCAATATTGAAGAATCTCAAAATGTCGAATTCATATACTTCTTAAATCAATCTCGTAAATAAGTTGATTCTGAAATTAATAGCTTTCCTAGTTTAAATTCATAAAAATTAATGAAACCCGAGTTATGAGGGGAACGAGAAGTTTAATCAGACTTTTCAGGATCGTAGTTTGGGTTATCAGCTTCTGGTGATGACGATCTGTCGCTATCTGTGAAATAGTTCAGCAGCTATGGCTAATTAGACGATACGCTCTTGATTCTCTATGATGTTTATCTTATACAAGCACTCATCTTATTGATGGATTCTCGAGGAAGATTCCTAGTGCACAGGGAATATTGACAAATCTCTAAGTCGTAGGATCATATACTTTCTGATATCAAACTCAAACATTTGGAGTAAATGATCGATTCCGTAGTTTAAACTCATAAAAATCAACGAAGCCTTAGTTGTGAGGGGAACGAGAAGTTTAATCAGGCATTTTTCAAGATCGTAGTTTGGGCTGTTAGCTTCTGGTGATTACGATCTGTCGCTATATGTGAAATAGTTCGCATTTTTGGCTACTTAGACGATTGTAAGACATGAGATATGTCTCCCGGAACCTCGATATTCGAGTCCGGGCCGGTCTTCGGCAGGCTGATGGCCTTTGCCGGAGAGTTCCCACGTCTTTCTCTTTTTCTGAATATGTGACTCAATTGGCTGGGGACGAGGAGGTAGCAGAAACGAAATCCGTACACAGTTATCACTTCATATTTGGGGAGTTTCCGAAATGAGCCCCAGAAATCGCACTGCCGGACGAAATGAGCCCCAGTGTTTCCTGAGGGAATTTTGGTAGCGGCCGAAATGAGCCCTGGTTTTTCCTGAGGGAATTTCAGTAGCGGCCGAAATGAGCCCTCGTTCAATGAGATGTGTGAAGTGCCCTCGTGTTTATTTTGAAAGTTACAAAGCGTCCGAAAGGATTGTGAAGGTCACTGAGATAAGCGTTTGATGGGATAAGTAAGTGATTGTCAGTTTCTGCTTCGACACAATAGAATTCACGACGAGCCAACGCGGAAACCTCTGGCTAATCGAGACGGATTTACATTCCGGTTCGCGAAAAACTTACGTTGTGGCGCTGAGCGATGGCGGTGTACGGTAAATGCGTGTAGCGCGGCACTAAAAGTTGTAAATAAAGTCTGCATTGAAGAGAATTGTGATTTAATTTGTAATTGGTGATCTCATGATATCTTTATTTTTCATGCTGATTTAGAAGATTCGGAATTTTTCGCAATTATAAGACATTTTCAACGTTATTCTTACGGCTCATTTCGTCCTCTTCACTCCACTTGGATTTTTCACACTGGAGCTCATTTCGTCCTCTTGACTCCAATTACATATTTCAGACCGGGGCTCAGTTCGTCCGCTTGCGGCTCATTTCGTCGGGCTATACGACTATTGGGGCTCTTTTTGGTCCATATTTGTTGCATATATTAATTCGTGAAATATTGCTTAAACTACGATTAATTAAGTATATTATAACTTTTGTGTACCTTGTCTATCCCTGTGCTCTCCAGTTCCGATTCTCACTCACTCCCGCGCACTCGTACCGGGAGTGTCATCCGTATCGGCGGTCGAGAAGGGGGCATCCACTACAGTTGGGCGTCCGAGAGTCGCTACCTCCGGACGTCGGACGTCCTTGGGTGTGCCGGCGTCAATCCGCTACGACCTGCTTTCTCGAATCTTCGGATGGCACCAGTAGTTTATAGTTCGTAATACTCTTACTGGGCTCATCGCAGAGACTCCTGTACTCGTCGAGTAACCGGGAAAGACAGCCTCGATTTTGGCTTCCCAATCATTTTTGTCGCCCTGGGGTGTCGTGCTGACACGGCGAACACGCCTGGGGATTATGTCGCCTTTGATGTCCGAGTGCTGAGGTAAGATTTCATTATGTGCGCCGATTTTAGAGGTCGTAAACGATAAGCTCTTGATTCTCTGTGATGTCTACATCAGACAAGCACTCATCTTCATGATCGAGAAGTTTGATCAGACTTTTCAAGATCGTAGTTTGGGTTGTCGGCTTCTAGTGATGACGATCTGTCGCTATCTGTCAAATAGTTCAGCAGTTATGGCTACTCTTGGACTAGGCTACTTAGACGCTCTTGATTCTCTATGATGTCTAGATCAAAAGGGTACTCATCTCCACGATGGATTCTTGAGAGTATTCCTAGTGACCAGGCAATATGGACGGATCCAAAAATGGTCGAATTCATGATATACTTTCTGAAGTCAAACTCAAAAATAATGTGATGTTGATATTGATTGATTCCTAGTTTGAATTCATAAAGATCAAAGGAACCCGTATTGTGAGGATAACAAGAAGTTATACATACTCTTCAAGATCGTAGTTTGGGTATTCCATATGCCGATCACTACGTTGTGCTCTAGTTATGGCATGAGACTGTTCCTCTCAATGGTTCGGAAATGATGTGCAACATACCAATCCCGTATGAATACCAAGTAAAATATTAATAAATTATGAAATCGGAAATTCAGTAAGAAGGTCTTAATCTTCTCTGATGTACACAGCCAGTCATGGTCAGTGGTCACGTGATACAGTCTTCTGTACCATGGATGTTTACTAGGAAACATAACCATCTACTTTTCAAGATCGTAGTTTGGGTTATCAGCTTCTGGTAATGACGATCTGTTGCTATCTATCAAATAGTTCGGCATTTATGGTTACTTAGACGATACGCTCTTGATTCTCTATGATGTCTATATATCATACAATCACTCGTCTTCTTAATGGGTTCTCGATGAACATTCCTCCTGCTCAGGTAATTTTGACGAATCCGGACGACCTTATCGTACTGTACGGCTGACAACATAGTATACAAAAATGAATTGAAGCAAGAAGTCATGGGAAGTGTTTTACTGTTCACTAAGCTCCATGTAGAAGTTAACTATCACGTCATCAAGCCAAACACCGGGTTCCAGAGTAAGCAAATTTTGCCTAGTGATCATTAATCCGAATTTACAAGACTGTGTTTTGGATAGTGGTAATTCTGTATTCCAGGCATTCTGGATTTTGGTCTGATAAAACTTACTTGGAGGTTTGATGTTAAGTAAGTGGACCTTTTTTTTTGGTATTATGGTGACGGGGATAGATCTGTACTGTTTTCGAAACCGGGTACAAAGCTTTGACTTTTTCCTCATGTTGATTTAGGTAGTTGTGTGCCATTGATTTTTCGAGATCTATTTCTAACAGTGAACGATTATTTATGTGGCCGTATAGAATTTCAAATGGAGTCAGTTTTTTTCGTGGACGAATCAGCGGGGTAGGCTTGGGCGTATCTCTAAATGTGTCAATTTAGAGTTGTTGATGAACTTTTGGATAGCAATCTTAAGGTTGGGCCAATAGCATTCTTGTTTTAGGAGTACCGCGGTGATTAGTTATGCCTCCGTGATACTTGGCAATTAATTTAGTTTGTTCGGTTTCAGCCTGGACATCACAATCAATGTTGGTTTATTGTTTTCAATAATGAACCTTTGGGATCGAGCATGAAAGAAAAGTTTAACCCCCCCCCCCCCCCCCTCAAAATTTGACGGTTTACGTTTCAAGGTACGTAGAATCCGAAATTGCAATAAAAAGTGCTGCAAATTATTACACAAAGGTTTATTATTTACCTGTATAGATGCCCCTTCTGCGTAGATAGTATGATAACCCGTTGTGTAATAATTTACTGTAGTGTGATAATTCACCGGATATGGTTTTTTTACGTTTTTAAATTGATATTGAACCAAAGCATTTTTTGAGACCACGCGCGTCATTGTACGACCAGCCGTTTTTTTTCACCGAAAATCATCGTCAACATGATCGCGAATCAAACGGTATAAATCCGGCGCAGATATCATCACTAGGGACACCTGATTATAATCACGGATGGCTGTATGAAGTCGAGTTGGTTGTTCTGTGATATTATTTCATTTGAATAATGATGGCTCTTAGGATTTTGTTGATAGGTAATTTTGCAACTTGATCAAACATTGAAGTATTATTGGGTGAATTGCTACACAACGGTAAATTATGACACAACGGTTTATTATACTATCTACGTAGCAGGGGCATCTGTAAAGGTAAATTATAACACAACGGCTTATTATTTACCGTATGCTTCATGAATAACTACAAATAATTAATGATTGAATTATTTGTAACTTTCATTCCCCGGTTGGTTACAGTACCCTTCAGGGCTTTCCTGGAGGTAGGTCAAGGGTACTGACCACAGAGAACAGTGATCTGCGCAGAAGGGGCATCTATACAGGTAAATAATAAACCGTTGTGTAATAATCTACAGCGTTTTTTATTGCAGTTTCTGATTCTACATACCTTGAAACGTAAACCATCAAATTTTGTGGGGGCCGGGGAGATTAATTTTTTTTTCATGCTCGATTCCAATGGTTCATTATTGAAAATAATAAACCAAAAAAGGAGCGTAATTTGTGTTTTGGGGGGCCAAGGTTGGTGAAAACCATCAGAAATAGCTATTTCAATTATTGCACGTGAAAGAAACAATAAATGAACAGCCAACATTTCTGTAGGCATGTCCAACAGAATAATAAACCCATGTGACAAGGGCTTCGCAGCGTTTTGGTTTATTATTCTGCGAATAATACACCTGTGTATTCGCTCAGCAAAAAAATTTATAACACCCCCTCAAAATATTTTCTTTTCCGTTTCAAGGTGCGTAGATCCCAAAAATGCAACGTCCGTCGCCGTCCGCCGTATCATGCATATCTAGTTCAATTTCGGTCTAAAAAATTCCTTCTTTCGCACACAGGCTCCATTTGGGCCCCAGTTGTGTCCCGAAACTTTGCAACCTGATTGAAATATACCCAAGGGTGTTATGTGTGAAAAATTGGGGTAAAAATGGGTTTTTTGGTGTTTTAGTAACATGAGCTTGTGAGGTATCGTTTTCCATGTTTTTTAGGACGGTGAGACCGAATATGAAGTCAGTTTTGATCAAAGGAGTGGAAAATTGAGGTTCTAACAAAGTTTCAGCCTTAAATTTACGTTAAAATTTGGTCTAAAATCGTCATTCTTCCGCACATAGTTTGGGTCCCCATTTGGGAACACATTTGGCTCCTAGTTGTACTCCGAAGCTCGGCAGCCCGATCGGAATACACCCAGGGTTGTCATGGGAGAAAAATGGGTGTAAAAATAGGGGTTTTCGAGGGATTTTTGAGGTTTTGAGGTTTGTGAGGTGTTTTTCTTGTTTTTTGGGCAAGAAGACCAAATATTAAGTTGATTTTGACCAAAGAGTGATGAATTGAGGTTATAACGAAGGTTAACCTCCCGAAATTCATTTTTTATGAGTCAAAAACCTGGGAAAATGTCTGAAATCGCCATACATTTGTATAATAACACTAGACGTAGTATGAACAGTACAATCAAGACAATTAAATGGTACTCAATGATCAAAAATAATCTGTTTAAAAAAACCGAGCCTAATTCGTGTTTTTGGGGGCCAAAATTTGTGGAAACCATCAAAAATAGCCATTTCAATAACTGCACATGAAAGAAACAGTAAATGAACAGCCAAAATTTCTGTTGGTATGTCCAGTAGAATAATAAACCCATGTGACAAGGACTTTGCTGCGTTTTTTATTACTTTTGGAGCACCATTCATAATCCCTTTCGGCACGTGGATGAATGGTCTTTGGATCAGGACGTGCCCCTAGCAAGGTTCGTAGCCATATTTCCCAAAGTGGTGTGTTTTGCCGATGTAAGCTCGCCTTCTTTTGGAACAAGCTGATTGCAGTTCGGCCAGCTTATTACCAGTAAGGTTGAGATTAATTCGACGGCATGAGCTCAGAAACGTCGTTTTACCTTGTGAAAAATGTCCAACTATTAGATATAATGAACTCGGATATCCACCAACTCCCCAGACCCCTGGTTCTAGAAAACTTCCCCAAGACCCCCATGGTCCCAGGCGGACTGCCGCCAGTAGTGCGATTCTGCAACTCGTTAACTTTTTGTTGGTATGGAGTCGGTATCGTTATCCCTCTCGTGCAACGACACCAGGATAGCGAAATTGGTATTCTGGAACTTACTTCAACTACGAATCGTCGTTGCAGAATGAGATACCGACGTCTTTAGATAGTTTCACGAAATCTCAGTCTAGGGCGAGCAATCGACGGGAACTCCTTCCGATATCACTGTTTCCATGGTGATAAGCAGTGATAAAGTGAAGAGTCTGTGTGTGCAGTTCTTCTTTTTCTGCCCCCGACTACTGTCGCTGAAGGAATCCGACGTGAAAGGACAGTGAAGCTGAGAATTTCCATTCCATTCTGTGAGTACTCGTTATACATTAATTTAGGAATATCTAGGTACGATATAGAGTACCGAATACCTTTAGGATCCTTTTCTATATCTATCTGGCCATCTGCGACTTTTTCCGTAATTCGCAAGGAAGGTTTTTTTTTGTCCTTCAAAATCGGAAATATACCTAATTAACCTAGATTTGACCTTCGCTAAGCTTTTCGAATTGTTGGAGTTACTTTACACCGCAAACCATAGATGGACCTACTAGGTAACTAAGTGAATTTGATTATGAATGATACTGTATTAACAATTTTTGTTTTACAGTTGAAATGGAGGACGTGGCCAAAAGGAGACAATCAAAGGCCTCCCAACAACAAATCGACCATATGGTCGATTATTTCATTTTGAATCCTCACGTGGCTAGTGGCAAATTCACGGGCATTAATGCCAGCTCAAGGCTAAGAGGGAGTTGGGAAGAGTTGGTGGCTCAACTCAACTCGATGTTCCCGAAAGAAGGCATGGGGAAAGATGTGAAGTCATGGAAATCAGTAAGTATACTACCACTTTATCTACTACCTCATTATCCTGCGTGTAGCCCGAAATCATTAGTTATAGACATTAGGTGGAATGTCATTGTTCCCACATCCCATCAGCACCTGTTCAATTACTTACCTAGATACTAAGAAATTTGTTTTCCTTTTTTAGAATGTTGATTGTAGAGCTTGCTTTTTAATTTTTTTCCCTTCATTTCAGGTAGATAGGTACATATATGTTTCAAATCTCATTGGGTTCTTTAGTTATGAGTCCATTTGTTCGATGTTCCTACCAAAGACTCGTCAGTTTAACAATAAAAACTATATGTACTTCTGAATTTAAATAAAATAAAATTTATTTTTACATTTAATAGCTATGGTTTTCATTGTTATTGACGAGTCTTTGAAATTCATGATTGTCAAAAACTTCAGCGACTAGTCTAAAGAAGAACATGATGAAGTTTGAAACAAGTAGGCATGTACCTGCCTAAAAGAAATTAAAAATTAGCAAGCAAGCTCTACAGACGATATTTTAAAACAGAATATGGTCCTTCCATTCCAAACAACAATGAATATCCTTTCCTGTGGAACTACACCTACCTAGTCAGACTTTTTACCCTACACTACCTATCTATACTACTGCTTTTTTCTTCACAGACATGGAGAGACAACAAATCGGCAGTTGCAACGAAAGTAGCAAAAATCAGAAACTGCAGGAGAGCAACAGGCAATAAAAAGTTGCCAGAGAATCTTGTTCTTTCCGAAAGGGAAAAAAAAATAATTTCGCTTGTCGGAATCCACTATGTGGAAGGTGACCCCCTTGTTCCCGATTCCTTTCCCGAAGAATATGTGAGTTTACAATAACTTGAATACATTTATGACTGCCACATTTTGGTATTGCAGAGGGAGATGGTCCTTCCCAAAGACCACACATTCTTCTGTATTCTTAATGTTTATAAATATTATACCGACGTACTCGCTTATCGCTAGATGCCACAAACAGGCTGGAGTTCAGATACGACCTATTTAATTACTGGGCTTTATTTCTGTTTGCAGAATGGTTCTATATTTGAAGCAATTCAGGAAATTGATTCTTCCTCCTTTCAAGCTGGCTTTGAGGAACCAATATATCAAGGTGGGTATCTAATATAGGTAGGAAATAGATGAGCACTGACTAACATGGATAGGTACCATTCGCCGATACCATTTGGAAAATCTCCTTCCCCCCCCCCCCCCCTCATTATCATCATGATAGTCACTAATATTTCTAACTATTCCATTATTGTTGCTGTTATTACAGAAATTATATATGATGGTACGGTGATGGAACTGTCACACGAAGCTTCCAGTAATGAAAATGAAAATGGAGTCCCTTCTTCAGTTCCTCCCTCCTTGGCACTCGGGACACCAATCGGAAGACACAAACAGGAGAAGCAGCAGTCTTCTCATAGGAGAGGTATACGTTTCGCCAATACCGGCCCCATCAATTTATTCTGAAAATGATTTTGCTGGATTAAAATGGGCTTCTAAACGTATAGGATTGTTCCAAAACCGGCCCAACCATTATAAATTCAGTACAAATCCGCTAGGAGCAACACGACCTTCACAGCTAGGGTAGTTCACAGTTCAGATTTTTTTTTTGAGCGCCTGTTTGGTTGTTCCTGTGAATCGAGTTAGGTTAATTACATCATTCGAGTGACCTGGTCGGATTCAAGCCACGAAAAGTAAAAATATTGAGCAGAATTCAACACGATTACCTGCTGCCGTCTAGCTTGAAGCAAACATACAACGCCAATATGCTCATAATTCTATAATTAAGCGGATAGACATATGACTGTACTCAAATAAGTATAGGTAATGAATTGATTTATTTCTAGTTTTTTATAAATTCGACAGGAAGAGCTGACAGTATTGGAAATCAATTATTTGAAGCCAGAAACGAATTCCGTGATATTGCCGAAAGACAAGTTGCCTGCATGGAGGTAACATTAGTCAGTTAGTGGCCAACTTTTACAATTTTCGAAGACATTTCAGTTTCACGACTTTTTAAACACTTTCCATAGTATAAATATAATTCGTTAGGTATAGATAGTTCTGAATCTATAGGTATCTCGCGGTAACGATTCTTTGTATGTGAGTTTTATTATAATATTTAATAATAATTATAATATAATATTTATTATAATTATATTATTTATAGTTTACATAATAAAATGCCAAATTTCGGCAAAATTTTCGTATTGGCAAATGACAGGTCGAGTTAGGTGATAAATTTTCAAAAATTCGCTAAAAGTGGCTTGAATTATTGACCAGAGATAAGATAGTGAACCCCTATTTCTATTATCACACCACTAGAAGTGCCGTGCCCTGAATATGAACGATATTCTGTTAGGTACTTTTGACAACAAAGTTGTTGCCACTAATATAGGTTGGCACTTTCGCTTTTTACCTGTCTTTGTGAGTTCTCAGCCCGTAATAATTTGCAAGAATGAATGATAGAAAATGGATTGGAATGGGTCCACTAATTGTTCCGAATCGGACAGGTATTGAAGTTTAACATTTTTCATTACTTATGCGTTTGCATTCTTATGTAATTTCTCACCTTACCTCATCTTGGAACTGGACTGATGAATTGATAATGGTTTCAAAATTTCACTTATCAAAAGAAATTATGACGTAACGTGGAAGCATTCATCAAGAGGCTGTTTGATCATATAAATCATACTAACTACCCAAACAAAAATTACTGAGTGCTGATCGTTAAGTGACTGGAATATTTTTTGTCTAATACATAGGTGACTGAAATGGGTGGTGAATATGTTAACTTGTAACCTATATGGTGTTGTCTTACAGATGTTTGCAGAAGCGGTGTCTCAACAAAATCTAATCTGGGAGCGAGTTGTAAGTGTACATGAGCGAGTTGTAAGTGTCCAAGAGCAGACAAACGTGCTCCTCCAATGTTTAATTGATAAGTTCAGACCCCCCTAAGTCTACTTACTCCTTTTTGTTATAGTCTGCTTACTTTAAAAACGTTCTTCTTTGCTTTAGTATTTTGATTTGGAGTCTTATTTTCATGATGTGATACCTACCTAGTGTAATGTTTATAAATTGTAACTGTTATGTTACGGGATCGGGGTGCTAGTTTGTTGTAAGTTCAAGTTACCTAACCTTGTTGTGTTTCCTAAGTTTTTTTTCTAACTATGCCAGTATAAGTAGCCTGTGATATTGTGGTACTGATTCCACATTTTTTTGATACCCTACTGCATTTTCCTATTTTTTATAATTCCATCGTACTATTTATTAAACACTTGCTGTTTTTTTTTTTAACTGCTGTGCCTGTTTCCCAGTTAATTGAGTGTACCTGTTTCCTATGTTTACCTATTCCCCCCCCCCCCCTCCTTATTAATGGGGTGTAGGCACCTGTTTTCCTAGTTAGTGTGGTGTAGTTAATGGGGTGTATGGGCTGTCAGGGTTAATGGGTTGCACCTGTTTTTCTAGTTAATGGGGCTATCTACCTACCTACTTTTGGCCTGATTAAATTAAGGATATAGTTCAGGTGTTGATTCTAATTAGGTACCTCTGGTTAAAAAATTGTATTATGCTCGATTTGCTGCGAAAAACATACAAGAGTTGATAGGAATTACAAATTCCTGCCAATATTACAAAAAAATACAAGATAGGATATACAAAAAATATTTAAAAAACATACAAGAAACATACAGTTGATAGGAATGACAAAAAACATACAAGAGTTGATAGGAAAAACGTACAACATTTGAGTAACACAAGAGTTGATAGGAATTACAAATTATATATATATTTAGTGCTGCTATACAATCTCATTGGCCATCTGGAAAATTGGGGAATCTCTCCTGCATTATTCTGCTTTGGATTCTTGTTCCCAAAGCGCGAGCTCCCCCTCGACCACCATAGGCAACTTCTTCTGCACCACCAGGGTCAGCTACTGCAGGCTGCTCGTCAGGCTCAAGAAATACGTCGTCATCATGGATGCGGTGGTGCAATATCATATTGTGCAATACTGCACAAGCGTTAACTATCATTCCAGCCTTAGTGGGGTTGTACATAAGGACTCGTTGATACGACAGACACCTCCAAGTAGCTTTGATGGTTCCAAAAAACCGCTCCACCACATTTCTGGCACGGCAGTGCTGACGAGTATATTGGTACTGCCTCGTATTCTCTGGAAAGTTCGGCAAGGGGGGTCATCAACCACGGTTCTAGAGGATAGCCTGCATCTCCTGCAACCAGGTAGGACAATAAATTAATTATTCATACAGAGGATTTTACCCTGATATAAACTTGAAACTCTTATGATGGGTAATAGCTAGTATATCGTCAGTAGCTGTTTACTATATCCTTGCATATCACTGCCTAATTGAATGTATTGTTTACCTAAAAGCCAAGTCCTCCGCTCTCCTCTATTGAAGTGGTGTTCCATCGCTTCTCGAATTGGGGAAACGCTCCAAATGAAGGCGTCGTTTCTAGCCCCGGGGAATCTGGCGTTGATGTTCAAAACTTTCAAGTCAGGATCTACAATCTAGGAAACAAATTGTTCATTGAAAGTTAGATGTAATACATATCTAATAAAAATTAGTGATGAACAGGATTCAGCAGCAATTTAGTAGGAAGTAGGGCCAGTGGCGTAGCCAGGATTGTTGAACGGGGGGGGGGGGGGGGGGGGGGGGTTTATCGGAAATCGGAAAAAAGTTCCTGTCATGAAGCATGGTTATAAGAGCGAATCTTCAAAGAAGTATTCCTGCTATTGTGCAGAAAAATGAAAGCGAGTAACCATATCACTTTTCTTAAAATTATATAATTTTTCGTCATCTTAGCCATTTTTACCGATGTTTGACCCTAGTAAAGTCAAATTTGACCCACTTGTTTTTGAGAAAATTTATTTATCATCGAGATAGTCCCTCCATCGTGATTAATCATCCAGCACAACGTCAGGTGAATTAATATGAATTTTTAGCCATTAATACAAATTTTTATCCCCAAAAACCAAAATCTCTAACCCCTATTCTGTGCGAAAAACAACTGAAATGGTATTTTTCTGTCTTTACTCACCCTTCCGTACAATTGCAGTAATTTTATATTGAAATTTTAGCAGTTTTTACCGATTTTTGACCCCTAAAAACTCCAATTTGACCCCCTTGAAATTTGTTAAAATTGCTCATTTTCGTACTCAACCTTTTGTTTGGCAATACAAACGTTTTGGAGAAATTTGGAATTTTTATCATGTACCCAAGGACAGATATCATCTGGAGTGGCACATAAATATACATAATTTATTAAAAAAATTTAAATTTAGGGATGAACTGGTGATGCTCTGAAACGGATTTGCCTATAAAAATATTCCAAACATTCATGTTCTAAAAATGTTACCCATTGCAGTAGCTTCATTTTCTTTGAAAATTCGCTAATAAGGTTTGACATTACAAACAAAGCTGAATTTAAATTAAATTTAGCAAAGCAATAAATGTTACAGGTAAGATAAACTGATGAAATAAAACATTTTTATTTTTGGCAACAATTTTCGTGAATTTTCAAGGTAAATGAAGCTGTTGCAATGGGTCCAACATTCCAAAATTTTCGGAACATAAGTTTTTGAAATTATTTTATAGGCAAATCCGTTTCAGAGAATCCTGATTTCATCCCTAGATCTAACAAAAATGTATACGTCTATTGCATATATTTATTTATGCGTCACTCCTGACGATATCTGACCTTGGGTACGTGATAAAAATTCCAAGTTTCGCCAAAATGTTCTTCTTGCCAGACAAAAGGATGAGCAATTCAAAAATTCGAAGGGGGTCAAATTTGAGTTTTTAGGGGTCAAAAATTGGTAAAAACGGCTAAAACTGATATTATATATATAAAATCACTGAAAGTGGCATGGAAGGGTGAGTGGAGATAGAAAAATACCATTTCAGTTGCTTTTCACACAGAATAGGAGTCTATTTAGGATTTTTGGGGATGAACAATTGGTATTAAGGGCTAAAATCAGTATTACTTCACCTGAAGTGTGGGATGGCGACGGTGAGGGACTTCGAGGGGACGGTGCAGGTATTTCGATAAGAATTTTTGTCAAAAGAATTGGGTCAAATGTTTGGGACGGATAAAGGTAATATTATTTAACTGTTTATTCATGTTTGATTTACTGTTAAACCTGTTGTTGTTGTATTTGTTTGTTACTTTTGTGATTTTTATAAAGTTTTCAAGCCAATGGGGGGGTTATGACACCCACTAACCCCCCCCTGGCTACGCCACTGAGTAGGGCGGTACTTCATGCATTACTTACTGCTTGAACGTTCAAGGAATGGTTCCCGTGGTGGTTAACATATGCCTCTTCATGCCTACTTGGCGCTAGGATGTTGACATAGGTACAGTCATTGGCCCCAATGGCTCCTTGAAAAGGTTGCGGTGCATTGGCGAATTTCCGCCTAGCTTCGCTCCTTTCCTCGGTAGTCATTGGGAACCTAATCCATCGGCGGAGTAATTCTTGGTTTATTGCCAGGGTTACAGTGTTTATACACCTGCTTACGGACGGCTGACTGACGTTGAAGTCAAACCTGTTTCCTACTTCACTTTGGTAACTCCCTTGTGCGTAGAACTGGATAGCTACGAGTACCTTGAAAGAGTAAACAACAAAATGTTATTTCGGTTAGGCGCAAAATTATGCTGAAGAGAGGTAGAATAGACCACTCGAAGGTAAACAATTAAATGATTATGTGTATGGACATGATTTTTTGTGCGTGGGTGTTTATAATTATGTGTTTTGAATCCCCCCGAATTCACTCAGTGGCCCAACTAAATGCTCATACCTTTGAGCAGAAAAATTGCAGTTTGGATCACTTGTCACTGGGTTAGGTTTTCATTTAAATTTCGTGTATCGTCTTGTGGTATTAATAAAGTTTTTGCCGTTTTTAGCTTAAATGTATGTATTATGCCAAATTTGTTTGTATAAATTCATGTATGATTTTGTTGAAATTTATGTGTTATAATTGGTACCTACCCGGAAATTCTGATAAATATGTAAGTGAATGAATACCTACCTAAGTTTACGTTATTTTCAAAATCCTATATTATCTAATTAATGAGCAATATATTCAGGTCACTTGAATTTATTAAAGAAAACGTAGGGGATCTGTATCTACAGCAGTAGGTATTAGGTAGGCAGATACCTGGATTTCAGGGGATAATCCATTCAGTCTGGAGCGTTGAAGCAGTGGTCGAATTTCGTTCGTTAAGTTCATGGCCAAGCGTTGACTTATTCTGAAGGTTTTTCTAAACACGTAGGGATCATGAGAATAAGGATTTTGCCCATCTCGCAGTGATCTTCTTTCAAGCCGAGGGCGATACCTCTGTTCCCTCTCATGCAGAATTTGCAATTCCCAAGCAAGGAATTCGAACGCCATAGTACCTGACATTATTATCCAAAATTCATAAGCGCACGATAAAATACGGTAGGTAGGTAACTATCTACCTGTATGGTGAAATGCGATTCTAAAAAAGTAGGTAGGTAACTACCCAAAGTGAAATATACTATCACTCATATAGAAGTATCCTAATTTTAAAGTTTACGGTAATAAATAATAATAATAATCTTTATTGCGCATGAGACTTAGCAGTCTATATGAAGCACACATGAATGAATTACATGAAAATAATAACCGATGTTTTTATGACATCACTGCTATAAATTATCAAGTCAATAATTTACCTACCTACGGTAAGTACCTACCTACATTGGGCTTATTACATCAAATAAAATTGAAAAAACATGCCAAAAGAAAATTAGGTTCACTTACCGTAAAACTTTCTACCGCCTTAAAGCAACGCCAAGCCAAGTTTTTTGAGTGTAACGAGCTTTCGGTACGGATAACGGGGGGTTCTAGAGCCGTCGAAATGCAAACGACCCCGCAACGACAATTTATGGACGATTAAGCGATAGCTGACGCTATTGAGCCCTTACAGAATACCAATCGTCGGTATTTAGTGGCATCGATATTTTTTATTATGCTAACGATATTTTATCGCCGTTACGATGCCATACCGAGTTGCAGAATCGCACTGCTGGTGGATGTAAAAGTGCAACGTCGCACCAGCCTCGGCGTGGAGCCCCTCAGAGGATTAGAGGGCTAACAATAGGCTCCTATTGTTACAGTAATTATCCCAAATGCCGTTCGATGTGATGATCCGATTTTGAATTTGAAAACGGATTTTGATTCTTCGATTCTTTTGCTACAAAAGTACTAGTTGTTAAAAAAAAAAAATAGAAACTGAGTAAAATAATTTTAGGAAACCCATGAAAAAAACGCTGCAAAGTCCTTGTCACATGGGTTTATTATTCTATTGGACATACCTACAGAAACGTTGGCTGTTTATTTATTGTTTCTTTCATAATAAAATAATTTAAATTGCTATTTCTGGTGGTTTCCACCAATTTTGGCCCCCAAAACACGAATTAGGTACGCTCCTTTTTTTCAAATTATCTTTGATCATTGATAGTAGGTACCATTTAATCGTCTTGTTCCACCTCTTGATACTTTTCCTAGTGATATTCTACAAATTGATGGTGATTTCAGACGATTTTCCAGGTTTTTGACTTATAAAAAATCAATTTTGGGAGCTGAACATCTGGGACAACCTCAATTTTCCACTCTTTGGTTGAAATCGACTTCATATTCGGTCTTCTCGTCCCCAAAGACATGAAAAACGATACCTCAAAAGCTCATTTTACTAACATGTTGCTAAAACGCAAAAAGTACCTATTTTTACACACATTTTCACTCATAACACCCCTGGGTATATTCCGATCGGGCTGAAAAGTTTCGGGACACAAATAGGGCCCAAATGGAGCATGTGTGCGAAAGAACGAATTTTTTGGACCAAAAATGAAGCCTGTACACGTGAAACGGCGGACGGCGTACGGCGGACGGACATTGCATTTTTTGAATCTACGCACCTTGAAACGGAAAAGAAAAAATTTTGAGGGGGTGTTATAAAAAATTTTTGCTGAGCGAATACATAGGTGTATTATTCACAGAATAATAAACCAAAAAAGTTTAAGATTCAAAACTGAATGTCGCCACTTGAAGTTGCTTATACCAATTACAGAACGTTTTACATATTGAAAATCGGTTAAGCCGTTCAAGATATAAACATAATATTGGATTGCCCTCGACGATGCAGCCATCTATTGGAAATATTTCTAACTAAAATCCTTGACATTTGCCCGTAATGAATTTTACTGCATCATCTAAGAATTTTGAGTCGTTCAACTTTACGCACTATTCCAAATTAGTTTCCGAATAGTGTAGTGAGTTTGACTGTATCCGGAACGAGGTGTTTTACGACTATTAGAATAATTTGATTGGAGGAGAAATTAACGGGGTGGTCAGGAATGACGATGGTTGTAATGGTGTTACCAAGGAAACGAATGAACCGTAAATCGCGAAGAAAAGCCATCGGAATCTGAATTTTGTCATTGGAATAATTCACCCCTTTCTTCCCAGGATCGACATTCGCTGTCACTGAGTTGGAGTCGATGTCCTTCAATATGTTAGGGCTGAGGTCCACTTGTTGCCCAAGGAGTTGTGAGAGGTCTTTCTCTAGCGTAAGCAGGTTAGGGGAATCGTCAATCTTGATGCGGGAGATTGCGTCAGCATTTGCGTTCAAAGAGCCTTTTTTGTATATGATTTCAAAATCATAAGGTTGTAACTTTGTTTTCCAAGCACGCATTCTCGAAGTGGGCTCTTCGTGCGAAAATAGCCAATGTAGTGGGCGGTGGTCTGTAAAGATGGTAAATTTTAGTTCACCAGTTTACCAGTTTTCTCTGAAGCAATCACACGTGTTGTAATAACGTCTGCTTGTGATCTTGTTTTTGAACGGTTTCTTGCCGTCCGATTTACTGGATTTGGTGCTCACTCTGATCGGTTACTTCGCTACCAGCACTGTGAATTTCGTGGGCAGACATAGTAGTGATTTTTCGTAAGCCGTTTTTCTCCTCTGCCTAGTGTTCATTCGCACTGAAGTTTTGGGTGGGTGGCTGGGGCTCTCGTCGAGATCGTGAGCTAATAAGCAGACGCCCCCTCTCCACTGCATCGGTCTGATCGGTGGGAGTCTTTCAGGGCCATCTCTCCAGTCACATAGGTGAGCGATCCCCCACATTACATTATCGTTTTACAGATTAGTGGCGGTCCGATTGTTTTGCGGTTTATGTCAATTATCCATTGCAAACAGCGGCGAGAGCGTCCTGATTGAGTAGTTGCGATTGGTTTACTGTCAAGTTACCGTCATCGAGTACCTGTCGTAATATAAGGGTTTTCTCCACCCCAATACGAACCTTTTAACATGAATAAAATGAAGTGCTATCGCTGTGATGATAATTTAATTGATGAGGATGCAATAAGTGCTCTGGTTGTGAGCAGCATTTTCACTATCCCTGTGTTCAATTACGTGAGACCATGCTTCGTAAAATGACTAGAGATGCGAGGGAGGCTTGGAAGTATACTCGCTCTGCAAAACTGCCCGAGGGGGTACTGACTCGTCGGGGCAAATGGTTACTGAGAAGGACTTGGAAAATGTTTTTGAAACATAGATGCATTCCATGGAATCCTCCCTGAAGTCCACTATCAAAGAAGAGATTAAGGAGCAGGTGGGGAGCTTGGAGGATCGCGTATCGACTCTCGATTGTAATTAATGAAATATCTTCGTCTCTTAAACGCTACATAATCGAGGAGCAGCATGGGTTTGTTCCGGGAAGGTCGACTTCAACCAATCTTTTGATTTTCGAGGATTATACCATAAAAGCGTTCGGTAGGGGATGCCAAGTGGATTCGATTTACACGGACTACTCCAAGGCCTTTGACAAGATATCACATAGTCGCCTATTTGCCAAATTTATTAA
This sequence comes from Leptopterna dolabrata, assembly GCA_954871275.1. Lineage (NCBI taxonomy): Eukaryota > Metazoa > Arthropoda > Insecta > Hemiptera > Miridae > Leptopterna > Leptopterna dolabrata. Next base: position 134,663,169 of record OX940974.1, on the reverse strand, counting down.
TTTCGGATTTCATGGAAGAGTTTTGGATAGGAATGAGCTATTTAAGGGATCGAGCTCTCGTCGTCCGTTTGGTGCTCCCTCTGGGTGCCCGCAGGGTTCCCATATGGGATCATGGTTGTTCCTTGTGTTTATTAACGATATTAAGTCAGTTTTCGACGATAAGATAAAGTTTTTGTTATATCTGGACAGGTTTGGTCGCTGGTGCCGTGTGAATGGGATTTCACAGAATCTTGCTAAATGTAACTCGGTTACATATACGCAGGGAGGTTCTATTAACTTTTATTACACAGACAGATTCACTAGGAGCTGTTACAGGTGTATCGATATGCCCCAGGTATGCGACTTCTCTTTACAGGAAATCAGTTTTGCTCCTTAGATTAGCTGACCTTGGGCGTTTGAAAAACTGATTCCAGCCTCTGGAATGCTCCTGCTAACTTGTGGAAAAAAACCATGATGTCGTCCAGATAGACACAGCAATGTTCGTTGGCAATGCCCCTAAAGATGTTGTCCGTAATACGTTGAAAAGTGCTGGGCGCATTTGTCAAACCAAACGGGACGCATGTAGGGTGACATGACCAGTGAATGAACAACCCCCAATGAATGAACATTGCTAGGAAAAGTTCAAATATTAAGGCTTGACGCGCTCTTCCGAAGGTCTGTAGGTATTCGCTAGTTAGAGTAGGGTCTCACAGAGGGCAGTGCAAGGTTCATATGGAATTAGTCAACCTGCTAAACTGAAACCTCTTTCATTTTCAACCAGTCCACATGGAAGAGCCTCTGTCCTCAAGGTGAGTGTAAGACTTTCGTCCAGTTATTTGGGTTTTGTAATGAAATCTTAAGGTGGTTTCAGTTGTCCTTCATGTAGGTTCATTAATTTAATGTTCTTCTTCCTAAAAATGCAGTTACATTTCGAAAAATCTGCCGAATTTATCGAAATCCAGGAGTTCATTTACTGGGTTGCTCAAAGGCGAGAAACCCAGTGGATGAACGGCCGTTCATTTACTGGTAAAGGGGTCATACTCCTTATTTTGCAGTTTTCTAATCAATTCAATCGGAAAAAACATCACATAATCTGAAAAACATGGAATTAAGGCTATAAATCGTCTGTTACCAGTAGATGAACGGGGTATTTAGTTGATGAAATTTGGGCGTTCATTCGTTGGTGGTCAGTTATCCAGTGAATGAACAGGTGAATATTTCCGAGTTGTTGAGAATTTTTTTCGAATGTGTAACAATTCAGGTGGTAAAGATCAGTAGATTGGGATCCTGTGACTGAAATGGGATATTTTTCAGATGTCTCGTCGAGAAAGAAGAAGTGATTCGTCGTCAGAAATGGAAGCGAGTAGGGAGTACAAAAGGTTCCGGTATTCTGAAGAATCTCTTGAAAAAGCTCTGCAACTCATTAAAGAAGGTAATCTATCTTTGAGCAAAGCCAGTAAAGACTACGGCATTCCAAAAGGAACTTTATTTAACAAAGTTCACGGTAAAGTTCCCCAGGGAAGGAAGATGGGACCAGCCACAATTTTGACGGAAGAGGAGGAGCAAGCTGTGTCCAAGTGGATCATGAACAAGGCAAAAGTGGGATTTCCGCTGTGTGGTGAGGACGTGAAAGATTCTATTCAGGAAGTCCTGAAGGAATGTCCTCGCCCCAATCCATTCACAGATAGTAGGCCCGGGAACAAGTGGCTTTCACTGTTTTTGAAGAGACATCCCGAAATTCATAAAATGAATGCTGAGGTGATTTCCAAGGCCCGCGCCTCTGTGACTGAACAAAGTTTGCGAATGTGGTTTGCAGAACTGAAAGAATTTTTGGCTGAGAACAACTGCTTCGATATATTTGAAGATGGTCGAAGAGTATTAAATTGCGACGAAACTGGTTGCCAAACGTGCCCCAAAACAGGGAAGGTGTTAGGACCAAAAGGGTTCAAGAATTTATACGAAATTTGCAGTGGAAGCGAAAAAGAATCGATCACAGTATTATGCACTTATAGTGCAGACGGTTCAGCTTTGCCACCGATGGTTGTCTATCCGTATAAACGGATCCCTCAAGCTATTCTCAGAAACATGCCAGAAGGATGGGCTCTAGGCCGATCGGACTCAGGTTGGATGGTGTCAGCTACTTTTTTTGAATATGTTTCGAAGGTCTTGTTGAGTTGGTTGAAAGAAAGAGACACTACATTCCCGGTTATTCTGTTTCTCGACGGCCATAAAAGCCATTTGAGCTTGGAACTGTCAAATTTCTGCGCAGAAAACCAAATAATCGTGTTCTGTTTACCCCCTAACGCCACACACATCATTCAACCGTGTGATGTTGGTATATTTCGCCCGCTTAAAGTTGCATGGAGGAATGTTGTAAGGAATGCGAAGCAAAACAACATTGTTATCACTAAGTTGAACTTCGCTTGTCTTTTCAAGACAGCTTTCGATTCTGTTGGCAAACACGTGATTCAGAAAAGCTTTGGAGCATGTGGGTTGTACCCACTAAATGAAAATGCCATCGATTATACAAAGTGCATTTCAGTTAGACGTGCTGAAATCAGTCAGGAAAATGATGGATCGGAGATATCTGCTGAATATCAGCCGTCAGATTCAGATTATGCTGTAACCAGAAGAGTGATAGAGTTCACCATTGGCAGGGATAAACTTGAATCATTTCACGAGAGTTTGCGGAAGGGGACAAACGAAGACTGCACAGATCTGTTCCTCCTCTGGAAATCGATTTATATGAAGACAACAGAAAATGAGAAAACTTCAGAAGAACCTGATGTTTTAGATATAATGAATATCCCGGTGATGTTTGTCGAAAACTGTGATCCAACCTTGACCTTGAACAACACGGAAGAAGATCTCAACTGTGAATCAGCAACAAGGATTTACAATGATGCCTTAAATGACCTGGACATAGATGATGAGATATTCAATGACTTGTCGGCTGTGATCTACGATGGAGAGTGTATTGTCACACCTACTAGTCTTCCAGTTCCTACCGCAACAATTTCTGAAGCAAATGGTGACTCCGTCCAGAGGGATCTTCCCATACCTCCTACCAATGGGAATTTAGGTCCATCTAGTCAACCACCACCTCCTGCCACAACTCCTTCTACAAGTCAGGAACCTCGTCAAAGAAATTGTGGAGCGAGTGGTGACTCCGTCCTGAAGGATCTTCCCATCCCTCCTACCAATGGGAATTTAGGTCCATCTAGTCAACCACCACCTCCTGCCACAACTCCTTCTACAAGTCAGGAACCTCGTCAAAGAAATTGTGGAGCGAGTGGTGACTCCGTCCTGAAGGATCTTCCCATCCCTCCTACCAATGGGAATTTAGGTCCATCTAGTCCACCACCACCTGCTGCCACAACTCCTCCTACAAGTCAGGATCCTCGTCAAAGAAATTGTGGAGCAAGTGGTGACTCCTTCCAAGAGAACGTTCCCACCCCTCCTACCAATGGGATCGTAAGTCCTAATGAACCCGACTTTGGTAAACAAGACTGTGATAAACTAAAACTAACCTGGGGAAAAAAACTGACCATTCCACAACCCACTCACCAGAAAAGTCAACAGGAAAAGAAACTCAAATCGAGAGTACCCTTCTGCATAACGTTAGCGGAATGGAGAGAAATGCAAGATGGCAAAGAAAAAGAAAGACAAGAAAAGGAAAAGGAGAAGATGGAAAAACAGAAAGCTAGAGAAGAAAAGAAGAAAGAAAAAGAGATGAAGCAGTCGCTGAAGGGCATGAAAGGGAAAAAAGGACCTGTACCAAAAAAATCCAAGAAAATACCACCACCCCAAGAACCTTCCAAGTCGTCTGCTCATGATTGCAAATGCCCAGGATGTGATGAACTCTATGAAGAGCCTCCAGTTGAAGATTGGATTCAGTGCATGACCTGTAAATTGTGGTGGCATGAAAATTGTACAGACTATACTGGGATGGGTACTTTCACTTGTAATAATTGTTGAATTTATCTACTGACTGCGTGCTCAAGTTAGTAATACCTACCTACCTGTGTTGGCATGTCAACCTTGCATCAGCAACATTCAGTTCCTTGATTTAAAAATTAAAGTTTAGTTCAAATCGTTTAACCGTCTTGAATTAATTTATTCCTTTTACATAATTTGAATCAGGTATCGTTGGCACCTACATCATTCATCAAATGTCAAAAGAATACTGATGAATTACGTAGTGAACATTAGGAAAGTTCCTACCTACTTAGATTCGGTCTTATATATATACCTACACCTTTAAATGTATAATAGGTATCTTTATTCTATCAATAATGAGTAGCTACGTCCGACTTACCTACTAGGTAGATCCTACCTATATGTTGTTCATTCACTGGAAAAAACACCCGTTCATTCTCTGGAAAACTCCGTTCAGTCACTGGGTGTTTCTCTCATTTTTCACTTGGAAGTATTTCTATAACTCGCACATAATTTTTTTGCTCCAGTGAAGCTTGAATTAGTGTTATGGAATAATAAGCGTTGTAATGGGCTAGACATCTTCAACTTTTCAGGACCTAGACTGCCAGGAATCTGTATGTAAAAGTCAGATTTTGGTTGCCCAGCTACTAAGTGTTCATTTACTGGTCACGTCACCCTACACTCCAAATGGCGTTTCGGAGTACTACAAGCTGTTTTTGCTATGACATCTGGATCCATTTCGATTTGATGAAATGAACTTTTCAAATCGATGGTGCTGATGTATTGGCACCTGCCCAGTTTATCGAGGAGCTCCGAGATTTTTGGGAGCGGTTATTTGTCCTCGATCGTTTTTTCATTAAGTTTGCGGTAATCTACGACCAATCGGAATTTGGGTTTATTACTGCGGTCCATTTTGCGCGGGACGATTGGAACGAAACGAAAACGATTGGAAATTGCAGCGTTCCATGGACTCTGGGAGTTCCTAACTATTCCTTGGCGGATACGTTCTTCCGTTTGTTGATCTAATTCGGCAAGTTGGACCTCTATAAATCTGTGGGTGCTTAACCCTACAAAATAAAAATCCGACTCCAAAAATAACGGTGAAATTATGACTTGGTTTTTATTGAGCGGTAATACAAACTTATAACCTTTTAGAAGCAGCAAAATCTTGAAGGAAAAAAAAAGAACCGCGCAAATGTATCGGGAACTGAATTCGAAAAAAAACTTTCGGGAAACAAACTTGTGAACATATGAAATTTTGAACAGTCATGAATTAAACAACTGTAGTGACGCTACAGTCACTCCCCCTCGAAGAAAGAGACCCGCCGAGTTGGAGTCCCTGGAGCTCCCGTTGTGTTTGGTGAAAGAGGCGGTGGTGGGTCTTCCAAGGCCTCCACAGACTGCCCAAGCGGTGCGAGATTGTAGGCGGGCTTTAGGCGGTCTATGCCGACGGTTGTGTCCTTACCCTTGATTGTCACATAAACCGGGTAGTAGGTATAAACCGGGGTTTCATGTCGGTTGTTCTGATTATTGTTTGACTTCTTTGGTAAAAGTTGGTAGAATATATATAAGTGTTTTATTAATAGCTGTGAAATAACTGATTTCTCCTCTTCATTCATATGGCCTAATCTGAGTAAGCTGAGGTCAAACTTGGGTTTCGATTTTTCTTAGTTATTTGGGTTCGGGTTTTGCAGCGAAAATTTTAGAAATTCCTAGTTGACCTTCATGATCTTCTGTAAATTCGGCAGATTTTTTGGAATTTAGAACTCGGACATGTTTTTAAAATTGTTTCATTGTTACCAAGCTTTGGGGGATCTCAAAATGACCAAATTTCTGATATGGTAGGATCGCATCACCATTTTCTATGTTATCAGTTACTAGCTTGATTTGTTGAATACTTCTGTCATCTATGTTGCAGGTTTTGTCAATTTCGAGGAATAAATATTGCAAAGGGATTTCAGTGGAGTTTGAAAGGGTAATTTAATAGATAAATCGATGCACCTATGTTTTCAGGTTTGCTAGCCCTATTAGAAGGTCGAATCTGGAGTGGAAAGGAAAAAACATAGAATTTCAAATTTAGATCATGTAGATCAAATAGTTCGTCGCACGGAACTAGGGTACTAGAACCAGTAAAGGAGTTTCCATGAGCAGTTTTTAACCAGAAAGGTTCGCTATCTGTTTTGACATGGAAAAATTTCTTTGCGACTTTGGGGTTAATAAAACTAACGCTTCCTGTGTCTATCAAAATTTTCAAATTTGGACCAAGTAAGGTGACACAGGGCAGCTCACTTGTTAAACGGCAATTTAGGGTCATTAGAATATAAAAGAGTCATCATTATTAACTTGAAATGTTATCGCCTGAAGAACCTACGTCGTTATTAACATTGGTTTCTAAATTGTGAAGGATGGGATTTGCCACGACGTCGGAGTCCAATCCTTTTTCTGTTGATTTTGAGGGGCAGCTTCTTTTTTTTTTGTTGGGGAGAAGTTTTGGCAAAATTTGTCGGAGTATTCTGTGGATTCTTGGAAAATCCTGTTTTTTTATTTAGGTTAGTTAGGTTTAGGTTTAGGGGGGGTTGTTGTTGATTCTCCGTGGGGTGATAAAATGGGGTTTGAGGTTTCTGGAAGTAGTTTGTAGGACGAGCCTGATTTTGGCTGGAATAACCGCGATTAGGTGGAAGCAGTTTCTGAGAAGGATTCAGGTTTGTTTTTGGGCGATTTTTGGATGAGGATGACAATAGTTGGTAGTCGTTTGTCCTCCACCCTAAAACCGTGTTTAAATAATTAGGTTGACGAGTTCTCAGAATGCTACCTAGAGGCTCCTTCAGGTTCAAGAGGAAGCACCTAAGAGCTAGGGTCAAATATTGGTGAATCATGATGGGTGCAGTGGTACTATGGGTGTTAAAATAGGCTATGATTTTTTTTTACAGTGTCACGCACTCTATTATGGATTTCAAGGTGTCCTCGTGATCATTTTGCCTTAATTTCGCTAGACCAAATTTAGCGTATAGATGTCGCGCTTATCTGCATAAGCGTTGGTTAATGTCTCTCAATTGTTCGTTATTAGTTATATTCATGTAAAGAATGATATTAGAAACAGGAGGATGTATCTTGGCTCGGTTTGCGGCAAGCAAGATGGTGTTTTAGAAATCGGAGGGGTTTCCTCCATTGTAAAATCGTTCAGTATGGCTAAGGAAATTAATGAGAGTTTCAGGTACTCCAGAAATAATTGGGATGATGTCCATGTGCTCTTTTTTTAGAATTGGGCCTACATCTAATCCTGCACCGTCTTCGAAACTGGGGTTTTCAAATGCTAGGAGTTTTGTCTGGAAGCTGTGGTACTGAAATTTATAATCTGCTAAATTGTTCAGAAATTTCCGGAGTAGGGTCTAAACTCCTAGCAGGTATGCTGTCAGGAATTAGGATACCTAATTTGCTCGCAACCCTACCAGCGATGTATTGTTTAAATTCCTTTGGAATTTTGGAAGTTTAGATGTGATCTTCGGGGTTCCTACCTAGCTGGCAAGAAACTAATGATCATGCAACAATGGTTAATGATGTTAAAATTATTGGAGAATAATAGTACCTGTAACAGGAGTAAATTACATTGGAATATAGCTTAATTATAAAAGGTACCTAATTCTAAGAGTTGAGTTGACTGCTTCTTCGTAAAGATGCGAAGGAGATGTTGGAAGTTGAGAGGAAGGCGGGAGCTGCGAATGAGACTCGCGAAATGTGCGTGTTCTACAAAAGATAAGGGCCGGTGGCCGATGAGCGGATGCAAAGCCGCGTAGGAGTAAAGCTCGAATGTTGTATTTAAAGCTAGAAGAAATTTCTTTACGTGGGATATTCTTTCACCTGTAAATGGAAAGAAGGTTAAATTAAGCTTCAATGAAGTAAGGAGTTTTACTCTGTAGTAAAGCTTTATTAATTCTACGTCACTTTCTAGGAGACTTCCGATCAGATATTCGCTCTTTACGGATTTTGCTTCTTCGACTTTGACGAGAAAAGGGACGAAAACCGAACTGGTGTTTCACACTTGAATCTCTTAAGTGTTGCAGAGGATTATGGTACAGTGAAAGTGAAGTGTGGGCTTAAACGCAGGACGAGTACTTACAGGATATACTCTTCAGCAAAGTGTTTCTCGTAGTTGAAATGTGCGCAGGGTTTTACTTACAACAAGGTGCCCTGCCCTGTGTAAGGAGTGCAGTTCCGTTTCTTCTCTTAATCCTAAATTGTTACTGGACACTTCTTCCAGACTAAGTCAAGAAAGATTTTTCTCCTGGGACTACTGAATGGTTCGGTAATCACCTATTGCACATTGACCGTTATAATCCACTGGTGTGGAACGTGTATCATAAATGTTAATTATGAACAGTGTATCATAAATAGTAAAACCCCGTATTTTTTTGAATAACAAAAATTTGTTTTGGAAAAAATCATTCTTATGTAGAAAATGAGGCGACAACTATGGTTTGACAAACTTAGATAAATTCTACCTCCTGAATGGTTCGCTGGGCACATAATATTGTCCGTATATTCTAGTGGTAAGTAACTCATACAAAGGTAATATGCCTAATTTAAATAAAATGTATCCGTTTTGGAGAAAACGCTGGTTTTATGAAAAACGCTGCTAACTCCTACACAAAGGTTTATTATTCTTTTGTATAAATAACCCTTCCATGATGTAGATCAGTGTTCTTCTCTACTCGAGCTTGTACTGAACAAGTAGACTAAAAACTGAATCCGTTTTATACCTATTGAAAATCCGGCATTACCTGTCCCCTAAGGTCAGAAGAAGATCAGTAAGTAACCAAAATTATTGCAAAACCCGGTTTCGTGACAGTAGAGTTTCATTGTTATTATTTATACACCTATCAGCTGTTTTGAAGGGTCCCTTGAAATTCTCCTGAGACGTTCGACGGATTAGGAATTTTCCAATTTTATTTTAAAAAAAATAAAAAATAAAATAATAATATATCGTCAAAAATATAATTAGGAGTTGATACAGATACGTTTAAGTTATATAATTAAAACATAATTACACTTTACTTAGTCAAAAAGTGGGAATATATATTGCAAGATATATTGGCAAGAACTCATGTTTGTGGAAAAGTTGATCAAAGATGAATTGCTTTCGTCAATTACGTAAACAGCGTTACTGTTGAATAGTAAATACAAGCAATTTCGATTTTAGAGAGAGAAGGTGCTCCAACTTTTCGAATTAACGGGATTGCTCGCTCTAAAATCCTCGAATTACCGAGGGGATCGAATTGCTTTTGTCTTCCCCCCCCCCCCCCCCCCCCACCGTCGATTTACCGGGATTTTCTCAAGGGACCGATGGTTTCCTTCGAATTAGTGGTATTTGACTGTATTACTTGTAATGAAGCTCAAAATGCAGAATGCAGAAAATGTACCTACTTTGCTTTACACACGGTTTGGACCAATTCGGGCCAAAGTAGCTCCGGCACGGAGTGATCCGAATCACTTGGGGGTGGACTAGTTCCGGCATGCAGCAATTTGAATTACTCCGGGCCCAAGTAAATCCTTCAAGGAGAAATATTCGTATATTTCCAACATTCGTATAGCTTTGCTCCGGGTTTGTTTTATCAACGTGAATTCAGAGCTGGTGGGTTGATAATATGAGTTTTTCGCGGTAGGTATTATTCGTTGTCGAATCCGAATCTGAGACGCAGTTTACCTCAATACTGTTGAGTAAATATTGAATGCACGCGTATTTAGCTCGGAGTGAAACAAATCTGAGGAGCAAATCTGATGGCATATTATATCAAAACCTGGTAAGAACTGCGCGGAGGTCGATCGCAGCGACCTCCGCTACACAATGCACGACGGCGTCGTCGCATCATTACGATTCGTTGTCACCAAAACTATGATGCAGTAAGTACCTGAAGTAAAACTTCAAAAACTACGAAAGACATGCGATAGTGAAACGTGCTGTACTTCGGTACTGTTATTGATGTCAATAACGGGAAATGTAGGGTTAGTAATCACAACGTTATTGATCTATCGAAGAATTGTGATATTTGCAGGTGGGATCAATAGGGAAAATATAATGAATAGGTGAGTAATAATCTGGAGCATTTTTTAACCTACGCTCTGGGACCCAACGACCGAGCTGTTACAATAAAACTTGTTTTTTTCTCTCCCCCCCCACCCTTTTCCCAAGTTTAGTTTATAATATTGTTGTGTCTACTTATTATGAATAATACCCTTCTGATTGAGCGTGCGAAGAAAGGAGGACACAGTTGCCTACCTAGCTATTTCTGTAAAGATGCCCTCGCAGCTATTCTTTTCGCATAGGTATTGACTGATCAACAAAAGGGATGAACCGAGTTATAGATGACGGGCCTTGACCTAGTTGGGAAAAATCATAATATGCGTTACTTTTGACGGCTTATTATTATCGTACTGGGTATTCCCAACTATTTTCGCTTTGTGCTATCCTGTTCGAGGTAGCTACCTTAGTACACAAACTCGGATTAATTACGTGCAGAGCGACAGGCTAATAAGAATAATCAAGTGAGTTATGAAGGTCCTTGCTCAGCTCGCGAAAAACCCGGTGAGGACAGGCGGCGACTCTGAGGGTCTTACAGTAATTTAACCTACGAAGTTCACCATCCAGTACCTACGCATTTCCCCCTCTCTACGGCCAGCCATGCTCGCGGCAGTAAAAGGATGTTCATATCCTTCGCAATTATACTCGTACTATTCTGCTTTTCAAACTTGAGCGCTGGAGCCATACGTTGCGACCAAAGTAGTGAGGGATATATTCAACGACTCCTCACAGTAAACCATTCTCGGAGAACCAATATTTAACAGATTTGGGATCTTCAGATCTGTACCTACTTCAGTAGATCCTTTGTAGTGTTTGACTTTGTTAAATGATGGTGATATTATGACGTCATTTACTTTGAAAGAGATCATCTTTGTCCCATTGAGTATATGGCTGACCCGAAATTATTGGTCCATACGTACGTGAAGCTCCCCAAGTTAACGTTTTGCATATAGCTGGAAGAATCTAGCATCAACTTTTAGTGCGTAAAAACCAAAACCGCTCTTCCCAAATGGTTTTGTTCCAGTTTGATGACGACAAACTAAATCGTTTTCTCTAGACTAATGGATGATGTAGAAATCGGAAACTGGTATCGGAACGGTGCGATCTTCAGACAAAACAATTGCACAACAAACTGTTGAACTGGGAATTCTTGTAAAAACCAAACATTTTCCCACATGAATTGCTGTTATGTGACTCCTACATCACTTTGTAGGAACTGCTTACTTATTACCAGTAATGTTGAGAATAGTTCGACGGCGTGAGATCAGAAACGTCGTTTCACCTTATTAAAAAAGTCTACAATTAGATATAATGAACCTGGATACCCACCAACTCCCCAGACCCCTGGTTCTAGAAAACTTCCCCAAGACCCCGAGGGACCCAGGTGGACTTTCGTCAGGCAGAAGTAGAAGTGCAACGTCGCACCAGCCTAGGGGTGGAGCCCCCCAGATGATTAGAGGGCTAACAATAGGCCCCTATTGTTACAGTAATTTTCCCAGATGCCTTTCGATGTGATGATCCGATTTTCTATCTGAAAACCATTTCCTACCTATTTGCTTAAAAAAAAAAAAATCGAAATAGCAAAATAACTTGGGGAACTCTATGAAAAAAAAAAAAATTTAAAAATTCAAAACTGAATATTGGCACTTGAGGTTGCTCATAACGATTACAGAACATTTTACAGATTGAAAATCAGTTGACCCGTTCAAGAGATAAATCTTATATTGGATTGCCCCTGACGGTGCAGCCATCTATTGGAAGTATTTTTTACTAAAATCCATGGCATTTACTCTCAAGGCAGTTCTTCAAAATCATGCGTAGTTTCGGAAATAGTTTGATTGCCCTATCAAAATCACCATTAATCGTTCGAAAGATTTGATAGAACGTAATTACCTTGCATTATACTACGTTTCTGAGCTAGAATCTTCAAATATTCCACACCGTTGCCAAATGAAAATTAAAGTAAATTTCACTCCATAACTTTTGTCATATAGCGAAAAAATGTCCATTAGATTGGTCTCACTAGTGATTAGTTACCTTATAGTCGAGAACCAACGGGCGTGGAAGATCTGTGCATACGACTAATAAAACTAATCTCTGTAATGGGATCACATTGCACCAGGTGATCTCGATGGAGGAAATCCTCTGTAATGGGAGTGTAGGTGAATCTATTTACCTGCTATATGGCTATTCTCAGGTGCGTCCTCAGGCACCTAATCTGCTCAAAGCTGAGCTAAATGGGGTCCCCCAAGGTTAACAATTACCTATTCGTTGAGAGCCAGACGTGAGGCCGCTGCCATTCGTACATTTGTAACGGTATCAATGTAATGAATCACGTATTATCGCCGAATATCTCTTAGAGTTGAAGATCTTTGTAAACATCATCAAATAATGACGTTTGATGCTGCCGTTAAATAATCTCATTCAAGGAATGGAATGTACAGGAAGTATCCATGAAATCTCACGAGAAAAATGCGGCTAATCCCCTTTTATTCAGTTATGTGTCTTCCATGAGCCACGCGGTGTTCTTATGATTGAATTGCTTCCATATAAAATCCTCCGGGCATTCGGGATTATCTTGTTCTGGGAAAGGCTGACTGATTATCAACATGAAGATACTTCACAATAGAAATTGATGTGGAACAGCTCATGGTTTTTATTTGGGTAAACATTACCCGAGGCATCCGTCACCAATGTCAGCCTTGCGTTCCTTCCCAACTGGATGTTAACCTCTAATATATTCAGCATCGTTCTGCAGGGTCAGCAGGATTCTACCGTTTCATTGAGGAGTCCCTCTCCGTCACAATATTCCTAGTTTCTTTTCTGTCCAAGTTACGTTAGAAAAAAAAAGAAAGTTGAAGTTACGTTAGAATCTTCGCGTGTTGAGATTTCTCGGGTTCGGGTGCCTGCGCTGGTGCAAATAAGTAGATATCCTCGATGAAACTACTCCCGTTCCCCCTTTCTCAATAAATTCGTGTGCCAGACTATTCACCAATCGATTGGTATTCTCATTATGCCATTGTGTGTGGTCAGAAATTTTTGTCATACGCTTCACTACGGATCAATTTATTCCAATTCAAGTTCGCAGGTGTTATCTTGGTTGATACCTGGATGGACCCATTCACATTCAAAATCGGATGAAATAATAGCACCCGCGCATGCTCAAACGCAGTTGTATTTCAATACTCATTACTTATTTTCGAGCTACCTATTAGGAGTTTTCAAGAGTTACGCTGTACAGTTTTGCTGTCATTGCTGTCGTGTTATGGATAAGTGGGAGCAATCTATTCCTGTCAAACCGTGGCAGAAATTTCATTTTTGGAGCAATGCTTTCCATCCTTCAAAGTACTGTTAACGTCAAAGTAGCTGGTGTGACCCGAAATATGTAATAAGTACGACTGGACTTGATAGCTGAGCCACATCACATCACTCTGTTTCCACACTGAAAAATTTTTCAGGCCAAAACTCGCGGTGCAAACTCGAAGAAAAGGGGATCGGTGAGAAACGCTCGCGCACAACCGCGAGTTTGCCAACTCGCGGTAAAGTAAGCATGGCCGTCATTTCCTACGTGTAGCTTACTTTTACCGCGAGTTTTGCTCACCGATCCCCTTTTCTTCGAGCAAAAACTTCATGCTCGCGGTCAGTCAAACCCTTGGATACTAAACCCGCTCCTGAGACATGTGCTCTATGTCATGACCGCGAGCATGATCCCCCCTCCAACTCAAGTTGAAAACAACGAGCATGCTCGCACATGTGCAAGAGCATTTCGAAAAAACTCGAACATCACCGCGAGCATAAACTCTCGGATATATTTGAGAAATGAGACCTGTGCTCTATGTCATGACCGCGAGCATGATCCCCCCTCCAACTCAAGTTGAAAACAACGAGCATGCTCGCACATGTGCAAGTTCATTTCGAAAAAACTCGAACATTACCGCGAGCATAAACTCTCGGATATATTTGAGAAATGAGACCTGTGCTCTATGTCATGACCACGAGCATGATCCCCCCTCCAACTCAAGTTGAAAACAACGAGCATGCTCGCACATGTGCAAGAGCATTTCGAAAAAAGTCGAACATTACCGCGAGCATAAACTCTCGGATATATTTGAGAAATGAGACCTGTGCTCTATGTCATGACCACGAGCATGATCCCCCCTCCAACTCAAGTTGAAAACAACGAGCATGCTCGCACATGTGCAAGTTCATTTCGAAAAAACTCGAACATTACCGCGAGCATAAACTCTCGGATATATTTGAGAAATGAGACCTGTGCTCTATGTCATGACCACGAGCATGATCCCCCCTCCAACTCAAGTTGAAAACAACGAGCATGCTCGCACATGTGCAAGAGCATTTCGAAAAAACTCGAACATTACCGCGAGCATAAACTCTCGGATATGTGCGAGCATGAGACCTGTGCTCTATGTCATGACCACGAGCATGATCCCCCCTCCAACTCAAGTTGAAAACAACGAGCATGCTCGCACATGTGCAAGAGCATTTCGAAAAAACTCGAACATTACCGCGAGCATAAACTCTCGGATATATTTGAGAAATGAGACCTGTGCTCTATGTCATGACCACGAGCATGATCCCCCCTCCAACTCAAGTTGAAAACAACGAGCATGCTCGCACATGTGCAAGAGCATTTCGAAAAAAGTCGAACATTACCGCGAGCATAAACTCTCGGATATATTTGAGAAATGAGACCTGTGCTCTATGTCATGACCACGAGCATGATCCCCCCTCCAACTCAAGTTGAAAACAACGAGCATGCTCGCACATGTGCAAGAGCATTTCGAAAAAACTCGAACATTACCGCGAGCATAAACTCTCGGATATATTTGAGAAATGAGACCTGTGCTCTATGTCATGACCACGAGCATGATCCCCCCTCCAACTCAAGTTGAAAACAACGAGCATGCTCGCACATGTGCAAGAGCATTTCGAAAAAACTCGAACATTACCGCGAGCATAAACTCTCGGATATATTTGAGAAATGAGACCTGTGCTCTATGTCATGACCGCGAGCATGATCCCCCCTCCAACTCAAGTTGAAAACAACGAGCATGCTCGCACATGTGCAAGAGCATTTCGAAAAAACTCGAACATTACCGCGAGCATAAACTCTCGGATATATTTGAGAAATGAGACCTGTGCTCTATGTCATGACCACGAGCATGATCCCCCCTCCAACTCAAGTTGAAAACAACGAGCATGCTCGCACATGTGCAAGTTCATTTCGAAAAAACTCGAACATTACCGCGAGCATAAACTCTCGGATATATTTGAGAAATGAGACCTGTGCTCTATGTCATGACCACGAGCATGATCCCCCCTCCAACTCAAGTTGAAAACAACGAGCATGCTCGCACATGTGCAAGAGCATTTCGAAAAAACTCGAACATTACCGCGAGCATAAACTCTCGGATATGTGCGAGCATGAGACCTGTGCTCTATGTCATGACCACGAGCATGATCCCCCCTCCAACTCAAGTTGAAAACAACGAGCATGCTCGCACATGTGCAAGAGCATTTCGAAAAAAGTCGAACATTACCGCGAGCATAAACTCTCGGATATATTTGAGAAATGAGACCTGTGCTCTATGTCATGACCACGAGCATGATCCCCCCTCCAACTCAAGTTGAAAACAACGAGCATGCTCGCACATGTGCAAGAGCATTTCGAAAAAACTCGAACATTACCGCGAGCATAAACTCTCGGATATATTTGAGAAATGAGACCTGTGCTCTATGTCATGACCACGAGCATGATCCCCCCTCCAACTCAAGTTGAAAACAACGAGCATGCTCGCACATGTGCAAGAGCATTTCGAAAAAACTCGAACATTACCGCGAGCATAAACTCTCGGATATATTTGAGAAATGAGACCTGTGCTCTATGTCATGACCGCGAGCATGATCCCCCCTCCAACTCAAGTTGAAAACAACGAGCATGCTCGCACATGTGCAAGAGCATTTCGAAAAAACTCGAACATTACCGCGAGCATAAACTCTCGGATATATTTGAGAAATGAGACCTGTGCTCTATGTCATGACCACGAGCATGATCCCCCCTCCAACTCAAGTTGAAAACAACGAGCATGCTCGCACATGTGCAAGAGCATTTCGAAAAAACTCGAACATTACCGCGAGCATAAACTCTCGGATATGTGCGAGCATGAGACCTGTGCTCTATGTCATGACCACGAGCATGATCCCCCCTCCAACTCAAGTTGAAAACAACGAGCATGCTCGCACATGTGCAAGAGCATTTCGAAAAAACTCGAACATTACCGCGAGCATAAACTCTCGGATATATTTGAGAAATGAGACCTGTGCTCTATGTCATGACCGCGAGCATGATCCCCCCTCCAACTCAAGTTGAAAACAACGAGCATGCTCGCACATATGCAAGAGCATTTTCGAAAATTGGTACGTATATTGGCGTGTTGTGGTTTGTGAACTGATGTATGCAGTTTTTGTAATTTCTCTGGATGTGCCTTGAAATGAGAGGAGGTGATCCCCCAGGGAGCAACTGATGTGCATAGTTGCTTGGGGGGCAGCGTTCCCACGGTTGCCGAGCTCAGTACACTGCACAAGCACACACACATACACACAAACATAAAAATACACATTAAACATTGAACATGCAAACGTACTCAACTGATGTCTACCCTCAATCGTAATCTGTGTTCAGCCAAATAACTGATTAATACCTACGTTTATCATAGTTGTCTTCAATAGCCATTCGAACTTGTAATTCAAACACGCCATTCATTTTATCTCCTTTTTGCAACAACTTGATGAAATTGAATGGGCTGAAATTGAATGGACATATTCAAATCTCACACGTTGATCTATGTTCATAATGTAGAGTGAGGAGGATTACAAAATTATTCGTGCTGGTTGGTAGATGATTGTAGCAGAAGGTCCAGAAGTAACTGGACCTTCGAAAAATTATCATCGGTACTTTTGAGTGCCAATGATAATTTGTCTGTTGGGAATCCTAAGTACGGTGCTTCCACTCTGATGTACAATATAGATTTTTAAGTACCGATACGCACTTTTCCGAATTTCTGCACCTGATCATTTGATCAGAGCTCAGCCTTCACTTTGTTCTATCTCATCCCCTTTTGCAGTGCTATATCTAAATGTTCCTCAATTTCCTATTTTGAATTCCACGAACCTCACAGATTTTCATTATGTGTTGCTCACTTCAGTGACAAGTTACTCAAGTGATCATTAAAATACCGTCATTACGATTGGTAGATAGTAGTTCACCCTTCATCAGTGCATGGTCACGATCACGATTCTCATCATCTTAAAATAAGAAAAACGCCGTCCCAATCAAAGAAGTGAGACAGGTAACATCAAATGCGGATGCTCGATATTCGATCCTCCACGACGCCGATCCCTCTGTCCAGGAACCCATATTGTGACTTGACATCACATTAGCGAGCTATAATCTGAGCAGAAAAACAGCAGTCATAGTAAGTTGGAAAGTTTTCAAGGCTCCAGAATCCGATCTTGAGATCACATTTTCAAAATGAGGTTCATTAAGTTTCTCCAGGTTCGTTCAATTTTCACAACACCGAAAGGTGTTAGTCAGGGCTTCCCGAGATTTCTTGCTGCAAAACTGCAAGAAGAATATGAAGTGTTTACGCCCACATGGGATGTACTTGTACATCATCCCCCCTCATCATCTCATACAAGAGCAATGTACCTAAGCGATAGTCTGACGTCACATGCCAATTTCATGGCCTAAGTGGAGAGACTATTGACTGATAATTGGCACTCTGATATTCCAACTTTCACACCAAGTGCATCCATTACCATTGTATGCTATCATTCAGTACTGCACAACGAATAATAATGTGTCCAAGATCCGCAATCAACATACATTGTGGAGGAATCCTTTGTCTCTGGCGGCAAGGGCTTTCGATGTACGAACATCATCATCAGCCCTTCAGGAGAATAATATATTCATTATCAGGATTCTCTCGACGGCCTGATGATGTGCTTATTTCGAAAGTTCTCGCCGCCAGTACTCGACTTGCTGGTGTAGTATTGTAGTTGCACGTCTAGCTGAACTAGCCCTTTTGACTTAATATCGACGGGCTGTCTACCCTAATTTCGACTGTTTACATTAGGCTGATTCTCATAATACAGTTAAGATTCAACCTAACCCAATAATTCAGTTTCAGTTGGACAGCGTACCCCCCTCGTCTGACTCCCGCCTAGATTCTCACAATCCTGTTAATGCTAGATTCCAAGTAGGACTGCCTTGGACATATTCCCCGATATTCATTCAAATCTTTAAATCCTTGCTTATGGCAATAAATTTTCATGTGTTTCTCAGCACAAGTTAGTATGGTTGCTGAACGGTGTTTGAGACGCTGCCCGTACCTGGCATTTATCTTGTTGCGTTGTAGTATATATGTAGTAGTAGTAGCACAGTAGTAGTCGACAAAGTTAACAGTTCTTCTAATAAGAATGAATCTTGTGTACACAGGGCTGCCGTGTATAAGCGCCAATCACCTTTAATCCTTCGTTAATGAGCAGTGTAAATGCGCCAGACCTCGTGTGAGTGATAAAGTTCACAGAGTTGTAAAAGCGCCAGTTAGTCAACAGTGATATGAATTTATTGTAGGAGTTCAGTTGTTCGGCAAAAACCGATCGATCACAATGTTTCGCATCACGTGTACTGCGGCTGTTCTATCTCGGTCCGTCCGCGATTGGTTTGGTCTGTGAGTAATACTGCTCGCTGCCGCTCGCATTGTCAAGCGATCTGGATGATCGCTAGCGCTCGCATCTCAAACAAGATAAACAATCCCAGAAACTATCCCGTGAATGAGCAGGTTGTTTGGGACTTCTGAATAGATTAGTGGAATGCATTGTCAAGCGATCTGGATGCTCGCTAGCGCTCGCATCTCACAAAAGGTAAACAATCCCAGAAACTATCCCGTGAATGAGCAGGTTGTTTGGGACTTCTGAATAGATTAGTGGAATGCATTGTCAAGCGATCTGGATGCTCGCTAGCGCTCGCATCTCAAAAAAGATAAACAATCCCAGAAAGCGAGAGAAGGATGAGAAGATTTATGCACTTTGGCTGCAATATCGTGACGCAAGCATTACGCGACTGGAGTACGTCCGACGGGTAGGTCACTTAAAACAGGCCAGCAAAATAAATAAGAACATAAAAGCATAAAGTGTGGAAGGTGTGTTTTTCATTCTATATTAAATTAAAGTGATTATCAAAAGTACTTCTTGTGTTAATAAAAAGGTGAGTTTTTTCTGCCTACCAATTTCTACCTTCTTTCCCCAATGAACAGGTGCTGGCGCATTTACAACTGACACTTTTAGCCTTGCTTAACAAGGGCTGGCGCTTTTGCAACTGACACTTTTAGCCTTGCTTAACAAGGGCTGGCGCTTTTACACGTTTTCTGAGCCTCATTGGCGCTTCTACATGTTACCGGTACACAGGATAGTGATTTTGTTAGTAGCTAGTGATGTAGATACTTAATGATAGGTAGTATTTACATGTGTAAGGAAATCAATTCATAATATCGGGCCGCCTGACGGCTGCGTGATTAGCAAATGTGCCACCCCCCCCCCCCCCCCCCTCCACCATTATTGCTGGAAAACCACGTTGCAAGGGTAGTAATAAGTAGCATAGACATAGATTACTTACTACAGTTATTGACTATCGCCGGTTTCAGTATTTCGATATACGATTAGATTCACGTTGATCTCAGGAATTGTTTCCATGATGTTTCACATGGCTCCCAGTATTCTGTGTATACTTTTTTTTAAATGTTTTCTTACTATTTCGTTACTAGCTCCTAATTATCTTATTCATAAGAAAAAGGAAGTTAGATAAGTATTTAATAATAAGGTACTTATCGGTTAACGGGAGGCCACTCATCTATTCAGAAGTCCCAAACAACCTGCTCATTCACGGGATAGTTTCTGGGATTGTTTATCTTTTTTGAGATGCGAGCGCTAGCGAGCATCCAGATCGCTTAACAATGCATTCCACTAATCTATTCAGAAGTCCCAAACAACCTTCAGCTTTTTTGTAAAACAAATTTGAAAGAATTGTAAAAAACCGCGTCTTTACCCAACTTGGTACCGCCTGCCACACGTTCCACGTTTGCCATCATTCGACACTGACTGAAAACACATCCAGACAACGAACGAAAGCGATAACTAATAATTCAGAAAATAATAATTTAAATAATTTTAAATCGTTAAATGAGTGGCCTCCCGTTAACCGATAAGTACCAATAATAATTTTGCGTTACATATACGAGTAAATATTGTAAATATACACCCAATTATAGTAAATAAGTTCTATAATTATTAGTATTCATCTTCGAGATTATCATCAAGTATTTGGTAGAACAGGGACCTTTTAAGTGAATCAAAGATTTGGTTTGAGGTTCGAGATAATTAGTAGAAGTTAGATTGAATAGTTGCAAATTAAATATTATACTCTCCTCAAAAGTTTGCTCAAATTAGAATAAATCTAGTAAAATTAACGGAAACTGAAGAAGCCGCAATAGATGAACGGAACGCACACTCTTGGTTGTGTTGTAGCTGTAACCAAAATGTTATGAAGCTATTCGGGTAGAACAAGGGCCTTTCAAGTAAAGCAAAGATTTGGTTTGATCTTGGACCTATCAATCTAAATTTCATTTAGACTGCCTGATCCTGAACTAACTGTTTACCACGCTAATTACCAGTTGTGCAATCTGCCATACTCCTAGATGTAAGTTGAATCCTTGTAAATATACCTACTCCTATGAATTTGTGAGTTAGTTCTATAAAAATTAGTAACTGTCTTCGAGATTATCACAAAATATCTGGCAGAACCTTCAAGTAAGCAGTGGTTCGGTGTGAGGTCAGAGCACTTGTTAGATCTTGTCCCGCTCAGCCTGTCTGATTAGCGACGATTGATCAGTTGAATGGTTTCTACTTTGAATTTAAGGTTCCCAATTTCAGATAATTGGAAATCCTTCAACTTAGTTTTGGAAAATCTTCGGTTGTTTGATTTTAAAATGTTACAGAGCTCCCTCGATTGTTTTCCACGCCAGTTTACCAAATACAGTGATGATAAGGTGTAACATGAATAGTAAAAAACATATTGGGAGTAGTTATATAAAATCACATTGTCTTATTGTACTGTAGAAAGATCCCGAACTGAAAAGCGGGCGCCCTTGCCTGCTCTGATTCTGATGGGACAGTTTTATGTCGATTCTTTTCGTTCCATCAAATGGGCACTTGGAGGGCAGAATGATTTCCTGTCTTCTTGGATTTTCTGGACTATGGGGGTTTCCAGCCTTAATGTTTGAGAGTTTAATTCCCGTGCTTTCCGATGACGTTTGCGATGAGAATATTTCCTTCGAGCTCAACTAAATCCTGTGCCTTAAAATTTGGATTTCAGAATGCAAATGCCAGTTTTTCGGTGTACATTCATTATCCATAACTACATTAAGGTACATACTTCGGGCCTTCCCTCAATTTTAACCTTCAGATTTTCGATTATTATTTTCAATAATGAACTTTGGAATCGAGCATGAAAAACAATCATTTCAGCCCCATCAAAGTTTGATGGTTTCCGTTTCAAGATAATATGTAGATTCCGAAAATGCAATTAAAAAATGTCTGTCCGTTCGCCGTATGCCGTACTTAGCACTTTTCATAGTTACCTACCATGAACCAAAATTAATGAAGTTTGATTTGTAGGTCCCGTTTGGGGTCTAGTTGGTCCGCGAAGCTCGGCGTTACTGTCAGTCATCTTTAAGGGGTTAAAAATAGGGGTTGAGATTTTCAGAACGCCGTAGCTAGAAAACTTTCGATAGAAGGGTATGGCTTTTTTTTACGTTTTTAAATTGATCTTGAACTAAAGAATTTTTTGAGACCACCCGGAGCATTGTACGACCAGCCGCTCGTTTGCATCGAAAAGCTTCGTCAACATGGTCATGAATCAGACGGTATAAATCCGGCCCAGATATTATTGCTAGGGAACAGCTGATTATAATCACGGATGGCTGTATGAAGTCGAGTTGGTTGTTCTGAGATATCATCACATTCAAGAGTGAAAAGTGTGAAAAGTTTGTTGTTCTGTGATATTATCACAGTCAAGTGTGAAAAGTTAATTCTGTCGCCTAATCAGGGGCAATTTTACCAAAAGGCGTTGTTTTTAGGACGTAGTGACAGGCTTGAGTGGATTGAAAATATTTTCATTGTAATCTACGTCAAAAAAACATGAAATAGGCCCCTCAAACGTCTTGACGGGTTATTATTAAGAGAGGATGAAAAAAAAAAAAAATTCTTGACAGACGCACACGAAAATCCGCTGACCATAACAAGGACCATCGGACGCAAAGAAAAAATACGCGTCCACTTTTATTATTATTTATCCGTGGATAACAACAAATAATTTATTAATGATTGAATTACTGAATCCCGCGCATTTTTATGAAATGTAATTCCCGGGCTGGCTCCAGTTCTCGATTTAGAGCTTTCCTGGGGGAGCTCGAGGGTAGGTATTGACTACAGAAAACTGATCTACGCGGAAGGGGCATCTATATGGGTAAATTATTAGGTACACTACGGTATATTTCACCAAAATTTCTCACACAACTGTTTATTACGCAACGGTTTATTATTTACCTTATTCTTGAATAACAACAAATAATTAATTATTGAATCCCTCGCATTTTTATGAAACTTTAATTCCTGGGCCTGTCCCGGTAGGCGATTTAGGGCTTTCCTGGCGGGAGCACGAAGGTAGGTATTGACCACAGAAAACAGTGATCTACGCAGAAGGGGCATCTATACAGGTACCTAAATAATAAACCATTGTGGTATAATTTGCGCGTTTTTGAAAATCTCATCGCAAAGTATTTCATCAACTTTGCCCTCCTATGCATAGTGCACGCGATCGTGCAACCTGTTTGCTGAATGGAATAGAAAAATAAAAATAGAATCCGCAAAGCAATTTCACGGATTTAAGAGGCGTCAAAGTTATTATGCTACTTTTTCAATAAGATTTTATACAATTTTGAAAGTCAAAATGATCAAAGACCGAAAACTGAGCAGGAGTAATCCAAATTGGGGTACTTTTATGTATTCGTTAATTTAATCCCACTGCAACAGCCTACTGTCAATCTGCAACGAAGTATACTGTCGTGAATAAGGATGAACAGACGAGACCGAAAGTTAGCTTGAGAATGGTTATTTAATTAGTGGCCCCTTGGCTCTTTATAGTCCCCTGACATGATCAGAGGGGGGTCGGGGGGTCCCCACTCTGAGGTACAGCATGTATGTACATCGCATTGGTTGTGGAGGAGCAGCCGATCACAACATATACTTTCATGTATTTTGGGGTACTCAATTCAAAAGTTCCAAGGAAACCATAGAAACTTCATTCCTGTACATACAAAAATTGGATTCATTCTCTAAAATCCAACTTTTGGGACTGGTTTTTATAAAAAAATCGTAACGTGCATTGAAAAAAATACGTAAAAAACGCTCTCCTGATCTTCTGATGGAAACTTCAAAAGGGTGAGTCAGAAAATCCACGAAAAACACGAGAAATATCATTCCTGATATCCAAGTGCTGCCGGAATGAGATACTTGAAGAAAAATGGTGTCATCAAAATCCGAGCTGACGCCCAATTGTATGCGATGTGATCCACTTACAAACCCTTTGCAGCTTGGCAGAATGGACCACCCTACAATACCATTTGCGCCCGCTTATTTCCCGATCTACTCCAACAGACTTCGACCATAGGAGTAGAGACTTTGAAGTGTTCCCTCCTGGGCCTGAAGACGGTGTCCTTTCGAAAGCCCCAGTAACCCTCTCCAGTAGTCTCCCTGAAGACATGTTACTCGTACAGAATAACCGAAGCCAACAAATTAACATAAGTTAAGTTAAACTCCTAGTTTTAAATTATATATAATACTCTCCTCAACAATTTGGTCAACCCTGTAAAACTAACGGAAACTGAAGAAGACGCAACAGATGAACGGAACGCACACTCTTGGTTGTCTTGTAGCTGTAATCACAATGTTCTAAAGCTATTCGGGTAGAACAAGGACCTTTCAAGTAAAGGAAAGAGTTGGTTTGAGGTTAGAGCTATCAGTCTAAATATTAATTTGGCTTCCTGACCCTGAACGGATTTCCCGTTATACCAACTGTACTATCTATCATACTGCTAGATTAAGTTGAATCCTTGTAAATGTACTAGGTACCTAGTACATTTACAAGGATTCAACTACAGATAGTAAGTTCAACTAGAGATAGTTGATAGTTGATAGTAAAGATAGTAAGATAGTTCTATAATTAGTAACTGTCTTCGAGATTTGATTTGTAACTGATTTCGAGAACACCCTTAAATGAGCTGAAATGTGGGTAAGTTGGTACTCATCATACGGTAACCTATTTTTCATGTCAGGACTCCAATGTACAGGAATGATCCTATAATATTGGCAGCTTGGTTTCAGGCTTCTTCCCCGGGATTGTAGGAACCCGGAGTCGCTTGATGATGTGGTAGTGGATCTCCAAAAGCTCGGAGTAAGTTACTGGATGAGTGAGGCACTGGGCAGATCTGACCACCCGCCTGTGGGAACTGAGGGCCCCGATGGACATTACTATGGTTCTACTAAACACCTACAGTGCTGAGCACCACACGAGCTTACTTGCGCCACTGCTCCTTTATATCTATCGATGGCCTTCCCTCCGTCCTTGCAGCCGACATGGGTTTTCTAGTGGAAAAGTCCACTCCAAAAAATCCGCCTTATCACATCAAAAGAAGTTTCGGTGATAGCTTATCACAGGCTTTTCTCAACTCGGTACAGTACCCGGTCTTAGGCATCTCCCTCACAATTATCTATAAATATTGTTTCACCCGAAAACCGCAACCTCCACATCAGCCTTGGTCTGGTCTCTACGACTACTGAGCCGTTGAAGAGGGGAGAAGCTCCTCACTTGAGTGTGCTGGAGATCGTTATATCATATTAGAGGTACAAACGTCCTGTCACCCAAAAAAATTCGTTCAACAATATCGCGAGGAGTTTTTCAACGCTAAGGAATGTTTGGTTATAAATAGGCTATGACCAACGAAGCCCACTGGTGAACCTATCTCTTATATAGTGTAATGTTTGCTATAAGACCTTGATGTGATAGCGCTGTCCTTTCCAATGTAAGTACTTGATCGTTACAATACGTGGTATCTAGATATTGTGCTAGCTTTAGGGTATCACATAACGGTAATACATGTACGTAGTAAATTAGGTTTGACATTGGGAGTAATCGTTCGGGGCTGAGATTTGACAATCCCACTTGGAGCGACTGCTCGCACGTCACTCAGATGTACACGTACAGCGTTCACTTCCTTTCTAGTAAGTAACTAACATACGTGTACTTTACTATCATAGGATATTGTCAGTATAACTATTCGAGTTATTTTCAAAATTCTGTGAATATTTTTTTCCAAGAGCGATGACACCAATATTTAATGGTGTAACACAGTTGTTGTAACTCTTTTCTACCACAATTAAATAACAGTTTCATCGTGAGTTCTCAAAATGTTTGGGAGCCTGACGGAAATTAACCTTCATCCGCTCGCGTGGGCGGCAGATTGGCCGCCTTTTCGAATTTTCCCGTGTATGCTCGCTCAAAGTATCGTGATAGCCCCAAGAGCGCCATGTATTCTCTAGTTAATATCTTTCCTGCTAGACTACGTTGACTTCCGATCGTGGTGGACACGTCAGCCCAGTCAGTACTGCTCCAAAGTTGGGGACATCAAGTTCGAGCCAATTTGCCGCCTACGCGAGCGGTAACGTGGCAGTTTTCCCATCGCACGATTTTGAAAATGTAAGTAAATATTAATTTTCCTTTCGCATGTATTTTCAACTGTACTAGTTTCACAGTATTCTAGAATATGTGTAGGGCTTCTCATCGATATTTCTTGTCGTACTCTGCTGTATTTTGAACTGAAACATGAATGTTTTGCATCTCGATTTGGAAAGTTCTAATGTTTTGAAGTATGGACATTCTAGTTTTGATCTAGCCAGCTTTCCAATGTGATTCAAGTATTTTGAGTTTTAACTCATCTTCCTGAGTATAATTTTTGTATTTTTGTAAAGTTTTTTTTTTTTTTTTTTTTAACTAAAGTTCTAATGTTTTGAACTATGGATATTCTAGTTTTGATCTAGCCAGCTTTCGTTTTATTTTATTGTCACGTTAGTTATTTGTCGAAATAAAGTACGTATTATTATGATTATATTCTAACTTTTGTTACCTCCTTTCAATAGAAAAAGTTGCGAACTGCAGAATATTATTTTAGTGCAGAAAACTTTCAAAGATTGAAAATGTGATTTTGATATAATATATCAACGTTCTAATTGTGATTGCCATTATCTGAATAAAGAATTTATGATAAAAATGTGCTTGTAATGTTGTGCTGGAGTTCCCTGGTCAAAACTAATTTGGAACAAACGAAGAAAAGTAGTGAAAATTATGAAAAATCAAGGGCGGCCAATTTGCCGCCCACGCGATCGGAAGTGTGACTTCAGGAGAGGCGAGCGGGTGAAGGTTAATCATGCTGAGTTTTTCACTTTCTAGCCTGTTCAAAATAAGAGTAGGTATGAATACTTCACGAGGTTGTCAAATGCAATAGCGAGGAGAAAGTTTCAATAACTATATTTTGGTTCTTGAAGAGTTCTCAGGCCTGAAAGGCACAAAAACATGTGGCATTTTGAAAACTACCCATCGAAGATTAGTTTCATGTTGATCTCAGGAGTTGTTTTCACGGCGTATTAGTAGGTCATAATGGAAGCACTGTAATTTAAATAGATTTGTTTCTCTTATTCATATCCAATCATTGTATCATATATTTATCACGTAAATAGCTCATTCCATCTACTTCCGTCCACTGATTTACCTATTCTTTTAGAAAATTTCCTTCTCTTTTGCAGTCTTTTTGAGCTGTAGTTGTCATTTTCTGGCTCTCGTGTCGATTATAACTTTCCTTCTTCGAAACTTGCATCGCCCGTTAATACTCATGTTAGTTTGTAATTACATTCCACGCCGTGTCATTGAATGTCATTTGCTCCAATTATCCTTAATGTATCGAATAAGTAATAATGAGATCTGGTTTGTAGGTGTTGCGTGATATGTTATATGACTGATCATGCCAAAAATTTAAAACCAATTTGATACGTGCGAGTAAGGTAGGTGTTCAACACGGAATTTAAATGTTTTACTATTTAAGTAAGTACATTAATAAAAGTGTAAGTCTGTCAGATTCAGAATGTAGATTGATTCAAATCGTGAGTTTTTATGTTCTTTTCGGCATCATCCCGATTTTCCTCTTCTTTCTGTCATTGCGCTCATCGCAAACTAAATCATCTGGCTAAATGGCTCAACAGATTTGAATGATGATCGGGGAATAGACCAAGGATCCTTTCTTCGGCATCCTTGGTCTGCAGTCATCGGGGTTTTGAAAATCAAAGGAAAACTGAATTTTATTACCTAATTGAAGCGGGTCAATAGGGGAGGGGAAGGCACTTCGGGGAAGGGTTCCGAGACAGCAAAGTGCTGAGAAGCCGTCGTGGCATTAGGGTCCTACTATCTAGCTTCTGCTGTTGCAGTTGCTGTTTGAATTAGTATTTGAGTTCTGATCCGTTGCTTCCCACCCATTCTTCATCGCCCTTGGTGCCGCTTTCTTAACCTTCTTTCTGTTAACCTCTCCCCGACTGTTAAATAAATCATTAAGGCCCGTTTCACCAACACAGTTTAAATATCTCATCAGTAAATCCTGGATTCAAATTTGATCCGCGGTTCAGAGCTTCGACAGTTTCACCAAGATTTTTAATCCGCGGTTTAGCCGATCCTGGGTTTAAGCCAAGATTGTTGAGTTTCCATCTGCATTGCTATCCCCAGAAACATCAATCCCGTACTGCAGATGACATGGAGGGAGTATGCTCATCCATGAGTGGTGGATCTGTGATATTTCTTCTATGGATACTTACATTTTGTCCGCCGTCCATTGTTTTGGAAACATTAAACTGTGTAATACAATGTAATAATATAAAAACAAGAAAAGACTCCGTCTGCTAAAGCAAAAACATGATCAACCCATTCAACAAGCACTATGACCTTTTTTTTCAAAATCTGACCAATTTTTTTCGAAATATGAAGGAACCCTTGCAAATGCCTCTGAAGAACTAATTAACGCAGTGCGTTAAGTACCTACCTACCGCGTTCTAAGAAGGTTTGTGGTGAAGTAAATGAAGAAGTGAAATAAGGTGTAGGTAAATAAAGTAAAAGGAGGTGAAATAAATTGCCGTGAGGGGCCCGATATTGTTGCCTACCTGGTTTGCTGTAAAATTACATTTGTTTGGTCCTAATTCTGTTTGGAAAACTATAAAGTTTTATATTATATTGAGCACGAAGCTCATCCCTTCCTTGGGAAAGCGGAACCTCGCGAAAAAATCGCCATCATCCCATTTCTGGAAATGGTCGACCCCTTCGCGAATTATCCGTCGTCTTGGCACGGCCACTTCCATAAGATCGTTGAAATCTTCATCGGAGGGTGACGATGAGGATGACTCGAAAACTTGAATGAAACGATTCATCGCACAACATGTTTGATGGCAATTATGAGTATGAAGAAACACACACACACACACAAAAAAAGTTTTAAAAATGGCGATGACCTCGCTGAGAATCGGAGATCACCCGTAGATCATAAACTACCTGAAAGGAGCAATTAACTTAATGCGCGTTGTTCAACTCAAGCAACATCACTGAAATCATTAGGGAAATCATCGAGTTTATTTTCGGGATGAAAAAAACACGTCTGCAGTTGGTTTGTATATAACACATACTTACTGCACAAGAAGATATGGTGCGGTGCATTACCTTCCAATGAAATCCTCCTCCCCCCCCCCCCCCCCCGGGCCCGCAACCAAAAATTAGAATTCTGTAAAAATGATAAAATTAATGAAATGTGGTAGTTTAATGCGATGTATAATGAATTGTTTGGATTTTAAAAATTTGAATGTACATATATGAATTGTTCATGTTCATCGCCCCAATAAGTACCAACAAACAAATACAAGGGACATTTAAGCAAGACAACAATTATTAAAACAACAATCTCCCGGTAGCACCGCGAAATTGGGACAGCACCTCATCAGAGCTGCAAGGCTCAGTTGAATCAGTTTATGCTTCTTCCTCCTGTGAACGGCATTTGAAGGAAGCTTTTTGACGTCGCCAGGCAGCAAACTGCATAGTTTTGACCCCAAGTAATTGGGGTTCCGTTTCTGGGTCAGCACCAGCCTGTGCCGAGCGATTGCTATGTGGTTCTTGAAACGTGTGCCCATGGCTGTCACCTTGGCGAGGAAAATCATCAAGGGATCATTAGTCAAATAGGAAGTGGCGGGTTCAAGGGCGTCCAAGTAGGTGCTATACTCTGAAAATGCAATTATCATGTCATTCTGCAAGACCTTCTTGTGACAAATAAACACGGAGTTATTGAAACGTTATCTATTTCCACTAAGAATTCATTGTTCTGTTTTTAATTTAAATGATGTCAAAGACTCCATTTTCACTTTAAATGGGTTTCTTCACTAGTGATTAAGTCTGTTCATGTGGCATTTCAATTTCTCATCCTCACTCTTGAAATCGGTTTTTTACGATTCACCGTAACTTCACGATAGGTACAACAAACACACAAAAGCAAGGAACAACCTCACAACACACACACGCCACTCTCAAATTACGCTAGGCACAGCACGCCACGAAAATTTAAGTTGTCTCTACAACAGGCTCTTTCTTTTCTCGCTTTGTATTTTCTAATTTTAGTTTTCATTAATGTAGAAATAAAGGTAGCGGAATTCTTGCATGCATTGTCACCACATTCATATCAAGTCGGTAGTTGAACAAATCATTACCAGGAGGTACCGAGGTCAGTCATTTATAATGAATTTTGTTTTTGGCACTCTTCTAGAAAACGAACAATGCAATTTGTTTCATGAAGTCTTTGACTTCGATGTTCAGGGTGCGTAATTGGCGATGCAGTGAGAGGGTTGATCTAGGTGTTCCAATCAGAATCGTCCTGAAATGATCCATCAATAAAAACCTCATATTGATATGAAATGGGGAAAATATGGTTTTAAATTGTGTTGTCAGATTAGGTAAGCTATACCCGTTTGGTTCACTGCGACATCGCTAGTGAGAGTTTTTTACTGGATGAGTATCTAAGCTACCGTCTTTGGCGTAAAACTCGTATCTGAAGAGGGCACACTCTCACAACAATCTATCTAATCCCAAATTCGCAAGATCGTTCTGAGTAATTTCCTGTACAGATACGACTCGAATATTCGGTTGAAACCAGCCGGATTAATCCTTCAGAGCCATCATACATGTTGGTCAAAAAAGCAAATACGGCTCTAATGCTAAGGAAGGCCCATCGTCTTTTACATGCTTTTAATCTACCATTTTGTTTTGTAGTTTTCCATTTCATAAAGATTTTGGTTCGTTAGTCGTCTCTTGCTACGCATTGCAGGTAGCCAGTAGATGTTTTATATGCAATGATTACTTATTTAACGTATTTATATACCTGGTATATAAGGGAGAGAGAGAGTGGACTAATCTCACTTGAAAACGATATGATGAAGTTTTTAGAACAGTAATCCTTACACAAGGCGGGGTTTCCACTGCCCAACAGTAATTCCACGTTATTTCTTGACTGTTTTGGTTGACTGGTTTGTGTTATGTTTTTTCATTTTGCTGTTTGCAGTTATAATTGTTGTATGTCAATGAGATTTCTCTTGGTAGTTTTCTGACCATTCGCCATCCCGATTATGATCTGCAGTGCGAGGAACATAGGGAAATTATAAGAAGTGTTGATAAATTTTGATGGGGGATATTAAACTCAAGTATTTACTAATGAACCGAATTGATCCGGAAATACCTAATAATGAACAGTATATGAATTGCCAAGCTTTATTCAACTCGCGGTTTGTTTATTTACGTTTCAACCAATTAATTTCCGCTTTTTCTTACAATTAACTGGGATTGTTTTCATTTCATGTTATAGTTCGGGTAAAATGAATAAATACGGGTCATGTGATATTATCCGGAGTATCATAATTTCCGCTGTATTGTTTGGCTTTCATTTCACAGATGGGAAAAATTAAGTTCTTTGTTCCTAGCAATATTCTAGGTCTTATCAATCAGGTGTTCTTCAGTATAACATGAAATAGCTTATTTCCATCTATTTAAGCTCATTGTCTTAACTCGAACTATTGTATTATGATGCATTCTTTGGTAAAAGATCCATGGTACAATTTCTCTAGTTGAGGAGTCTCCTGGTACCCATGTCCAAAGAATTCTCAATATCATTCAATCATAGGCATTGATATGAACGTTTACGTCTGGGTTCACTTATTATTATTATACTTTGTGCGATGAAAATGACAGGCATTATAGTGATTTTTTTATTTATCTTATAACCCTGGATTTGAACTTTTACTCGAAAGCTAGACACTAATTATTTCAACCTTTGGTCGCTGTAGGCTTCACATGATTCGATCAGAGGCGAAGAGCTAATCGCTGGTCGGGTACCTAAGCGCGTGCAAGCTTTTTGAAGCTTGTATTGGTGCCCTCCCGAGACGAGAACCAGAGGCGCCGCGAACTTTTTGTTTCAAACGGGGATATAAAGATCGGACACTCTAGCCCTATAATAGCTGATAATAGCCTAGAGTCATCCCTGTTCCAACTTTTTTTCATAAACTATATATTATACTAACTGCCATGAAGTAATAAATTGTTATATCAACGCTCCTTTAAGGTGTACATCTAGTTTATCCTCATTCATTCGAACTATTGAATTGTCATCTTTTTTTAGGTAATTTTTTCTATCACTGTCATTTCTACTGTTGTCTAGACGTACATCAACACTTACTATTGCATTCTCAAAATTATAAGGCCACAAGAACATTCTCAAAAATATGTAGGTATATAATAAGTTATTGACATTACCTGCCCAAATATTCATTCCCCGCATTTGTCATGTACATTTGTTTTGTTCGAAACCCGAAAACATAGGTACATACCGCCTACCTAACCTTCATAATTAGTTGCCGTATTAAACAACCCAGCCTCTGTTGACCATCACATCTGCACTTGCATTTGCTCAGCTTATATTCTCTCCATTATGTGTTCATTACTGTTTTTATTATTATCTGCAGTTGATTTAATGTTAATTTATATTCTAAATGTCTGTTTAATAAAATTCACATAATCGTGTCTGTTTTTATTATTATCTGCAGTTGATTTAATGTTAATTTATATTCTAAATGTCTGTTTAATAAAATTCACATACTTGTGTCTGTTTATGAATTTCCCCTATTGATTTCCTTGTGTTTTTTTGCACCCTTTTTTTGTTTCTTCTTTTTTTGTGTTTCGAGAAAGTTGTATTCAAGAAGTTGTATGTACATTTTCACATCTCCGTCCTGATATCATGTTTGTGAACACGTGCGCATAGCCCATTCGAATCGGAGTAAATTTATTTCTGAGGCTTCATGATCAGTCTGTTGAATCGAGATATAATATTACTATAGATTATTCGGAAGGGAAAAATGATATACAAAAATATTCAAGGTCCAAAATCAGCTGTAGCACTAAAACGCACCAAGAGATCATATATAAAAACCTCAGATAACGTTTTGCCTTTTGCAAGGTTCGAAAGAACTTGAAAAAAATATGAACTTAAAAACTCTCCCCTAAAAAACAGTTAATAACCGAACGATTACAATTTAAAAAAAATAAAATAAAATCCAATTATGCAGTATTTATGAGCGAATTTTGTCAACTTTTGGTCAATTTTCTGCGAAGAAACAGCTGTGATTCGTCCCTCATCTTCCCCCATCCAACTGGGGCGCTTCGGGCCGTGATTGCTGAGTTTCCTCATTTTAGTGTCACCATTATTTCCAAGATGAAAATTATGTAGCTGGGTACAGAGTTGAAACCTGACTTTTCTAGGGATATTATAATTCGTAAATCATCGACAGCTAACCAATTTACCAAAGAGAAACCCGAATCTGGCGTTCATATAATCATGAAAATCAGAGTTCGACATTGGCAACATTTTCTTGAATTTTCCCTGAATTCTTTGATTCGTTATTTCAGCTCACGAGATTTGCTACCGTTATCCCAGTGATTCTTACAATAGTGTGCTCTACGAATTGGGAGAATCTCCTTCTTCTTGCTACGCCATCTCCATACGAAGGTCGGCGATCCATTCGGCAGTTTTCTCGCGGGAAGTGGCTCCTCTGAAGATGTCGACAGACGTAATCCCGAACCATCGACGAAGGTCTTTCATCCAAGAGTTCTGCCGTCTCCCTATGGACCTCTTCCCGGCAATCTTCCCCTGGATGATGAGTCTCAGCAACTCATACTTTGCTCCTGAAAGTGCAGAGAAAGAACAACAATTTAATTACGAAAGGTTAGTTGTTCACGGAATCTGAGAAACTTTCCCAAAGGCAGGTCCTTGGTAAAGATGTCTGCCGACTGATCCTCAGTCGGCACCCAGACAATTTGTAGCTTATTCTTTTTGTAATTTCTCGTGCACGTAGTGCATGCACAGCTTCACGATGTGCTTCAGAGTTCTGGAATCGTTAGTCATTGTAACTGATACTGCTGGAGCACAATTACATTTCAGCGTCGGAGTCAAAATTGTACCTGTCAAAATTCACACAAACTTCGAATATTGGTTAGTTCTTTACGAGTATCAGACATAGCTATACATTCAACTTCACAAGTATACAGAGCAACATGAGACTGCTTTTTCCACCTCCAAGCAACTATGTCCCTAAAGCATTTTTTTCCAGTTAGCCAGTGGATAAGCGACCATGGGCTTCACTGGTTCCAAGGGACGCATCAGGATATGCAGTGAGATCCTCGGAATTTCCTGAAATCAGAGTACAATAATCGGAAGTACCTTTCAGATACTCCAGAATTTTCATAACATAGATTAGCATTAAAACAGAAATTGAGCCATGATGCCACTTGAACGATCATGACTGAGACGGATAAGCATCAAACCTCAGGTTAGACAAAACTTCATTAAATTTCTTATACGGATTTAGACGGATTTCTTATACGGACGGATTTAGACGGATTTCTTATACGGATTATTTCTTATACGATTTAGACGGAGATGCCACAAAGTATCGGAGCACTGTGGTGGACTGGATTCGGAATGCTCCCTAGGCTCCCTCCCAGACGAACCAGGATGCGTTTCCACATCACTCCCTCCCAGCCGAAGACCGACCCGAGAGGAAGTACAAGGCTGTCCATGGAAAGCAGCCAGGGGAGCATCAAGTTTGGGCCTTTGGCCCCAGACATACCATACAGCGGAGAATTAACTGAATCTGAATGATGGGCGATCGGAAGGTCAATCCACCAGAGCCCCTTGCGGAGATATCCCGATTTGTTGAAACAGGAAAAAAAAGAAATAAAAAAAATTGTGGAACAATACAGAAAACAAATACATCCACCATACATGAAAGCAACTAAAGGTTAGTAAGATTTTGCATTACCTGAACTTCCGGGTTTATCACGTGGAACGTTGAGAGAGCTCGCATGTTGAGCTTCCTCAGGGCCCATGGCAACCCACACATCAGTGTCGTCTTCGGACAGAGCAAGGGAAGGTTGGACCACAGAGAAGACAGCATCGGAATGCTGGCTAAAGACCTGTTCAAGGAGCCTAGCCTGCCGAGCGGGCATTTTATACAAACGTGGACCCGGAGAGGAGTGACTAGTCCCAGCGTATTTGGGACTTTGCTTTGGTTTCGGAAGGTGTGAGTACCTTTTCGGAACGGAACCAGAGGGAACAGATTTCTGACCATATTTCGGAACGGAGTCAGAGGGAGGCTTACTCATTGCGGAGGGAGGGTTCGTCAACACACTCGGATAAGGACAGTTGGATGCCCGGTGATCGGAGGATTTGCCACAGTTAAAACATAGTTTTAAAGCCCTGTAGCAAGTCGAAGTGTCATGGCCCTTCTTTTTACAGAAGGTGCACACGACCGGAGGTTTTATTTTATGTGATAACGGAGATATTGTGTGTAGGGTCAGATCCTTCACCGGAATCCCTCTATTCGAATAGCGTGTTGAACCACCCCTGTGCCCGGACTGTCCACCCCTACCCCTGGTGGAGGCTACTTTCTGACGGAAAAAGAGCGAGCTACTTTCGGATGGCGGGTCCACTTGATCCCCTCGGAGTTCCTCTTCAATTAAGAGATCCCTCAGCTCTGGGATGGGAAATCGGAACCCCTGAATCTCTGCCTTGGAATATGTCAAAGTTCCTTCGATTGCCAACTCGAATATTTGTTTGACATATTCCGGCGTGAGCAACCCCGGACTGATGGCAAAAAGTTTTCTTTGAAGGTCGTCGAAACGACCAAGAAATTCGACAGCTCTTTCTGTCGTCGGATCAAAACGGATAGAATTAAAGGCAGTCACAAGGCGCTTTAATTGGAAAGTGGATGACGGATCACACACCCTCTGAAGTTTTTCTACTATAAGTAGCGGATCGGAAAGATCTTGTACTAGATCTTGGTAATAGGTGTCTAGAGACTCTTGGATAAAGTACCTGACCTTTCTCCTAGCAGTAACCAGCTCGTCCTCGGAAAAGGTGGACGGAGCCGGTTCTTTCGGATCAAGGACAAAGATACAGTCCTGAGTCTCCAGCTGGCCTATCACACTGCGGCGCCAATATTTAAATTGGTCAGCATCTTTCAGCTTCGCCACAGGTGTAAAACGGACAGAATCTATTTTACGTATTCTATAGAGGTTTCCCTCATTTGCGGACAACTGGACATTGGAACATTGCGGATTACGGGAAGTAGATGGAACACTTCCATCAACTTCCATCGGAATATCGGAACCTGTTGGCAACGGATTGGAGGGGTTTGCCAATGTAGGCTCAATGGGAGCCACAGGGGTCGGAGTGTTCTGAACATGGCCAGCTAAAATATTAATTTTGTTGTCCAGTTCGGATAATTTTTGAGTAAACTTTCCAAAGCTTACCTCAACGGATTGTCTGAAGGTCTCAAGGTACCTTGCTAGGACCTCATCGGATGTCCTGGCAGCCTGGAGTCTCAACTCTTCCTCGGAAGGGTTGGAGGTTCGGACGGATGTGTCTGAGGTTAGAGGCGGAACAGTACTGCCAGGTTGTCCCGGAACTGCGTCTGATGTCTGATTAGCGACTATCTCGCGGGCCAGATCTTCAAGATCGTCCGCAATGGAATAATCGTCTTTGGATTTGGTACTCATGACGGAGAATCGGATATACGGACGGGAACAAGAAATCTGTAACCAGAAAGCAGTATCACATACGGGACACACACACCGCACAGACATTGTTTGGATATCAAATAAGTTTGACAAGACACTCATTGTCAACATATCAAAAACACCAGCGCTGGATTTTGTTACGGAATATGTGGACCTGAGTCACACGAATACTGAAAAACGGAATCCAAAAGGTTAGTACACAGCTCAATAACGGAACAAGGATCAAAACGGACCTCACTCACCCCTAAATGCAAATATCAGATAAGTGCACCACATTTATATTGGTAA
This sequence comes from Leptopterna dolabrata, assembly GCA_954871275.1. Lineage (NCBI taxonomy): Eukaryota > Metazoa > Arthropoda > Insecta > Hemiptera > Miridae > Leptopterna > Leptopterna dolabrata. Next base: position 134,626,498 of record OX940974.1, on the reverse strand, counting down.
TTTGTTCGAGCATCCGATTTGCGTTTTCTTTCTTCGGTAATTTTACGGACTTGGTCCTCCAAAATGTGCCTTTACTCAGATATATGCTCCAAAAAAAATTTATCTCGGATTTACGTATTTTATTATCACAAATCTACGGACTTTTCTTATTACGGATCTACGGACTTTTTCACAAATCTACGGACTTTTCTTATTACGGATCTACGGATTTTTTCACAAATCTACGGACTTTTCTTATTACGAATCTACGGACTTATTCACAAATCTACGGACTTTTCTTATTACGAATCTACGGACTTTTCCACAAATCTACGGACTTTTCTTATCACAAAATTTACGGATTTTAGATTGCAGATCGTCAGTTCAACACAAAGTTAGGGATGTGGTAATTCAAAGAAATTACTCATTTCGAAAGGAGCTGTTATGTACCCCTCATGGTGCATACAGACATCGAAAATTTTAAAGCAGAGGAACTGACAGCGGAGAGGCACATTTCGGGCCCTTGCAGATATTTTGAGTTAACAATGATAAGGCTTTTTCGGATCGGAAAAACTCTCCCTGGTGACTGACGGAATACGTGCGGCCTTTCTGCGACGGTTACATAAATATCAACGGACCGTTCTTTACCTCCAGGAAGTTCAAACTGCCCAACGGATCTTCCCATTGAGTCGCGGCCCTTGGGGGCCTATTGATTTTATAGGCCCCGCTTTTGGATACGTGCTTTATGATTATTCCCGGGCCCGAACATTTAACAACGTTCCACCATTGGGAGCTACGTACCGGGTACCCTAGTCAGATATGACTTTGACGCCAGGAGTAACAAAAATATCGGACGGAACGGAGGTGCACCGGAATCGACCACTCACGAAGTATCCATGTACCACAAAGAATGCATTCTCTTATCGTGATTCATTAATCGTTAGGCGGAACAGAACCGGAAGCCTGTGCACTAAAAGGCCGTGGTCGATCTTTCCTGACTCGGGCTAGTGGCATCACCACTATCGCGCGAACTCGTGCGCACACCCACCTTCAGGGCCAAGGATGGTGTACGACTTCGCCCGGATGCGGATGGCGCTAGGAGACAGAAAGCATAAATTTCATCCGAAGGAATTTAGGTACCATATTCCAATCGGATATCGGACGGAACATAAATAAAAACGCACGGTTTACGCTCTCGATTATGAAATCGATCGGATTTTGTTCACAGGAGAGCTCTACCGGACATTACCGGAACCTGTGAACAGAGCGTTTCAGTCACCCCCTAATCAACACCTTGGTGATGAAACCAGAAAATCCCTCTGAACCTTTATTTGCCATAAAAACCAGTCGGAAACGTTCGAGTAAGTACGTAGTCAGTATTTTGTGAGCAAAACAGTCAGTTTTCAGAGCGACACCTAGCACAGGGGGAAATATATAAAAAAAAATTCAATCCAAAATCGGACCGAAAAATGAACACAGCGAAGGTCCGCCATTTTTCGCGGAGCGTCGATTGCAACCACGATGGCGTTCTCGACAAGGACCAATCTCAAGAAGGAGCCTAGACAATACTCCGGGAGAGAAACCAAATCATTGTTAACATATTTATCACTGCGACCAAGAATTACTTTTGGGCGCTTATACGCATCTCGATCATTAATTTGCTATAGAAACTTAGTTCAGATGACGTCTAACGATATCGTGCCAGAACATCGGTTTCAAAAGCGAGGTGAGCGAGGTTTTGTTCGATAGGTTTTATAACGAATATTACTGAATCAGATAGACTTACATATTTGGTGAAGTCAATAACAAACGAGCGTTCTTCGATAGACGGAATCCTTGTATTTCGGAGAGAGACAGAACAGAATAGAAAACTATAGGTTTGCACTGAATACAGTATAATGCTGAAAAAGGCTGTGTAACAGAAGGCGGAGCAGAACAGAGTGAGGCGACTGCCTTTCAAGAACAAAGGAATTGGACGAAGTGCCAACTTGATCACATGCAGAACTACTTGTTTTCGAATATTCGGAATTATACATATTACACGAAGGGGTATAATTATACTGAGTAATTATATGGTTATCTGATTATAATTATACATCGGATTATTTTGATTAATATGTGTTGTTACTCTACACAGAGTCTATTTAATGGAGGATTGAACAAAGAGTCTATTTCATTGAGGAATAACACAATTAGTAGTGTGTCGGGTATGCTATAGGAGCGCTGCTGTACATTGGAGGTATTGCCGAGAAGACTACTTTTTAATAATGATAACAGAGGATATGGAGATATGTAGAAAAACGTCTGCCAATTCGAGTAGGCACTATAGCTCCCTCACTTGAATCACATGGACGTATATAGACTAGTTGGGTAGGTTCGTTTTGATACGGGACGATCTGCGATCCAACCCGCGTGTACTCTCAAAATTGCATCCCTCTACGACTATTTTTCGCGTAGTTAGAAGCGTTATATAAGGAAACGGTCATCATTTCATGTTTGCGAATGCGCAGAGGGAAATTACAGTAAGATTCCAATGAAGTTCATAATGGAACCATCAAAGTATTATACTGATCGACCCTCCTTATTTCAACGATAATTAAGGTAGTTATGGGCACTCCAAGTATTTCACGTTTGCGCATGCGCACACTAAACGATTTTCATGATTTTGGAACGGGGCCATCTGCGATCCAACCCGCGTATACCCTCAGAATTTCAGCTCTCTGCGACTATTTATCGCGTAGCTAGAAGCGTTACAAGGAAATGGTCAACATTTCATATCGCGCATGCGTAGATCAAAATTACGATTCCAATGAAATTAATTTGGAACTACCAGAGCATTATTCCTGACCGACCCTCCAAGTTTGAACTCATTTCAACGATATTTAGGGTACTTATGGGTGTTCCAATTATTTCACGTTTGCGCATGCGGAGACGAAAGTTACTGTAGTTTTTCAATGATTTTGGTACGGGACCATCTGTGAGTAACCCACACCTACCCTCAAGATTTCAGCCCACTTCGACCTTTATTTCGGGTAGTTATGGGTGTTGCAAGGAATTACCACAGATAGACATGGAACCAAATATTTATGTTCCTTGATGTCTGAAACAGAAAATGGTAGTGGAAATTTCTATTTTGGAGGACAAGAACTTTTTTTTTACTCAATCACAAATCCAAGGACTTCGGTAGTGAGGAAGCAAAAAAACTTTGTGGGATTTCCAAGCCTTGGACCAGTGACCTAACGCAATGTAATGTAATACACGTCGTCAGCTGCTTTCGGCGTTTTTCGGGTAGGTAGAACCCCCTTGGCAGTTTTCGGCGGAGTGAGGTCTGGTGTCCAAATTGTTGTCACTGAGACATTTATTTATCAAAAGCGTTTTGTTATTTTACAACAAGAACACTCAACTGATTGCTGATAGAATCCCATTGGGAAGTTATAAAACCCGTTTTCAGTTGGCGGGGAATGTGATAAACCCCCCCATTCGTCTTAGAGCTACTACGAGAAGTCCTCTATATATCCTTTTCATGTTGCATAGGGCGGTGTCGGAGGATTTGAAGAACCCTAACAGGTTCAGTTCATCCCAATATAAAAAAATCGTCACTTCATGGGTTATCGGGATGACCGTAGAAGAAGCCAATGCAATTATTCTTAGTGCCTATGTTTGATTTTTCTATTCTCTTCTCTCGTTTAGGCAGATAAGTTAATTTAACTTAAATTAATTTAATGATACTAAAAGTGCTCGTTTTTTTCTTTTTTAAATATTATTTTGTAACCTTGCGATAGCATACTGGGTATAACTGCTCTGCAGCTGCAGCTCTTGTCTCGTCGACACGGGTCTCTGACCTATGACGAGCAATATTATTCAATGTATTTTCTATGTCTTGTATGCATATGTTTCTGTTGTGAATAAATTTCTCTCTCTCTCTCTCTCTCTCTCTCTCTCTCTCTGTGCTCTCCTCGGAGAAGGTGTGGTAGGAGCGGTGGTGAGTAGGGTGGTAGGAGTGGGGTAGAGGGAGAACTGCGCGGGCGATGGGAAGGGGGCCGAGTGTTTACGCGGACTCAGACGGGACGCTCTCCAGCCCGGTTTACTCCCGTAAAAACATGTTCCATGTTAAAACCTCACCCCAAAAACTTACGAAACTTGAGAGTTCACACAAGTTGAATGTGCCAAAATTGAAAGATAAAGGCTGCTAATGCCCTGATATAATTAATATAATTTATACCAATTATTGTTCAGAACCCTCAGTTCTAGAACTAACTTCTAGAATCCTAACAATTATTCCTTTCAGGACCACTTAGGCCCGGTTCAAAAAAAATCTGTAACCATGATAGTTACCTAACCCTGGGGCTACTTTCGATTTTTCGGTAACCCTGGGGTTCGCAGCAGGAGCGTTCAAAAAAGTTTTCTAAGGTAAGGTTACCTTGATAGAATCGATTATTTGGGTAACCTTGGTAACTTCAAAGTTAGCCATGGATGCTTCACGAGAAATCCACGTTAAACCGCTCATGGACGCTATAAATCCATGAAGTTTGATTCATGGATAATATAGTTCCATGGAATATCGGCGTATAAAGCAACTTTTAAACCTAGAAACCTAAATCCCGCGACCTCACATGTCAGGAGATGCACCAAAGGAATATGGAGATGCTTGTGGAAAAAAACTCTAAACTCCAAAAATCCGCTGTAGAACTCCAGATTGTTGAGCAACAGCTCATTAAAACTAAAGAGCAGGTAGAGCATGACGAAGGTTAGAAGCGTACAGTTGCAGACAATGTTGAAACCCTGAATTGCAATTTAAATTAAAAAAGCTACCAAAATTTAGAATGGTTGTTTCAATTCATCACTTGCCTTGTGCTGTAGTACTCCATCCTAGCATGATATTTAATAAATCCGTACTCTTCAAGTGCTGTAGTAATCGATCCTAGCAACAAATATTGCCTTTACTAAAAGTTGATGATGCCCAGCTATTGGACGGGTGTCCAATAGCTGGTAATGTGTTGATTTTCCGGTGGTTCCAGCTATTGGACAGGGGCAAGCAATAAAGAGAAACTCTCTTTTCACCCACTTTATGTTCCTTTAGTGGGTCTATAACCTAAACACTTCTTATACACAGAAGACGAAGTCGAAACCTAAAAACGCTGCAAATCATTACTTAACAGTTCATGTCATGTTCAGGTCATTATTTACCTGTATAGATGCGCCTTCTGCGTAGATCTGCATCATGCCCTTAAGCCAGGAAAGCCCTAAATGGAGTAGTGGAGCCGGCCCGGGAACTCCAGTTTCATGAAACCAGAATGTAAAACGGCAAAATTCAGATGTAGTTCTGAAGGTAAATTGTTAATGTGGAGTGAAAAATATTTATAGTTCCCGGCTGGGATCCGAACCTGCGACCTTCAGGGTGGGATTCCGCCTCCTAGCCCACTGAGCTACGGGGCATATGGGTACGAGGCAAGTGATGTGCGCTCTCAATCCAGGTTGATGCCTGCATACACGCTGCCCTTTGGGGTAAATTCAATTTTATGGCAACATCGTAGAATGCTCCGGATGGTCTCAAATGTTCAGAAAAAATCAAACTATTTTAAAATGCGAGAAAACCCCACACCTCAAAATACAATTTTCCGAGAAGGGGATACTCTGGATAATTCAACCCCTATTTTTCACCCCTTAGAGTTGAGTGACAGTAACGCCGAGCTTCAAGGACTAACTAGAGCCCAAACGGAACCCACATATCAAATTTCGTGAAATTTGGTTAATGGGAACTAAGGAAAAAGCAGCGTACGGCGGACGGACGGAAATATTTTTTATTCAATATCCGCAATCTACGACCCTTGAAACGTAAGCCATGAAATGTTGACGGTGACTCCCCCCCCCAGGTACAGTTTTAGCAAAGAACGGAGCAAGCAACGTATCCAAATTGGATTGTGCGCCAGCCTAGAGTTCCATAACTATGATGTTTTCTTTCTCAGCATCTGGGGTCCTCGTACCACCGATTATTGTTTCTCCATACAAAATAGCCCCCAAAGAGATTACAGATTCAGTTCCAAATGAGTGGGGAGTCGGCCGTAGTGACAGCCGACGGATTATATCCGAGGTTTTTTTTTTTTAGTTTATCTCAATAATTTCCAACCGCTATTTGACTAGCAATAACATCAAGCGAGCAGTTATTCTTTTTGTTGACGGCCATAAGAGCCATTTGACATTGCAAATAAGTGAATTGTGCACGGAAATTGGGATTGTCTTCGTGCCTTTGTATCCATATACCGCAAGAGTGATACAACCTGCTGACGTAGCAGCGTTTAAGCCCCTTAAGGAGTGAAGAACTGCCCCGAAAACTCAGTTTCTCGAAGTGTCCAATAGCTGGACACCTGGGTGTCCAATACCTGGGGTAAGGTGTCCAATACCCGGGGTTAACAAGTTTTTCAGCATAACTTGATGAATATAAAAATAATTTACAATTTATTTTTAACAAAATTAGTAGTGAAATCGACTGCTGAGGTCTTGTAGATGATGAGGAAAAAATCGGGAGCCCTGAGAAATTAACGGGTGAATTTTCAGAAGCATCGGAAGTCAACATTTCACCTTAGGCCGCACCTACATTGGATCCGTATTTCTCCCGATCCGATCAGATCCGACGACTCCCGACTATCGGAGCCCGATGACGTCCGACTGAGTGCCTAAACTGGTTCCGATCCGATCCGATCCGATCCAAACTTTTGGGGAATCAAGGCTCGTTGTATAGTGAGCACAGGGAGAGGGCACGTTGTAGGTACCTACATAAATATATTATAGTTCTCTGTTCTATGGTGGTGAGTTCGACATGAGAATGAGATGATGAGATTTGCTGGAAAACAACCTTCTAAAGAGACGTGCAACAAGGTCATGGGTGCATCAATTCAATGTGGACCGATCGGGAGGAGAATTTTATACTACGTGTATGCCTATGCGGAATCACCCTGACAAGTTCAAGGATTATCACCGAATGTTTCATCAATCATTTCAATCACCGAATTATTGTTGGATGGACGTGCGATGCAACTGATTCCCACAGCTCACACTTAATGTCCCGATTGTGGTAAGCAGCTTCCCGTTGATCCCATAGGCGAGGCTCATTCTGAACAAGCAGAATTAACAATTCTTTGTCAATTTTTGTACTCATTTTACGGCGCGTCGGGCTCCGATTACGGACTGGAAACAAACATGTTTGATCGGGCGACGGATCGGGAGTCGTCGGGAGTCGTCGGGAGACGTCGGGAGACGTCGGATCGGGAGTTCCGCTTCCAATGTAGGCACCTGCATTACACTCTAGGTGTTTGTTTTTCTTCCGACGACGTCCGATGGTCGGGAGTCGTCGGATCTGATCGGATCGGGAGAAATACGGATCCAATGTAGGTGCGGCCTTAGGTGTCCAATAGCTGGTTCCTTCACCCTAGTAGGTACCTACTTATATCAATCACAATAATAAATTGATATTTTCCTCTATACGGGGAGGTCCTTCGAGTATACATTTGGATAGGGGCATCTGCTGCATTACAAATCTGTAGATCTCATCCCAGCAATCAGGCACCCGATCAGCATGATAACTGAAAATTTCATGAAAATCAGTCAAACAGGACTGGTGTTATGGGAGTAACATGATTTTCATGTTTGCGCATGCGCAAAAAAATGTTACACTCGGATTTTAATGAAACTTATATAAGACCATAAATATGTAAACCAAACCGCACATGCCATCACCTCGTTTGGTTATGGTTATTTCGATATGATATGGTGGTTACAAGGGATTGCGTAACGACAGACAGGCAGACACGGAATCAAATGAGTTCCATGATGTCTGAAACGCAAAATGCGAGTGGGGATTTTTATTTTGGAGGAAATAAATAATTTTCGACTGTTTCGTGTTATCTAAGCAGCGTCCCGTCTGCAAAAAAACCGATAACCTCCTACCTACAGCGACCAAGAAACTGTTTACACGACAACACAAGTAGAGCCCCCCCCCCCCCCCCCCATCGCCTGGTAACTCGGCCTCCGGTGTTGATTTTTCGTACACCCATTCTGAGGAAATGTAACAAGTTTCAAACCCTCAAGGCCAACAGGTGCCGCAATTATAGAGTCTGAAAATCGCAATTTTTCAAGTTTGTCTACTTCTTCTTCATGTTCTTTGACAGGACAGCCTCACAGACCTCAGGCATAACTTAGAGCTGAAATTTTGCACACACATTCGTTATGCTCCAACGAGGTGCCTTTTATGCATTCCCCCCCCCCTCCACGATTTTGCAATTTTTAGGCATAAGTAGGTACTGAGAAATTTTTGTTATATGTATACAGCCTCACAGACGTAACGGATCGAGCTGAAATGTTGCACACCCATTTGTTGTGCTCCAAGGAGGTGCCTTCCATGCTTTTGCCCCCCCCCCCCCATGTTGGAAATGGTTAGGTAAGTAGATACAGAGAAAAACATTTTTAGGTACTAGGGAAAAAAGGGGCAGCTTTTCGTCCCCACGGTGAAAAGCCCCCGAAAAACAGCATTGAAAGAAATTTCACGGTCTGGGGGGAAGGAGCAGGTTTCTGTATGCACAACCAAGAGCGAGGTGCGAAGCACCAAGCATGCTACTTCGGCGGGCAAAATGGATATCAATCCTTTTTGTGGCTTTTTGGAGGTCAAGTTTCTACAACAGGGTTGTTTTTGGGGGGGTAGATATGATTTGTTTTGTTCAACTCCCATTTGTTCTAATACGCTGAATGATCTTATCCCTCCATAACTGTAAGTTACCTGACTTTTGTCATATTATTCATCAAACAAGAGTAGTTCCTATGGCCCAGTCTTTGCTTTCATTAGCCATAAATTTTCAGTTTTACCTACAAAATCTAGGGACACGAGGGCGACAGGCCGGTGAAGAAAACCTGAAAACTCGAAAGCGACAAAGAACACCGTTTAGCCGACAGAACAAGTATAGGGTTTTTAGACCCCCCCGCCACACATGGTAACTCGGCCCCCTGGGGGCCTCCGATGTTGATTTTTCGTACACCCATCCACGAGGGGCCCTTGAGGACGTGTACGGAATTTCGGTCAAATGCCGGAGTTATGGAAGCTTGAAAATCGCTATTTTTCAAGTTTTCCTACGAGTACTTCTTCTTGACGTTGTTCTTTGACAGGGCTACAGCCTCACAGACATAACGGATCGAGTTGAAATTTCACACACACATTCGTTATACTCCAAGGAAGTGCCTTTTGTCCCCCTACCTCCCCTTTTGGAAATTTTAGGTAAGTAGGTACCTACTGAAAAAAAATAGGTTGGTACTGGGAAAAAACGTTCACTTCATCAATGTACTCCCCCCCCCCCCCCCCCAAACCCTGTTGTAAACATTTACCCCCCGAAAAAACTGCCTCAGCCGTAAAAAGAATTGGTATCCATTTTTCCCGACAAAATAGAATGCTCGATGTTTCGCACCTCGCTTTTAGCTACCTACGTGTGTGTAGATAATAATGCAGCGTTGGAAGAAATTTCAAGGTTTGGGGGGAAGGATCAGTTTTCTATTTATAATATGCGCATCCAAGAGCGAGGTGCGAAGCACCAAGCATGCTACTTTGGCGGGCAAAATGGATATAAATCCTTTTTGTGGCTGAGCAAGTTTTTTTGGTGGCCAAATGTTTACAACAGGGTTGTGGGGGGGGGGGGGGGGGGGGGGGTGCGGATTACCTCACATACGACATTACAAAGATGGTTTTGTACCTAATAGATAATATTCACTATGGCAACAGTGGCACTTTCAACTAACTGTCTCTTTGAGGGCAGTTCCGCTAATCCTATGCAGCAGCAGCTACGATCGATCGGCCCGGGTCCTAATTGACTTGCTTCCAGTTGATGTGGAGAGGTTTTGTCCTCGTCTGGCTACGCCATCAGGCGGCGCGGCGGCGCCTCTCCTTTCCGGAAGAATAGGCTCACCTACCTGCGGATTCAGAATGCCCGTTGAAGCATTTGGAACGAAGAGACTTTTCAAAAATTCATGTAGGTACTATGAATCTTGGACCCATTTTCTTCATTATAATTATAACTATAATTATGATTATTTTTATATTCGCTTGAAGAAAAGATAGGCAGCCCTACAGGATATGCTTAGAGGCCAAGTCCCAGGGTTATAGTACAATTCAACTGAGCGCCGACTGATTGAGAGCACCGACTTACATCGATTCGGTGTAATGGAAATAATAGAACATTTTCAGACCACTGGGGACACTCTTTCGCTATAATTCCTCTCACACGGTGCTACTTTTTGTACCGTCCTACCGGCGCGATTTGACTCACAAAAAATGGGAATGGTTGCAGAAGGTGAATGAAAGCCCTCTTCATGAAACGGCCTAGCAATCTGATGGCTCAGAAAATAAATAATTAAATAAATCAAATAAATAATTATAAATAAAAATGAATAATTAAATTTAAAAATTAGGCGGTAAAAGTAATATATTATGTTGGCACGTAATAAGGTGGTTATTAAAAAGTAAGCTGAATCGTCATCAGCGTCTGATTTGAGTGTGCACCTGCATACTCTTGATCTCAAATAATTTTCGCTTAATTAGTTATGCAGCATCTCTTTTCTTTTCATGACCATCATATTTCAGCTTTGATGATTTTTACCATGGCATTTGGAAATATGAAGAAAGAGTTTTCAGTTATTACTGCATGTCGAAACAGTCATCTGACGAGCTTCTTGGATTGGTACGAGGACACATTACCCTGAAAGATACGTTGGTACTGGAGAAATCCGTGAAGGACAGAGGAAAGATTGTCCTCCTCACTGACGTACCTAAGAAAATACTTACACTGGTAGAAAAATACTCTTTTTAGTCAACATTAACCAAATAATAAAATATACCTAAGTGAGAATAACAATAAAAATTGGTGAAAATATTGTGTTAAAATAATGTATTAGGTAATAAAAGTAGACTATTTTAAAAGGGTATAATATGTATCTCCGAGCATCCCGAGCATCTCCGAGATTTCGACGATTTTATAAAGATTTTCTGTGCGATTTCCAGCCAGCATTTTGGTTTATTATTTTCAATAATGAACCTTTGGAGTCGAGCATGAAGAAAAAAAAATCTAACCCCCCCCCCCCCCTCAAAATTTGATGGTTTACGTTTCAAGGTATGTAGAATCCGAAAATGCAATAAAAAAATTTCTGTCTGTCCGCCGTACGGCGTACTTTGCACTTTTCTTAGTTACCATGAAAAACAAAATTGATAAAATTCGGGTTATAGGTTCCGGTCGGGGTCTAGTTGGTCCTCGAAGCTCGGCGTTATTGTCAGTCATCTCTAAGGGGTTCAAAATAGGGGTTGAAAAAATTTTCAGAACGCCGTAGCTCGAAAACTTTCAATAGAAGGGTATGGTTTTTTAAAACGTTTTTCAATTGATCTTGAACTAAAGAATTTTCGAGACCACCCGGAGCATTGTATGACCAGCCGTTCGTTTGCACCAAAAAGCTTCGTCAACATGGTCGTGAATCAAACGGTATAAATCCGGCCCAGATATCATCACCAGGGAGCACCTGATTATAATCAAGGATGGCTGTATGAAGTCAAGCTGGTTGTTCTGCGATATTATTTCATTTGATAAGTGATGGATCTGTTGGATTTTGTTGGTAGGTACTTTTGCAACTTGAACAAATGTGAAGTATTATTGATGGGCAAATTATTACACAACGGTTCATTATGCTATCTACGTAGAAGGGTCACATATACAGGTGAATTATTACACAACGGTTTATTATTTGCCTTATGCTTCATGAATAACTACAAATAGTTAATGATTGAATTATTGAATCCCGCGCATTTGTAGGAAACTTTAATTCTGGAGCCGGCTCCAGTACTCAATTAAGGGCTTTCTTGGGGGGAGCTCGAGGGTATTGACCCCAGAAAACCGCGATCTACGCTTTTCACTCCACATCAACAATTTTCCTTCAGAACTGCATTATTTGCGTTTCTTTTTGCCATTTTAGTTATCGTTTGTCATCGACAGAACTATTTTAGCAAAATTTAACTCGCGATTTAGGTAGGTACCTAGTACCGAGTACGGGGTTAGGTACATAAATATATTATATAGAAGGCTTATCTATACGGAGAGCTGTGACCTGTAACAGAAGGGTATTCTGTGCAAAATAATAAACCGTTGTGCAGGGATTTGCAGCGTTTTTCGTTTCCAATCCGATCCCGATGGAGTGCCGAAC
>OX940974.1:134476370-134614097 GCA_954871275.1 Leptopterna dolabrata | reverse complement strand
ATGATGGGATAAAGGAGGATGACGACGACGAGAAGCGAGCGGGGAGCCCATTTTGGCTTCCAGTACATCTTTCCGAAGTTATCTCAACCTCTTTCAAATCACCCTCAACTCGCGGAGTTGTTTTCTGGACGGCTTCGGAATCTGCTGCTACTAACAAAGTACTGATCAGTTCAGCAAAACCCAAAATTGCCATCTCTCTTCCAATAAAATGGTCGTAAGGTTGTTGGTAGTCTTATGACAGGGTTGTGGTAATTGGTTAGGGTGTGGTGATCCCTATGGAGGATAGGTTTGGATGGCAACTAATACTAATATCCCGCGGTTATCACCACAGCGGGTATTAGGTGCTCCTTGGGAGTCTTGCTAGCACCCCGCGGTTACCACCACAGCAGGTATTAGATACCCCGCAGTTACCGCCACAGCAGGTGCTAGATGAAAGAGATGGAGGCACCCCGCAGTTACCATCACAGCGAGTATAAAATACCACGCGGTTAGCAATGCTGCTTATAAAGGCCACTTTCCACCCGTCCCCGTCCATTAACGGCCGTTATGACCGTCGAGGGGCGATGGCGGTCGATGGAGGGGACCCTCCTCCTACTTTCCCCAAGGCATCGCACAGCTCGTTGTTCTTCTTGTTTATTTGGTTAAATCTTCACCCATTACATAGTAGGTACAGTGGTAAATGTACTCGTACAATTTTGAGGGTACCACGACAAAAATAATATGACGGAACATCAAAATCTATTTCATAAAGCCATGCGTGATTATTATCAGCTGTTACTTATTAATAATGCCTGGGCTGGAGTTATGTATACCATTTGATTCACACTCATGTTGACGATGCTATTCGGTTCAAGCTTCAGGGCCTTACCGTAAACGAACGGCTGCGCTTGCACTGCTCCTGGTGGTCTCAGAAATCCTGAATTTCGGAACCAATTTCAAAATGTTATAAAAACCATACCCTTCTGTTGAACGTTTTCAAGCAGCGGCGTTTTGAAAATTTCAACCTCTATTTTTCACCCCCATCAGTGATTATTGACAGCAGTGATGCCGAGCTTTTAGGACCATCCAGACCCCAAATGAGTATTACAAACCGAGTTTCATCAATTATGGTTCATAGTAACTAAGGAAAGAGCCGCGTACGCCAACGGCCGCGGCGGACGAACAGAAATTTTTATATTCCATTTTCGGAATAATTCAAATGTTCAATATTGAAAATAATAAACCAAAAATCAAAGAAAATGTTCAGCTGGATTTAGGTAATGGGTCCAGAAGCGACCTGTGTCGTCAATCCTCTTAGGTGCTGAACATTTTGGACCCATCGTGATCAAAATAATTGCGATACCGGAATTTGGTTGAAAAACATAATTTTGAAAAACGGACGGTAATAAGCTTCAGCAGGAAAGTCTCTGCCAGAATTCTAACTGCCTTTGGATTAGAAATTGAGTTTAAAGTTGCCGTCATGCAGCATGACCATTTAAGATTATACTTTCGGCATATGATCCTAAAAACATTTTCGTGATTTAATGACAGTTTTTGGTGCGTTTCAGCAATTTTTACCTATTGCGGGCAATTGCTGATCCACAAAACTTAGATTCGACCTACAATAATTGATCAATCAGATTTGGCAAAACATTTTAATTATAGCAAAATACCTAGTCGCTTTTCGTCTTGAGACATCATTCTGAAGCATTTTTGGATTTGGTACCAGTTTTTTGCAGTCTCAGCATTTTATAACAATTTTTATCTGTATTTGAGCCCCAAATATTTGAATTTTACCCGAGCAGCAATCACTTCCGCCCAAATCCTCTACCAACCCTCATTAAAACCCGGGATCGGCAAACCCTTGGTCGGGTGAAAGTCATCACTTCCGCCCGTAGCCCATCAGCCCATGGGCCATCAAGTCATCAATTCCGCCCCTATGTCCTACGACCACAACATCCCTGTAGAGAGGGTCCAGGAGAACGCACTTAGGCTGAAATCCTTAAATATGATAAAATTCGTCAAAAAATACAAATTCAGTGCTTATTTGGAGCATAAATTAGGCTGACAGTTCTGATGAATTCCAACAATGATTTCTCGCTATTTTTGTAGTTCGTAATAAGTTTCATTAATAATAACAGTTTTTTACGGGACTTTGAATTTTGATATTGAAAAGGTTCGTTAATAATATTAAGCTTGATATAAATTTGGTTTTGGCGGATGCCCGTGGTTGAAGCTATCGTTAAATCGTGAATGGAAGCTTTCGCAAGCGTTCGTGCTTCTGGTAAGTCTGCTGAGCATGATGCCCATACCGTTGAGGGGTAGGTAGACCCGTCTTTTATGTAAGTGTCACGTAAATATTTACAGCACTTGGTTAACTGCTGGAAGGGCGCGGACTGACGCCCGGGTCCAATGGGCGGAAATGATGATCATCTCCACTACTGTTTCGGCAGGTACTTGGGTCCGTGAGCGGCTTATCTCTGGTCGCGTCACGGGTTGATAATCGCCCATTTGACCCACTTTAAAAAAAAAAAAAACTCGGCGCTGCGCGCCTCGGCGGGGGCTTCGCCCCCTGCACCCCCGGATGACTTCCGCTGAAAGCCTGACGGCTAAAATGTGGTGTACCTGACCCTTCAGGTTTTTGTCCCCCTCGCTGTATTATTTATATAAGATCGGCTGTTTCTTACCAACCAAGTGACAACCAAACAAGCGTCATTGTTTACTATCCATTTACAACATTCATTTATATAGTTATATTATGAAACTAGGATATAAATACCAAGAACAAATACGAAATACATTCGTGATAAATCAAGAGCTTTCCAACGAATGGAAAACGATTTTTGTCCGATGAAAATGAAAGAAGTTTCATTTCCCTAGCAACTACTCGGTTGTAAGTGAAAATCATTGTTAAAATACGCGCTACTTTTGTCTCACTATTTGGTCTCACTTTTTCCTGTCGCTTTTCGGCGGGGGGTCCCATCGCAAAAACCTGAAGGGTCAGGTTAAAATTGTGGACTCCTGGAATAATATTTTCCTTCTCGTCTGCTCTGTCGTCTCATCACTTTTGGTGTATTGGTTTATTATTTTCAATAATAAACCTTTGGAATCGAGTATGAAAAAAAAAAAGTTTAACCCCCCCCCCTCAAAATTTGATGGTTTCCGTTTCAAGGTATATAGAATCCGAAAATACAATAAAAAAAATGTCTGTCCGTACGCCTTTTCTTAGTTACCATGAACCAAAATTGATGAAATTAGGTTTGTAGGTCCCATTTGGGGTCTAGTTGGTCCGCGAAGCTCGGCGTTACTGCCACTCATCTCTAAGGGGTGAAACATAGTGGTTGAAATTTCCAGGACGCCGTTACCTTGAATTTTTTTACGTTTTTAGATAGTTCTTGAACTTGGGAGTTTTTTGAGACCACCCGGCGGATTGTACGTCCAGCCGGTCGTTCACAGTAAGGCCCCGAAGTTTGCACCGACAGGCTTCGTCAACAGGAGGGTGAATCACACTTTATACATTCAGCCCAGATATCATTGCTAGGGAGCACCTGATTACAATCACGGATGGCTGTATGTAGTCGAGTTGGTTGTTTCGTGATGTTATTCCATTTGAAGAATGATGGCTGTTTTGGATTTTGTTGATAGGTACTTTTGCAACTTGAATAAATGTGGAAGTATTACCTACTGGGTAAATTATTACACAACGGTCAATATGACACAACAGTAAATATTACACAACGGGTTATTATATTATCTACGGAGAAGGGGCGTCTGTACAGGAAAATTACTACACAACGTATCAAAGTCAAAAGCCGTTTGGAGGTGAGGTTAATGAAAACTGAGATGCTACTTTAGCAATCAAATAATTAAACGAACCACTCACCGTAAAAGGAGAATCTGGAGTTGAAGGATTGATCCTGTGTGTAGTACACGAAATAATGCACTCGAAACTGACTTTAAACGAAATGAACGATATATTTGATAACTTGCACAAATATGAGGAAATAGAATATACGGATCGTAAAAGAGGCTATAGCGTCAACGATACGGAAGCGAGTGAAGCGAGAGAGAGAGGAGTGGGGTTTTGCAGAACCCCACTTCAGTTCTTATGACAATAGTGCCAACTATACAGCTCATAAAACATATGATCCTTACATGAATATACGAAAAGTATAACAGTTCATAGAGACAATATTACGTTTATGTTATATACATACATGTAGATTAATTCTGAGCTATACAATATATTTTCTATTCGATTCGTAGTACACATAGTGTAGAATAGAACAAATGCTATGGATACTTTATGAACTCTGTTCCATAGAGGAAGCGCTCAAGAAGGCATCTCATTTGAAGATCCTATTTCAACACTCCCTCCTCTGCAAATGACGAGGCCAATGTGACAGGGCTGGAAGCTGTTTCAGTAACAAAGCACACAGAAACGACACACGTCCTAATGTCACACCTGATGTCCAACATATTAGCATGGGATGATCAGTACCAGCGGCAAGATCATGAGTCTGTATCCGATACTAATGTAGTTGCGATTCTAAATTGCAGGTTCAAAAGAGTTTTCTAATGAATTTGCCTTACAGCAAAAAGGAAGTCATTCAGCTCACATAGGTTCCCTACTAAGATTCTAGAAATACAATATAAAAAATATATATCATATTAGCAGGGAGAAATTGCCTGAACTAGTTTTACACTGAATTAATGCACAATCACAAGTTGACCCGCGCACATCGAAACACAACATCGGAGACACATGTAGCTGAGGCGTAGAGCTGACAAGCGACGATACTGATGATGCGTGGGCTGGACTTGATTGTGATGACGTGTTGAAGCATGACGATAAACACGTAGAGGTGGACAACAGCGACGATTCTTTGGCCAGTTTAGGCCCACGGCTCTTGTTCCCCTGAAACAATTACATCACGGCATTAATTCTGGTCAAGATTGCATTTCTCATTTCAAGGAAATTTTCACGAGGCAGAGCTTTGGTGAAACAATCAGCAAGTTGTTCCTGAGATGAAACCCATTCAATATGGATTTCACCCTTCTTGAACAGGTCATGGATAAAATGTAGAGAGAGCTTGACCACATGTTTAAGGGTCTTGGAGTCATTCGTCATGGCGACAGCGACAGCTGGAGCACAGTCACACCCCAACGTGGGACGCATGTCAATGCCTACAAGAAACTCACATAGTGTCCGCACACTTGTGATCTCCCTGCACGCCTCCGACATGGCTAAGTACTTAGATTCACACGCTGAGAGGGCCACATGTGTCTGCTCTCTCGATCTCCACGACACCAGATCACCAAGAGACTCAATCATGTATCCTGTAGTTGACCTACCATTGAGTGCGTTAGTATCCAATGAGGCATCTGAGTAGGCAACCAGACTCTCGGTTCTCCCAGTATACATGATACCCAGAAACACCGTTCCTTTAAGATACTTACTTCAATTTTTTTTTTTTTTTTTTTTTTTTTTTTTTTGGACACACTTCCAATCATTCAGAGTATATCCTTTTTGTTTAAAGATTTAAATAACAAATATTTAATAATATAATATTATACAATAAACTAAATATAAAATGTAAAATAAATATAATACTAATATAATACTAAATATAAAATAAATATAATATTATACAATATTATACAATAAAATAATAATATAATACAATAAACATTTGTTTAAAGTTTAAAATACTGAGAAAGTTGACAGCAAAAGAGATGTCTGGTCTCGTTCCATTTTGGATGTATAAGAGAGCACCTATTACTTCTCGATATGGAACATCTGGAGATGATTTTGAGTCTGCAGTCGACTCTAATTGAGCACCCAACGTACATGTTGTGGGCGACATGGGAATTTCACTGATACTTTCTTCTGGGTGTAGAAATTTGTCTAGTAAACTCTGGATCATGGTTCTCTGGTGAATGAACAGCTGTTTACTTGACACATTCCTAACGATCTCAAAACCCAAGAATTTTCTAGGATTTCCCAAGTTCTTAATTTTGATTTCTTTCTGTAAAGTCTGAATAACATCCAAGGCCATTTGATTATCATTGGACGCTAGAAGACAATCATCTACGTAAATAATAATCAAAATATACTTTGGGCCTTCTTTCCATTTGAAAATGCACGTTCGAAATGGATAGACTACAAATCCTAACTTAATTAGGATGCTGCTAAACTTTTTATACCATAGATTTGGCGAGACTTTTAGGCCATACAAAGATTTCTTGAGACAGCACACATATGCCCCTTTCAAATGAAAAGGTGGATCAGCAAGTTCCTCGACACCTTCAGGGACCTGCATGTACACAGGTTTTTCAAGAGTCCCATGGAGGAAAGCTGTAGTCACGTCAAGTTGATGAAGGTGTAAACCAAGCTTGTTCACAACAGACAAGAACACTCGAACATCACAAAGACGTGCCACCGGAGCATAAATTTCAGAAATCAGATACTGATTGGTATCAGCGAACCCTTTAATAACTAGGCGGCTTTTGTACTTATATGAACCGTCAGGTTCCACTTTTCTCTTATGTACCCATCGAGATTTAATTACCTTGGTACCGGGTGGAAGACTAGACTTAGGGACAAGTTCCCAAGTACCCATTTCCTCTAATGATTCAAGTTCACTACGTATGGCCTCCTCCCACAGATCCCTATCCGGCGCAGCCATAGCTTCCCGGTATGAGAGGGGCTCTACATAATCTAATGGGTCACCCTGATTCACTGCGACCAAGAGGTGTGGTTTTTCAACCTGCCTCGAGGCTGAAGATTCCCCAGATTGGGAATCTGTGCCTGGCGAATCTTCAGGTGCCTGTTTCGCTGATTCCAGTCCCTCACCCATGTCAAGAATCTCCGCAAGTGGCCTTGGATTATCCTTTATTCTGTCCCCATACACTATGGTTTCGATACATTTTACATCACTTCAATTTACAATAGTTTTATGTTGCTCAGAGAAAATCACAAACCCCGTTTCATTACACTCAAGCAAAAATCCCTTTTTTTAGCATTTGGAGCAAATTTAGTTTTATTATTAACATCCACAAAGTGTACAAGGCAGCCAAAGCGTTTCAGTAACTTGAGGCTAGGAGGATAACCCTTGACAAGTTCAAAGGGACTCCGAAACAAGTTTGAGGAATGAGGCATGTTATTATAAACAAAGATAGAATACTTGAGAGCATGTCCCCAGAATGCATAAGGCATTTTGGCAGAAAGTAGGTTCACTCGAACTTTATGTTTGATTTCTTGACATACTCTTTCAGCGCACCCATTTTGCTGAGGAGTATGTGGCTGACATGGATCCCAAATAATTCCCTCGTCAGACAACAGCTTTTTCATATCAGAAGTTTGAAATTCCAGACCCCGATCCGATCTGAGCTTAAAAACATTTTTCGTTTGAGAGGTTATTGATTCTATTTCACGGAGGCACCTTCTGAGAGCCACGTGAACCTCCTTCTTATTTTTCATTGAATATGCAAAGACATAACGCGAATGGTCACAGACAAGAATCACAATATAGGAATCCCCAGTTCTAAAATTAGAAGGACTGATTGGGCCCAACAGATCAGAGTAGAGAGTAGCAAAGGACTTTTCAGCCCTGTGCCTACGTTGGGTATGAGATCTCCTGACCGTATTTGCCTGGTGACAGTCTTCACAATTAGAGATGGCATTCGTAACTTTAACATTTTTAAGTTCAGGGAGAAACTTCTTAGCTGCTTCGAGGTATTGTTTGGAGGCATGATTCAAGCGAATATGCCACAATATGTCAGAATTTTGAAGTGAACTATATATTTTATCTAAATTATGCTTATCGAATCTAGTAATCTTGAGGTCAAGTGAATCTGGTTTGACAAGGTTATGTTCATTATGCTTCTCAGCACTTCTCCCTCCCAGACTTGCAGTGGACATATCGGATTGAGGCATATATGAATCACTCCCTCCCATCGAGTCATATGTAGAGGGACTGCAAAGGTGGTCTCACCCTCCCACTGAATCAAATTGTGAACCCGAATCTAAAGGAGCAGTAGAACTGCAAGGCTGATCCTGAGAAGCCGAGAGACTGAGACTCAACTTTAGTCTCTTAGATTCCAGGGCAGTACACTGCACCCCAGTTCGTTTAGTAGAAGGGGAAACGACTGGCAATTCAATCCACCAGAGATTGTCACGAAAATACCCAGTTTTTATCACCGTGTTTGGGGAGGGTTGTACGAATTCAACCTTGTCTTTCGAGAACACAACCTTGAGCCCAGCTTGAGTAACTTTACGAACTGAAAACAAGTTTGATGAGAGACCCGGTGTGTACAGAACATCTTTCAACGTAGAGACTTGGTCATTATTCAGAAATTCGAGGTCACCTCGATAATTTACGGACAAATCAGCACTATCATTACTATTAGCACATTTAAATTTACGAGTCGAAGGCAAACGCTGAAAGTTGACCAATTGGGCTTTATTTGATGCCAAGTGCTCTGTACATCCCGTATCAGTAATTGCTTTGAAACATTGCTCACCTTCAGATAGCTGGAAGACAGCGCCCTGACCGTTGCGTTCACTGACGTAATTAAACGTACTGACCGCCTGCTCCTCCTCGTCTCCCATGGTGACCCAGACCTATGAGTCGTCGTCCCCTTCAGAGGAACCGACAATCGAGAAAACAGAGTCCGGGTGTCCCCTAAATTCTTGAGCCAGTTTTCTAGCTTGACCTAGGGGCATCGTGAAAAGCTTCGGCTTTCTGGTTACGGACGATGACTTAGGTCGATTCGGACGCGAAACTGCATTAGAATTTTTGGGGAGAGGCTTGGACTTTCTAGGGCGTTTGAGGAGCGTAACTAGGTTGGTCGGTGGACTGGGACAGTCTTTAGCAATATGCTGATTTGAAATGCCACAGTTAAAGCAAGTCTTATTGGCTTTGAAACTGTTTGCCCTGGTATGACCCGTTTGGCGGCAGTAAATACAGTACCCCGCTTTTCCCTTGGAACTTTTGAATCGAGTGTAGCTTTTCCCTGGGAGCCTTGGTAAAACCAGGGATTGAGCCACCTCGTGCGACGGCACCCTTCCCACCCCTTGATCCACCTCGACCCCTAGTGGAGGCAATTCGGCTCTTCATCAAGCTGAAGCTCGAACCCCCCGAGGATGACTGCTCACTTCTGAGTTGCTCCTCTAAGAGCATGTCACGAAGCTCGCCCAGAGAGAACTTGAACCCATGGAGTTCAGCCTTCTGGTATGTGACAGTCTCATCGATTGACAACTCAAAGATAGTCTTGGCATACTCGGGTGTCAGCATGTCAGCATTGATGCTGATGAGTTTGTTTCTAATCTCGTCGAACCGACCGAGAAACTCAACCGCTTTTTCACTTTTAGGGTCGAAATTAATTGAATTAAACTCATTAACAAGACTTTTCAACTGGAATTTTGAGGAGGGATCACAAGTATTTTGCAACTTGTCCATGATGTCTTTGGGATCACGAAGATCCTGGACTAGATCTTGAAAATACTGGGACAGTGACTCAAAAATAAAATACCTGACCTTTTTCCTGGCAGTCTCTCGATCACGTACTGAGAAATCGCCAGGAGCAGGTTCAGAAGGGTCGAGCACGAAGATGCAGTCCTGGGTCTCAAGTTGACCAACCACACCTTCGTCCATAGGAACAGAATGCGATACCAGGGCAGTGGTGGCAAATAAACCGGAAGAGTTTTCCGAAGCGGTACCAGTTGGCAAAACTGGAGGAAAACGGTCCATCTAACGAGACGTCATCCCCGTCATAGTCCAAGTCAGATTGGGACATATTGATACCTGTATAATATTTCAGTTGACAAATCCGCAATTTCCTTTCTTTACCAAATAAAACATAACCTAAATGCTATTTATTGAGACACCAGGGCGATTCAATGAATGGATAGAAACATACATGTCATGAAAGATTCATTGTTTCATGAATAAGACTCTTGGTTCAAATACATACTAGGAATATATCCAATCTCCTGTGAAAAGATTCAAAATCGGTTGGCCAACCTGTTTCTAGAGATAAAAATAGCATGATTCAAACTAAAAGAGGTTATTTCAAAAGTTAATTGGTAAGATCAATATGTATATTATATTCCTCCAGGATCAAACGACACTTGACTCTCCAACGAAATCAATCTCATATTTAAAAACAAAACGATTCATTATTTTGAGATGTAACTTAATTTCATGGGGGTGCACTCCCCGAAGACTAGATATCCGATTTGCGTGATTTTCCGTCATAAAGAAAATGAGATCTCCGACCCCTATCCCATTCAGTTCCGATGTTACCCATAAGGTACACATCGAAACGAAACAACCCGTCCCCTCTATATATTCACTGAGCGAGCCTCGGGTTCGAACTGAGATGTGTTAATTCCCAAAATTGGGCACACCTGGTTTCTCACTCCGGCTACCTCAGAAGGGATGGAGTAGATAGGGGCGGTCCCGAATGAAATTTCCGATGCAAATTCGAGCCCTTGGCGTGATTTCGGTCTATCCGTGATCATAATTCGAAACAAATTTAGTTGCGATCTTCTCTGTGCCTCAATCTCTTGGATTGATTCAGAGGACCTTAGCTCCTGGGGTCCAGCCCGATTCACATACCCCGTTGAGTTGCGGCCTTTGAGACTGTGCTGGTGATAAGATCCCGATCACAAAGCGGGCACTCAGTCACTCGAGGTACCCTATATGTCGCCAGGCGAGATTCTAATGTGCACTGTTGATCCGAGGTCGAAACTAATAAAAAAAAAAATTGTGCACGCCATGATCAACCTTTTCCTGACTCGGGCTAGCGATTCAATATCTATCGCGCAACTCGGCGCCTGAATTTCCTGTCGGGAGCAGGAAAGTTCAGACTTCGTCCACCACGCTGGAGACAGAGAGCTATCCGGCAACGATCTCGAGCACGGCTCATAGAAAGCTATCGGCGTCCCGATATTTGCTCTATCACGGATACTAACCGACACAAACTCTTTCGGACCGGCGAACCCAAAAAGAATGAAGGAAGTCTACAACGACGTCGATCTACGTTGATTCGGAGCAACTCCTAGTGACCTGGTTGGGGAAATCTAATTTTCGATGTATTTATCGAAATTACTCGAAGAGAAACGGCGGCCATCTTCCGACGCTTGCGGTCTCCTGTGTAGACTCGGACGCTGCCTAGCGGGGAGGGGAAAGATAAACGCCATGAGACCGATTTCACGCCAAGGCTTGATAGAAAATTCAAACGATCTAATTTTCTTCAGTTGGGCTTCTGGATGGAAATGGATATGATTTCAACGACCTGACCAAAAGCAATAAAGACGGCGTTGTCACGATATCGTATCAAAGTCAAAAGCCGTTTGGAGGTGAGGTTAATGAAAACTGAGATGCTACTTTAGCAATCAAATAATTAAACGAACCACTCACCGTAAAAGGAGAATCTGGAGTTGAAGGATTGATCCTGTGTGTAGTACACGAAATAATGCACTCGAAACTGACTTTAAACGAAATGAACGATATATTTGATAACTTGCACAAATATGAGGAAATAGAATATACGGATCGTAAAAGAGGCTATAGCATCAACGATACGGAAGCGAGTGAAGCGAGAGAGAGAGGAGTGGGGTTTTGCAGAACCCCACTTCAGTTCTTATGACAATAGTGCCAACTATACAGCTCATAAAACATATGATCCTTACATGAATATACGAAAAGTATAACAGTTCATAGAGACAATATTACGTTTATGTTATATACATACATGTAGATTAATTCTGAGCTATACAATATATTTTCTATTCGATTCGTAGTACACATAGTGTAGAATAGAACAAATGCTATGGATACTTTATGAACTCTGTTCCATAGAGGAAGCGCTCATGAAGGCATCTCATTTGAAGATCCTATTTCAACACAACGGTTTATTATTTACCTTATGCGTCATGAATAACTACAAATAATCAATGATTTAATTATTGAATCCCGCGCGTTTGTATGACACAATTCCCGGGCCGGCTCCAGTACTCCATTTAGAGCTTTCGTGGAGGGAGCTCGAAGGTACTGACCACAGAAAACAGTGATCTACGCAGAAGGGACAACTATACAGGTAAATAATAAACCGTTGTGTAATAATTTGCAGCGTTTTTTATTATGACATGAACTTGTCTTTTGGCTGGGGTCATTCCGAAAATTTGTCCGCTACACCGAGACCGTTACCGCAAGATGTCTACTAGTATCGAATGTAGTAACCAGGGGCGCTTTTGGGGTTTCATCTTTGTTTTTATTGGTTTTTTATGAAGGTTCGCAGTGTCATTTCATAAGAAACTGTAGGAGAACCAGCTGAGTTACATTTTCTTAGTTACGGTTCTAAAATGGTTGATCAGTTACAACCGATTCCTGTTTACTAGTATCGATAATAAAATATATTTAATAAAATAAATAATGTTCAGGGGGCCTATTCACTAAGCCAAAGAGACATCTCTTTCAGCTCCGACTCTCTCTTTGGGCCAAATAGATTTTTATAGTATCCATGACAGGGTTATTCAGTAACTTTTCAAAGAGAGAGTTCGCGGCCATCTTGGCATTCTCGATCTCTTTCAGAGAGACACCTAATTAGGTGTCTTCCCTCAAAAGAGAGAGTCTATTTCTCGTTTGTTTCACAGTGATCGTGTAATATCCTCCTTCATCGGTGTAATATCCTCCTTCATCCGCAACCACATCGGTACTTTTGATCGTGTATTCTTTCATTTCATAAAGGTAAGTCAATTTAAATTAAAAATATATAGGTACATAATTATTGATTCATGAGTAAAAACGTCCAAGTACGGGTTGAGGTAGGTACCTACCTACCTAAGAGGTTCATTAGGTGTAGATATAACACAAGCATTAAAAGCCCCCTAATTAGACTTTTTCTGTTTATAACTTTTTCTGTTTATAACTTATTCTGTTTATAACTTTTATCCGATTCGTGAGTAAAAACGTCCAAGTATGGATTTAGGTAGGTAGGTACCCATTGAATAGGTATTAAGAAATGCGTTCATTATTAAGGAATTGAACTCCCGGGGGCAGGAACATCTCGCACTTCATGGATACTATGGCATTTTCGTGTATTAGGATCCATATCTCTTTCTCAAGGTCTCTGGAGCTATTCTGTAAAATAGACGAACCCGGAGACATTGGAAGAGACTGTCTTCCCGGGGGAGACTATCTCTCGCGGGAGATTTTCAAAATAGATAATCTCTTTCCACTGTCTATTTTAGTGAATAGGCCCCCAGTTACAACCGATCCGTGTTTACTAGTATCAATAATTAAATATATTTAATAAAATATAATTATTAAATACCTACCTATAAATATTAATATATTAATAAATAAATATATTTAATTATTTATTTTGTATATTTAATTTAATTAAATATATTCAATTAGAAGTAATAAGTAAATATATTTAATACTTCATTCTTTACAATGCGCTTTTTTCCTCAACATTCGTAGTAAGTCCTGGATTTTGCTCGTCGTTCTCCATTCGTTGGAAATATCTCAATTTATGTCGTATTTATCCTATAATTATATAGGTATTTATTTATGATAAATTGTCGAGTTGTAGGCCATGTTATAAATGGGTAAACCAACAAGGTGAAGTGGATGAACAGAATCTGATGGCAGCTGCGTTGGCACCTACGTGGGTTTAACTTCCTTGTCATGTTGTATACAGGTGATGTTGTAAAACAGGTGATTTGTGACGCTATACAAGAAAATTATCGTGTAATCGCGCAAATTGAAAAATGTCGGACGGTCCGAAGAGGAAACGAGAATCGGGCAGACAGAAAATGTCGACTTCGGGGAAAGGATTTCAATGGAGGAAACACCAGCCGACCCAGACGGTGCAAAGGGGGAAAGCGAATTGGGCAAACGGCAGCGGGAGGAGTTGAGCCAATCGACTTCGAGGGAAATTGTTACGATGAAGGAAACACCGGCCGACCCAGAGGACCCGTCGTTGCCTGGTTCAGAGGGTAATTTCTACTTCCTACTGGATGCCCTGGACCCATCAACCTGGGTGGACAAGAAAGAGAGTAATAATACTTAGAACGTTGTGTACCGAGTCTTTAATTTGTAATGAAAGGTTCTTTCACTCGGCGTACTACCGTCCATGTACACAATCTTACTGGGCAGTAACTTCTGTTCCACAGCTTGTCGACACTTCTATGTTAGAGGCTGTAAGGGATCATCTGGACAAACATCTGGTCGAGGCTGAGAAAATTTTGAAGCGGCGGGAGGACCGTATTATTAACTCCTTTTGTGCGTCGATCTCTAAAGGGCGTCAGTTAAACGTCAGGGCGCAGCGCTCGGTGGAAAATCTCAATGTATTGAAGAAACACACAACATCATGATTGCCGCTTTATAACCTCTTTCTGTGATATAAAGCTGTCAAACTTTTTGATTTCTGTGAATACTTCACTTTTGGGTTTGATAAACCTGTCTTAGCACAAAAATCGTTCTCCAGAGCCCCTTGCAAGGCGCGCATTGCCGTGTTTTTCTTCGAACAAAAAATGTGTACTCTATCGCATGCTTGAACACTCAGCCGTACTATAATCCAAAGGTAGCTCTCGAGTAACAACGCAGATACGTTGTGACATGGGCGTGACGTCTCAGTGTCAAAAGACATGTTCATGTGTGTCTGCATGAAGCTTAGATACTCGAGAACTATCTTTTAGTAGCACTTTTTTTGTAGTGATTTTTCGTAGGTAGGTAGGTACCCTCATGAACTTCTGAAAATATTTCTGATGCTCAAATAATAATATTTCTGAAAGAGCTTGTCAGCATTCACAGATGACCGCACAACTTTATTTTTCCATAATATTTTACGTAGAATTCTACTCTGCAGTGAAAAAATTGGGGGTTCCCATTTCAAAAACTAAAGTTGTTAGGTATCGAAATTTCGAAATATTTTCATAAGATTGATGGTCCATTAACCTGGTAGGGTAGTTATATATCGAAAAACAGGCACTACTACCACTTGATTCAGCGTTGAAAAATTATGTATCATACCTCTTAGTTTATTCCACCTGCAATACATGGTTTGTGTGAGTTCGCGCACGTTTTGGCGTACTCAAAAACTCGAGTGACATTCGAGGTCATTTCTTCACGAAGTATCACGTACAGTCCGAATGTGCAAGTAATAACAGAGTTGGTGTCAAAATTACAACGTTTTCCACATTGTCCTGAAATTCCGAGTTTTGATTTGAGATCTACGTAAAAAACGCTGCAAAGTCCGTGTCACATGGGTTTATTATTCTACTGGACATACGTACAGAAATTTTGGCTGTTCATTTATAGTTTTTTTCATGTGCAACTATTGAAGTGGCCATTTTTGATGGTTTCAACAAATTTTGGCCCCCCAAAAACACGAATAAGGCTCGGTTTTTTTTAAACAGATTATTTTTGATAATCGATAGTACCATTTAGTTGTCTTGATTGTACTGTTGATACTACTTCTAGTGGTATTATACATATGTATGGTGATTTCAGACAATTTCCCATGTTTTTGACTAATAAAAAATGAATTTCGGGAGCTGAACCTTCGTTACAACCTCAATTATTCTTCACTCTTTCGTCAAAATCAACCTAGTATTCGGTCTTCTCGCCCTAAAAAACATGGAAAATGGTACCTCACAAGCTCATGTTCACAAAAACATCAAAAATCCCTCGAAACCCCTATTTTTACACCCATTTTTCTCCCGTAACACCCCTGGGTGTATGCCGATCGGGCTGCCGTGTTTCGGAGCACAACTAGGACCCAAATTTGTTCCCAAATGGGGACCCAATCTGTGTGCGGAAGAACGACAATTTTAGACAAAAATTTAACGTGAATTTAAGGCTGAAACTTCATTATAACCTCAATTTTCCACTCTTTGGTCACAATTGACTTCATATTCGGGCTTCTCGTCCCATAAACATGGTAAACGATATCTCAAAAGCTCATGTTACTAGCAAGTTACTGAAACACAGAAATACCTATTGTTTATACCTACTTTCACTCATAACACCCCTGGGTATAAGCCGATCTGGCTGCAAAGTTTCGGGATACAACTAGTGCCTAAATGGAGCATGTGCGCGAAAGAACGAATTTTTATACCGAAAATGAAGCCGGTATACGTGATACGGCTGACAGACATTGCATTTTTGGAATCTACGCACCTTGAAACGTAAAAGAAAAAAATTTGAGGGGGTGTTATAAAAATTTTTGCGTAGCGATTAAATAGGTGTATTATTCACAGAATAATTTTTAAAAAATATGCTTAACTTGCTACCTAAGGAAACTATTGAGGAGAGGGTGTCTCGTAGGACATTCTGTATATCGTAAACAATACCAAATAGGGACGTTACACTTGACACTGGACGTCTCATGTTGCACGATTCCATCGAGTGAGGTGCGTTATGAGTGGAAGTACCTAATAATTGTGGGGTGGAATGGTGAATGTATTAATAGAAGTATATAAAATAAATGAAAGTATATAAAATAAATGTTGACACAGTTTTTTTCCCAATTAAATGGCGAGGTGATGAAACGAATTGAGTTAACGTCCGCTAAATGGGGTTGGAAGAGGTGACCCTCAGCCAGGACAAGGGTTAGGCACCGGTAACGCTATAGACCAAGAGACTGGACCAATGAGTGGTAAGCATAATTCGTTAAAATTAACTTGACCCCTTCCCACAACCTCACAGCGTCACTGGAGGATTATAACACCGCCTTGGAAAATTAATTAAGAAAGTTCTTCAGAACCGTCAGAATCTCATCAGATTCTCCTTCGAACCGTCCCATTGTTTGCTCTGAGTTGATGACTTGTTATTCACCTAGTGCGTTCTCCAACTTTTCAATCGAAAAGCGTTGTCAGCTTTTCATTTTTGTCGCATACGGGCAGACTGTCGGTGAAAATTAAGTTTATTTGTTGAATCGGAGTAAAAACTCCCGTCTACCCAACTGGCACGACTGATTCGTACTTGGTCGTCTCCAGACTTCAGGTTATGATATGGTCGAAAACAGCGGCATGAAACCCTAAAGGGCCGTACACGTATTACGTAACGCGGCGTAGCGTTACGCAGTGTTATTTTGGCGAGGGGGGAGGGGGAGGGGTCCGTGTCAGCGTTACGTAACTCACACATTCAATTTAAATCCACTGTACATTTCAACTGTACGTTAAATTGTACAGAATATAGATTCACTCACATATTCAATCTACAGTTAACTTTTTACATTTATCTGCTTCAGTTTTGTGACCTCACGTTAAAACATTTTTTACTATTTATTATGAATTTATTTGGTTTCATTTGTCTACATGTGTTGCCATAAACTTGTCTGGTGTTTATATATTAGTTATAACTTCAATTTGTTACGTTTAGCTGGGATGGTTTTGTAGTGATTGGGAGTCGGATAGACGAGTCGATCGCTTGATTGAGAATGGTTGTATATTTGATGGCCCCTGGCTCTTTTATAATCCCCTGACATGATCAGAGGGGGGTCGGGGGTCCCCACTCTGAGGTACATCATGTTGTAACAAAGGCATGAGTTGTGGAGGAGCAGCCGATCACAACACTGCTCCCCCCAGAATTTAAGTAACGCATTTAATTAAATTTTCGTTTTGTTCGCTGTGGCGGGTGCCGGGCGTGGGAGGTGCGTGTGCTGGTCCGTTTGGGTTGTCCGTGTGTTTGCGGTGGTCGTTGTCGTGGGGTGGCGATGGGGCGTAACCGATTAGTGGCGTGGGCGCCGGTGCGGGCGCGAGATGTCCCGCCGGTGCCGGATGTGGGCTGGGCGGTAGCTCGGGCGCTGTTGGGGGCGTTGCGGCGTTGGCGGCGGTGCCGGCTTGGGCGACGTCGGGCGTGCCGGAGGCGTGGCGAAGGTGGTCGTGCCGAGGGGGGTGGTTTGGGTTCCCCTTTCCATTGTGGCGAGGAGGGCCTTTGTGAGGCTGCGCGCGTATACTGCTTTGGTAGCGACGTCTGGCGAGGCTTGGACTCCTGCAGTGTGCTGCTGGGGTCGCCGCACCCCGTGGAGGCAGCAGTTGCTGCAGGTGCCTGCGTAGGGCGGGAGCTGCAGCGTGACCGTGGTGTTTGGTGGGGTCCTGACGGTCAGTACCGGCGTTCCGGGCGTCGAGGTTGACGGCTGCGGTGTTAGCGGGCGGATACCCGGCGGTGGCTGCCGTTTGGGTGGCGGGCGCTGCTGCGCTGTGCTGTCCCGGGGCCGCGCGTGGAGGGGTATCGCGCCGGCTTTTGAGATGGCCATGGCCTGGCGGATCGGGATTGGGCCATACCTGCCGGGTGGCTGTGGCCGGGTTGGTTTCCTCTTGGCCGGGGCCGGAGGCGACGGCGTGACGGCGAGGTCGCGTAGGAGCTGTGAGGCTGTTGGGGGTTTTGGCGACATGGCTCGAGTGTGGATGACTACGAGTGCGGGTGCGCTGTTTTATAGCTGCGACCGTGGGGCGGGGGGCGTCGTTCGGCATGTTGGGGGTGTTCACTGTGTGCGTTGGTGGGGGTGCCGGCTTACATCTGTCGATAGATACCGAGGGCGTTCGGCGGTCTTCCGTTAGCTATGTTATCGTTTTCCCGTCGTTCGTTAGTACTTGATGGGGGCCGGTGTAGGGTGGCTCTAGTTTACCCCTTGGTGTGTCAACGCGGACGGACACGTGTGTCGCTGTGCGCATGGTTGTAGGCATATAAGACTGTGTGTAGTGGCGGTAAGACTCGTTGGTGCGTAGGGGTACCGTTGATGGTGGCGGTTGAGTGAACAGATCCCCTGGTAGGCGTGGTGTGGCCGAGAAGAGGCGTTGGGCCAGTGAGTAGCCGTCGGGGCCCGGGCGGTTTCGTAGGCCGAGGAGGAGGCCGCTAAGTTGGGTGGCCCATGTGCGGGACGTGGCTGTAGCGAGTATTGCGTCTTTGAGGACCCTGTGTAGACGTTCGACGAGGCCGTTGGCTTGAGGGTGGTAGGTATTTGTGTGATGTACCTCCGTGCCCATGGACGTGCAGTATTTATGAAATTCGGCTGAGATGAACTGGGTGCCCTGGTCGGTGGTTACGTGTGCCGGGGAGCCGTAGCGGGCGATCCAGTGGTTGTGTAGGGCCGTGATTACTGCGTCGGCGGAAATGGTCGAGAGGGGTGCGCATTCGAACCAGCCAGTGGCGCGGTCAATCATCGATAATATGTATTTTTTTGTAGCCGACGGTGGTAGCGGGCCGAATAGGTCGATATGTAGGTGTTGAGTGGCGCTGCGTCGGGATATTCGCCGAGGGGAGCCCTGATGTGTCGGGTTGTTTTGGCTCGGTTGCAGCTCGGGCAGGCGCGGGTGAATAGCCGTATCGATGAGGTCATGACTGGCCAATAGTAGCGAGCGCGGATGAGGGCTGTGGTGGCCTTAATCCCCGGATGTGTCATCCCGTGTATGTGTTTGAAAACCGCGAGGCGTAGCGGCGTAGGGATGTAGGGGCAAGGCGAGGCGTCGGTGTTTTCGCACATGATTTCGTGGCCTTGTATTTGGTGCGGTGTGAGATTCATAGTGGCGATGTGATCATCGGCGGCCTGTGCGTCTGCTAGTTGTTGTAGCGTGAAGGGGGCGCCGTAATCCGTGACTGCGTGGGCCGTGTTGGCTGTTGGTGGGAGTCGCGAGAGGTAGTCGGCGACGATGTTCGTTGGGCCCTCGGCGTACCTGATATCAGTTGTGAATTCTGAAATAAATCGAAGGTGCCGGAGCCGTGTTGGTGGGGCCGTATTTGACTGAGTCGCTAGTGAGGTCGTGAGGGGCTTGTGGTCCGTATATACGGTGAGTGGGCGCCCTTCGATTCGTTGGCGAAAATGTACGATGGCGAGGTAGATAGCCAGTAGTTCGCGGTCAAATGCGCTGTAGTTACGTTCAGCCGGGTTGAGGGTGCGTGAGAAGAAACCTAGCGGGCGTAAGTGCGTATTGTCGATGAAATGCAGCGCTGCGCCGACGGCGAAATCCGACGAGTCCGTGTGTAGGACGAGAGGTTGGGTCGGGGCCGGATGGGCGAGTGTGACGGAGGTTTCGAGTAAGCGTTTTGCGCGGTCGAATGCGTCAGCTGCGTCGGTGGTCCACGTGAGCGTGCGTTTGTCTTTTTTTTAGCGTCGGGTGGAATCATTTCCACTAGGGGGCGGAGCGTAGGTGCGGCTCGTGGTATCGCTCGGTGATAGAAGTTAATGAGGCCGAGGAATGTTCGAAGCTCGTGCACGGTAGTGGGTCGCGGGAATTTCTTAATAAGGTCCGTGCGTTCCGGTAGGGGTGTTATCCCGTCGGCTGAAACGTTGTGGCCGAGAAATTTGACTGAGGACCATGCGAGCTGGCATTTTGCTTTGTTGATTTGGAGGCCGTATTTAGCGAGGGTCTCGAGGAGCGTGCGTACGTGGGTGTAATGTTCTGACGGGGTGGCAGAGGCGACCAGTATGTCATCTAGGTAACAATACACGAAGGGCAGGTTTCGTAGGACGTGGTCCATGTAGCGCTGCCACGTCTGCGCTGCGTTTCGTAGGCCGAAATTCATTCGCTTGAATTGATAGGCGCCGAAAGGTGTGAGGATTGTTGTCTTGGGTACGTCGCGTTCGCTGATCTTGCAGTGGAAGAATGCGCGTGCGAGGTCGAATGTGCTGTACACTGTAGTCCCGTACAGGGCCGTTGTGAAGTCGTGTAGGTGTGGGACGGTGTAGCAATCGGGCACAGTGAGTCAGTTCAGCGCTCTGTAGTCACCGACGGGGCGAATGTCACCGTCGGGTTTCGGAACGATGTGGAGCGGGCTGGACCACGGCGCCTCCGAAGGTTCGATGACCCCCGCCGCTAGTAATTCGCCGAAATGGGCCTTCGCTTTCGCGTATAGGTCCGGGGATAATCGGCGAAGTTTCGCGTGACACGGGGGTCCCTTCGTGACGATGTGATGTTCGACAGGAGCATCGCATGGTGTCTGTGAAGGTTTGTAGGCGTCGAGGAGGGCTTGAAATCGGGGCTCGTTCGCTGTCGTCGTACAGATGGACTGGCTCGGAGGTACGAGGTCTACTGTCCCGGTGATGTACCGCTGCGTGGCCGCGTTGATGAGTCGGGCGTTGGGTAGGTCAACGAGTAGGCCGTGGTACGTCAAGAAGTCGGAGCCGAGGATCGGAGTTGATACGTCGGCGACTGTGAAGGTCCACTCATACGGAGGGAGATCTGGGAGGTGTACTGATGCGGAGTGTGTGCCGTACATCTTGATCTCGGTGCCGTTTGCGGCACGTAGAGCGCTTGGACGTGTCGTTTTCCGGTTGAGCAGGGTGTTCGGGACGATCGAGACGTCAGAGCCGGTGTCCAGGAGGAAGTGTAGGGAGGTTTTCTTACAGCGGATGAAGAGCCGAGATGTTGGGGGGTTGCGCACGGCCGTTACGGCTGGTCGGGCCGTGCGTTGTCGTTTCCCGACGGTTTCGGGCGCCAGGTGCAGGGGCTGCGGCATTTCTGTGCTCTTGGGCCCCATGTGCGGTGGTAGAAACATAGGGTGTTCGTCGGGCGGCGTGTGTTCGTCGCCGGCTGCGTCGGGGAGCGCCGTTGTCGTCTATTGTTGATCACTTCGACCTCTTCGGAGACGGTAGCCACCCGAGGAGGCGGGGCGAATGGTAGGAGGCGATCGGCGAGCGCAGCGAATTTCACTATGCCGGGTTCGTCACGGGCCGCTATGTGTAGACGTATGCTCTCGGGTAGGGCGCGGAGGAAGAGCTGTCGGACGAGCGGTGCGGGTGTGTCAGCCGGAAGTGCTCGGGTGAGTCGGCGAGCGAGGATCGACGGTAGTTCGTCGTCGGATGTCGGCTGGAGGAGGGCGGTGAGCCGTGAACCATCTGAAGGTGCGTGTGTCGCTAGAAGGCGAGTTTTGAGCGTCTGGTAACTACTGGTGTGCGAGGGGTTGATGTCGCCGCATAGATCCGCTTGTCGAGGTTCGAGGGCGAGGAAGGCTCGGGCGAATTTCGCATGTGGCGTCGTGAGGCCTTCGTGTGCGAGGATGAGCTCGAGTTGGGCGAGCCAGACGTGCGGGAATGCGGGGTCGAACGGCTGAAGCTTGAGAATCGAAGGAGCGCTCGCTGCGGGTGTCTTTTGCGGTTTCTGCTCCGTCATCTTCGGTTTTCTCTTCGGTGCCAGTCCGGTGAGGTGTCAGCTGGAAGTGTGCTCGGCGCCGGCGTCCGTTTCCTTATATAAGGATCGGTGATGGTGGGGCGAAGTAGCGGGAGGCGCTGCGATAGCCGTCGAGGCGGGCGTCGGAGTGGGCCGCCGCTGTGGCGTCGGTGGGGGCCGCGCGTGGTGGGGCTCGTTGAAGCGGAGGCGGGGCTGCGACGCTGTCAAACGGCGGGCGCTGGCGGTGTAGCTCACACGTCGGATGTCACCAGTGTAGTGATTGGGAGTCGGATAGACGAGTCGATCGCTTGATTGAGAATGGTTGTATATTTGATGGCCCCTGGCTCTTTTATAATCCCCTGACATGATCAGAGGGGGGTCGGGGGTCCCCACTCTGAGGTACATCATGTTGTAACAAAGGCATGAGTTGTGGAGGAGCAGCCGATCACAACAGGTTTATATATTGTTGTATCAGTAAGTCTTGTTTAAATCTTTTCTATAGTTTGCTAATCTTTTAAACATCATTTTATGCGTGATTGGCAAGGATTTAAATAAAATAGTATTTTTAACGAGTTTTTTCTTTTCATTTTTTTAATGCTAAACAAAACTGGTACAGTTTCGTTTAGGGCAAAAAACCATTTTATTAAAATTCTTACCAAATTACCAAATTCTTACCGCTTAAAATAATGTTTAGAATAATCAATCTGTTGTTTTTTTTTTCAACTATGATTGAGTTACGTAACACGAATGAGGTGTATCGGGGGGGGGGGGGGGGTTATGCTCAAGCGTTAAGGTGTTACATAGGTTAGAAGGGAGTTGAACATTAACGAAAATGCGTTACGTAATATTTTGTGCATGTTCCCTCCAATGACTCGCCATTAGTTTCACTATTTCATTTTGCAATTTAATAAAGAAATCTGTGATACTTTCATTACCAAAATCCGTAATAAAACCGACTTCTCCACAACTACTTTTGTGTGTGCGTGTGTGTGTGTGTGTGTGTGTGTGTGTGTGTGTGTGTGTGTGTGTGTGTGTGTGTGTGTGTGTGTGTGTGTGTGTGTGTGTGTGTGTGTGTGTGTGTGTGTGTGTGTGTGTGTGTGTGTGTGTGTGTGTGTGTGTGTGTGTGTGTGTGTGTGTGCGTGCGCGAGTGTGTGTGTGTACGTTTGATCCCACAAACGAGTTGAGAAGAGGATGCATAATGGGGGGATTATCAAAATGTACTAAATATGTTGGTGAAAAACCGCAAACCTAGGTAATAATCCATAAGGGTGTAGGACTTACACTTCATCCCCCACGTATCAGACGTCCAAATTCTAGCTCAAGTTTTTAAAAACATCAGTTGGTAATTTCCGATATAACGTTAAGGACATTTTAGTTTCAGAATAAAACATCACAAATAAGGATTCCAGAGGGTTACATACTAATAATTCCAGACGCAATTTCTTCGTTCATAAATTTGCCATTGAACTTAATGAAAGATGGGCAGATATCAATGTTCATAACAAAATACCTAAGACCTAATTCTTGCGACTACTCGATATTTGTACTACAGGGAGAGCCTTCCAGTACAACAATCAAATATATGAACAAAATCGTGTGCCCTATGGGTTCCCCCGTACGGCACCGATTTTGGCAGATATCATTTTCAAGGCGCGTGCGTCTCCCCCAACTCCCCTCTACCACCAGTCAGAAGTTCAGTTTTGCGAAGAATTTAATAACTCGCCTCATTTCTGCCAATTACCGCCGAGACTCGGAAAATAACGTTGTCGACATACTCTGGTTGAACGGATTTCCTCACCGCCTGATATGCACACTTTCGAATAAAGAGTAAAACACAGACCCCCCCCCCCCCCTCCACGAAAGTGCAAATTGATTCCCCCAACCATCCAAACACACCTTGTAATAAATATTTACAAGAACCTTTTAGAAAAGATCAACAAAATTTCATCTGCAACGAACGATTCGGCCGAAATTTTATTTGCAACGAATGGTACGGCCAAAATGTCAGAAATTACTTCACCCTTAATAACCTTAATTTTTCCAAAAGTAAAGTCCCAGTACCCAGTATTATGAAATCCGACTTCATTTACCAAATCCCTTGCCAATGTGGGAAATCATACATAGGCCACACACCTTCTCACCTCAAAGTTAGACTAAATTGCCACAAAAACAGCGTCAAAGCCCTCATTACACAACCAAATTCTGCCGACTCAACTGCTCTTAAAACTCATGCTAGGGAGAAGGCCATACATTCAAATTTGAATACACTAAAATCGTAGGGTATGAAACGGATGAATCTAAACGTGACATTAGGAAAATTATTTTAATAGAAATGAATAGGGAATCTGGAGTGAATAAGAGATCTGATGTTGAAAATTTAAGTTTGTAGTAATGCAATTAACACAGTTCTTAGGAAAAACACAGGAAGAACCGCTGTAACCCCTCCAACCCCTTCTACCAACAATTAACTCTTTGTCAGTATTTAGCTCTTTGTCGGTATGTCGCCCTTTGTCGACATAATTATATCGTTGTGTTGGGTATAAACCCTTGATGTAAACCGCCTAGATCTTCAGTTGTGCAGTGCCAACCAAAGCTGCAAGTTGTGCCTATACTGTTTATGTACAGGTTTCTAGTTTCGTATGATAGAATGTTGTTGTGATGAATTTAAAATTCTCATCACGGTGGCGTGGAAGGAAGGAAGGTGAGTGAGTGAATTTACCTAGGCGGCTGTAGTCAACCGTTCATCTAGGTAAAGGAGAGGAAAGGAGGAAAAGTCGCAGGCGGCTGTAATCAACCGAACATCTACGACTTGGGAGGAGAGAGAGGTGGATGAGGGAATTTTACCTAGGCGGCTGTAGTCAACCGTTCATCTAGGTAAAGGAGAGGAAAGGAGAGGTCCCTTGTCTAGGCGGCTGTATTCAACCGATCATCTAGACAAGGAGGAGGAGAGAGGAGGTGAAATTCTCAGGCGGCTGTAGTCAACCGATCATCTGAGAGGGAAGGTAAGAGAGAGAAGAGAGAGCTGGTTAGAGGAAGTGTCGAATGAAGCTTGAGCGCCAGGATCCGGGGTTTTATAGTACTTGGGGGCCTCTCCCTCCAGCTCCTTGCAGGGAGCTGGTAGTGGGGCCCCAGGTTGAGTAACCCTGGGTTCTGTCGCCTGTCCCCACTCATATCTTTATTTACGGAGCTTTAGTTTGGCGTTTGGATATTGGTGAGAACTTAATATGATAGGAGTGTTCCCGGGAGGGACTCACGACAGAGGTCCCCCCAGTTTGAACCAATATTTGTGGAGCTGAAGGCGCAAGGTGACAGGTGCTGAGGGCTACGGCAAACAAAAGTGGTGCTGAAGGCGCAAGGTGACAGGAGCTGAGGGCTGCGGCAAACAAGAGGTGGTGCTGAAGGCGCAAGGTGACAGGGGCTGAGGGCCGATGCAAACAGGTGGTTGAGCTGAAGGCAAGTCTTAATTCTAGGTGAGGCTTAAGTCTAGGTAAGTATAGAGTACATGGTAAGTATAGAGTGAGTACATGGGAAGTATAGTATAAGGCATAAGAGTACATGGTAAGTATAGAGTGAGTACATGGTAAGTATAGTATAAGGCATAAGTATTAGGGGATGATGAGTGAGTGGATGATATGTACAATAGTGGTCAACAGATATAAACATTTGGCATTTATAAATGTGATCAGTGTGAGTGGGTGAGTATTTACAATAATGAGGATGGATATGGGGTATTTACAAAGGATGAATGAGTATTTACAATTGATGGATGAGTATGTACAAAAGATGAAGGAGTATTTACAGAAGATAAATAAGTATTAACAAAAGACGAAGGGTATGTACAAATTTGGTGAACATGTGGGAGACGGTTGTGGGAATCCGCCGTTTCCTGGGTGTGGTTAGTGTGTGGCGAGTGGTAGTGTGTGTGTGAGTGTAGTGTTCTGGGGGTAGTCGCCGGCGGTCGATGTGATGAGGAGGCCACGGTGGGGCCTCGAGCTCCGGTACAGTGCGAGTGGGCTGATAAGACACCAGCACTGTAATCTCAAGGCCCCGCCGTGATTGCTCATAGCGGGGCGGGGGACTTGGCCGCCGGGACGTGGGGGATGTGGGGACGCTCCCTCCGTCCGTTTCGCCGCCCGGGCCGTTTCGTCCCGGCGGGAACTATTATGGATATCCCCGACGATGGAGGGGGGGAAGGGGGAGTTGTTGGTTCGGGTATTTGAGGTGTTTGAGGGGGGGAGTTCGAAATAGGGGGGTCGAAGATTGAAAATTGTTGTTGGGGGGTGAAAATGGGGGGGTTCAAAATTGGTGGTTGAAGGACAGGAGGTGGTTTTTTGAAATTGATGGGGGGTTTTGTGATTTGAATGGGGGGGCGGGGGGGGCATGAGTTCCGCAAGGCGGAACTCTTGGAGGATGGAGTCCATCAGGGGGTCTGTGGGGGTGTAGGGAGAGCGCGTCCGCCACGCAGTTGTCAGCCCCCGGCAAGTATCGGATATCGGACGTGAATTGTCCGATAAACTCGAGTTGCCGGAGGCGACGCGGGGAGGCGGATTTGCGGTTCTGAAGGAGGGCGTGGGTCAGGGGCTTGTGATCTGTAATGACAGAGAACTGCCTGCCCTCCACGAAGTCACGAAAGTGCTTGATGGCTTCGTGGATGGCGAGGAGTTCTCTGTCGAAGGTAGAGTAATTTTTTTGGGTGGGGGATAACGTTTTTGAAAAGAAGCCAAGTGGCTGGGGGGTGGCGCCGGTGTGCTGGTGGAGCACTGCCCCGATGGCCCAATCGGACGCATCGGTTGTGATGGAAAGGGGAGCGTGAGGGTCGGGATGGGCTAATAGAGCGGCGTCTACTAGGTCCTGTTTGCAAATTTTGAAAGAGGTGGAAAGTTGGGGGGTCCAGGCGATGGGGCGGTTGTCATTTTTTTTTGAGGGTTGGGGGATGGCGTGTATGAGTGGTTGTTGATGTTGTGCTGCGTGTTTTATGTGTCTGCGGTAAAAGTTTAACATACCCAGGAAGCGGCGGAGTTCCGTCACCGTGCGGGGCTGCGGGAAGTCACTAATGGCGTGGACCTTGTCCGAGAGGGGTTTGATGCCCTCGGACGAAACTTGGTGGCCGAGGCAGCGGACGGAGGGTTGGCCGAGAACGCATTTGTCCGTGTTAACGAGGAGGCCCTCGGTGGAGAAGATGTCGAGGATCTGTTGGAGATGGCTGAGGTGTTCTTCCGGCGTCCTGGAGGCCACCAGGACGTCGTCGAGGAAGCAAAAGACGAACGGTAGGCCTCGCAGGATGCTGTCCATATAGCGCTGCCATGTCTGTGCAGCGTTTCTCAACCCGAAGCCCATTTTCACGTATTCGAATAGTCCGAATGGGGTAATGATGGCGGTTTTTTGGACGTCGGGGGGGTGGATGTTAATGTGGTGGAATGCTCTTGAAATGTCGAGGGTAGAGAAAATAGTAGCACCATGCAGATGTGACGAGAAATCCCGTAGGTGGGGAACGTTGTAAAGATCCGGAGTGGTTTTAGTGTTGAGGCGCCGGTAGTCCCCGCAGGGGCGGATATCCCCATTGGGCTTCTGCACGATGTGGAGTGGAGAAGCCCAAGGGGATTTTGAGGGGCGGACGATACCGTCGGCTATGAGCTTGTTAAAGTGTTGTCGAGCTTTTGAGAGTTGAAGGGGGTGGAGACGTCGGGCCTTAGCTGTGATGGGGGGGCCGGAAGTCTCAATGTGATGTTGGACGGTGGAGATGTGGGCAGAGGGGCGGCGCTGGGGGCGATAGTTGAGGAGGAGGCGTTCAAATTGTGTGGGGGGGTGGTTGATGGCATGTATAAACCCGGGTATGGGTTTATTTGTGGCGGGGTCTATCAGGCGCGCATTCCGGACGTCGACCTGGAGACCGAAATACGCAAGGAAATCGGCCCCCAGGATCGCCTTCTCCACGTCCGCCACGGTAAAGTCCCACTCGTACGCGAGTCCGCTCATGTAAACTGAGGAGCGGTACGTCCCGTACGAGGGGATGGTGGTACCGTTGGCGGCGTAGAGAAGCTGCCGGTAGCAGCGCGCCTGACGACGGAGGATGTTATTGGGGAATATGGACAGCGCCGCCCCCGTGTCCACCAAGAAAGGTACGTTCGTCTTCTTGCAGCGCAAGAAAAGTCGCTGGTGGGTAGGCAGGGTGTTTTGCAGGATTGCGGAGGTGGGTATTTGCGCTGGCGTTGGTTGGTCCTCTTTGAAGGAGACGCGGGGTGGTTTCTTGCCGTTCCGGAGGGGGGGAACGGTGGAGTCGGCCGGGGGGCTGATCCGCTTGGTAGGAGGTGGATTGGTTTTGTTCCGGGGAGGGGGAACGGTAGCGGCGGCGTGAGCAGCGGCCGGAGGGGGTTGCGCCCTGGAGGCGGGCGTGGAGGGGCCGTTCCGTGGTGGGGGAACGGTAGCGGCGGCGTGAGTGGCGGCCGGAAGGGTGGCTGCCCTGGAGGCGGGCGTGGGGGGGCCATTCCGGGGTGGGGGAACGGGAGCGGCGGCGTGAGTGGTGGCCGGAAGGGTGGCTGCCCTGGAGGCGGGCGTAGGGGGGTCGTTCCGAGGTGGGGGAACGGTTGATGGTGGGGTGAGGGTTTTGGCGGCGCTGGCAGGCGCGGCCGGGAGGTTGGCAGCCGTGGCGGCGGCGTAGGAGGGGTAGCGGGGCTTGGTGGTGGTGGTGTGAATGCGGGCGGGGGGGGGTTGTTCATGGTCCCCCCCGTGTTGGCGAGGAGGGGGGCCCGCCGGGTTTACCGGCGGGCGTCTGCGTTTCCCTGCTTAGGGGCGAAGGAGCAGGGGGGTTGGCATTTGCGGGCCTCCCCACCGAAGTTGAAGTGATAGAAACAACGGTGGGGGGGGTCCGCAGGGAGGTAGGTGGTGTTGGTGGGGCGGGTCGAGGTGGAGGGGCGTGCAGCGGCCGGGGACCGCCCTCTGCGCTGGCGAGGAGGGGATGCGTTGCGGCGCTCGGGTGAGCGCTGGCGACGGCGGTCGGCGGAGGGGTCGCGTCGGCGATCCGTCGAAGTGGGGCGACGTCTGTCGAGGGAGGGGGGCCGGTCTCGGTCTCGGGACTTGGTGCGGTCCCGTAGAGGGGGGGGGGTGACGCGGCGTACGTACTTCGCTGACGGTGGCCGCTGCGGCCAAGTCGTGAACGGTGTCCGCAAGTCGCAGGAGGGGCTCGTCGGGACCGTCGAGATGGCTGGCCAGGGCCATCTGGATGGGGTGGGGGAGGGCACGTAACCAGAACGTGCGTGCGATGTCAGCGGTCATAATGCCCTGCAGCTGGTGTCGCAGCCGTCGGTAGAGGTGGGAGGGCTTCTGGTCGCCGAGGTGTTGAGGTTGGGAAAGGGCGGCGACTCGGGCGATTTTTGACGGTTGGTAGGTGCTGATGAGGCGGCTGCGGAGGTCGTCGTACGCAGCGGCGGCGTCGGGGGAGATATCGGAAGTCTGAAGTAGGATCTCGTAGGGAAGTAACGAAATGATCCGGGAATATCGAGTTTTCTGGCTGCGGATGTTGGCGGCCGAAAATGCAGCGTCCACTTGGAAAAACCATAGTGCGGGGTCGTGTGCGTAGAAGGGGGGCAGCGACAGAGGGAAAGCTGCGGACGCCGTCATGACGTCGGTGGCGGCCGCGGCCGTAGCGGCGGCGGTGGCTGCGGCGGCTGCTGCGGATGCGGAGGAGCCGGGCGGTGAGAGGCTGGTGAAGGGGTTGTCGGCGTCAGTCGTCGCAGCGGTCGGCGGCTGCAGCAGGGACGGCCGGAGGATCGGCGGCGTCGGTGAGTTCGGGTCCATGTCTGTAACTAAAATTCAAAAATTTGAGGTAGTTTTGAATTTTGAAATTCGCAATTGGCGGAAGCGGAGGTGCGTTGAGAGTTGAGCGGTGAGGTTGGGCCAAGGATTGCGAATTTACACTGACTGATTGAAATTTGAATTTAAAATTTGGGACACCGAACTATTTGACTGGGGCGACACATTAGGTGGGAAGGAAGAAGGTTGAGTGAACGTCGGGTTCACCACTGTGATGAATTTAAAATTCTCATCACGGTGGCGTGGAAGGAAGGAAGGTGAGTGAGTGAATTTACCTAGGCGGCTGTAGTCAACCGTTCATCTAGGTAAAGGAGAGGAAAGGAGGAAAAGTCGCAGGCGGCTGTAATCAACCGAACATCTACGACTTGGGAGGAGAGAGAGGTGGATGAGGGAATTTTACCTAGGCGGCTGTAGTCAACCGTTCATCTAGGTAAAGGAGAGGAAAGGAGAGGTCCCTTGTCTAGGCGGCTGTATTCAACCGATCATCTAGACAAGGAGGAGGAGAGAGGAGGTGAAATTCTCAGGCGGCTGTAGTCAACCGATCATCTGAGAGGGAAGGTAAGAGAGAGTGTCAGAGGAAGTGTCGAATGAAGCTTGAGCGCCAGGATCCGGGGTTTTATAGTACTTGGGGGCCTCTCCCTCCAGCTCCTTGCAGGGAGCTGGTAGTGGGGCCCCAGGTTGAGTAACCCTGGGTTCTGTCGCCTGTCCCCACTCATATCTTTATTTACGGAGCTTTAGTTTGGCGTTTGGATATTGGTGAGAACTTAATATGATAGGAGTGTTCCCGGGAGGGACTCACGACAGTTGTAAATTGTGAATTTTATCACTTTTTGGAGGAAACCGACAGCTCAATTGTAAGTGATTTTTATCTTAATTTTCTCGTAATTACCCGAAGATTTTTTTTGCTATTAGACTCATATGTAAAAGATTAGATTTATATAAACTCTAGTTTTGTTGTTTCTACCTAGTTTACCTCGTGCTTCCCCTAGAAAAGCCCTAGATCGAGTTAATTTTCACCTAATTTGGGTTATTTGTTTAGACGTAGACAGAAAACATTGTACCTATCAAGAAAAAGGTGAAAAGTACGACTATCAACAAAAT
This sequence comes from Leptopterna dolabrata, assembly GCA_954871275.1. NCBI lineage: Eukaryota > Metazoa > Arthropoda > Insecta > Hemiptera > Miridae > Leptopterna > Leptopterna dolabrata. The sequence goes on along the minus strand of OX940974.1, from coordinate 134,583,079 downwards.
CCAAAATAACCATCTTTCTTCAAATGATATTAAATCGCGGAACAAGATACTCGATTTCATAAACTCATGCGTGATGATAAGCTGTTCAGTATCTATGGTATTTGGGCTAGAGTAATGTATACCGTATTAATCACACTCATGTTGATGAAGCTTGTCGGTTCACATTTCAGGGCCTTACTGTGAACGAAGGCTGGAGGTCTCAAAAAATCCCAAAAGTCGGAATCAATTTAAGAACGTCGTGAAAACCTATTCGTGCTTCGTCGTCGTAATTCTGTTGAAAGGTCTCGAGCTACGGCGCTTTGAAAATGTGAACTCCTATTTTTCACCATTAGAGATGATTGGGAGTGACGCCGAGCTTCGAGGACCAAGTAAACTCCCAATAAGACGTGCAAACCATGTATCATAAATTTTGGTTTATGGTAACTAAGGAAATGACCAAAAGCGCGAACTGTGCCTGATTCCGGCGTAGGAAGTAGTCCCGCTGCACGGTTCTGTGTTGCGTGCTTGGTATTGTAACTGTCGGTCAACGAGGAGAACTCGGGAAGGACAGAAATATGACTGGAACACCGATAAGTTGCTATTCTGTACTAAATCTGGTAAGATTATGAAATTCCGCCTCCAGACGGGTCTCGCAGTACTTATTCGTTCGTAGAGGAGTGTTAAGTACGTTCTGATTGCACGGGGTTTCAAAGAGGACGTGGAAACGGTAGATTTGGAAACAATATAGAATGCTGAAGGAAACTGGAGTATCAAAATCATACTGCCGATCAGAAAGCACTCCGATGCCTGAACACTCCGACAACTCTCAAAACGTTGTAGCCAATTGTCATGGGAACCGAGGATGTTGAAAAGTTATTGCTGAGAAAGTTAGAGGTGTGTCAAGGCACACTCTCACAAGGGGGGTAAGGGACGTGAAGTCTGATTTACTTTATACGTCAATGTCTGGTGTACTTAATACGTTAAATTCTGATGTACTGTACTTTATGCGTACTTTTTATCTCAAAGCGGAGACTGAATCGCTTAAACATTAAAATAACTCAAGCGCAAATACAAACTAAAAAACAGAAGAAAACCTGGAAACTGACATTTAAGGTAGCTGAAATTAGAGAACCAAGATCTTATGAGCTGGAGTAACAACCAAAAAATTGAGATAGAAAATTCACTGCACATTCCGTCATATAAATGAAATGCATAAAACTGAGAACGAGGCACTGGAAGAGGCCAGGGGCAACATCCATTTAGGTAGTGATTTCATTATGAAAGAGTTAGGTTAGTAACTATAATTTTATAATCACTAGGCACGTAACCAAAATTTTTCTTCGTATGAACAGCTACGAAAAAACTGAATTTTGGTTGTAGCAGATGGTTTTCCGAGTGTTGAATGGCCATGCCCATCATTCTGGTTCGGGCTGCGGTATATGTTGGGCGGAATATGTGTTGTAGAGTTTCGGCTATATCGCCACAGTTGGTTCAGGCTGGGGAATCGCGCTGACTGATTCGATTCAAGTTTAGAGCCGACGACTCGACCGGAGACGGGCGAGTGTTCGTATCGACTTCCCATCGAGATTGTGCAGATGGAACTACGGTTTTAATGAAATGTGAAGATTTTCTTGTCGGTACTCACATTCAACTTCTGCATTGCTGTATTCCTTCCGCCACTGAAGTTTCGGTCACCTATGAACGCTTGAATTATATGCTGTATACATCTACGTATGTGTCTGTATAAGTGACTCGCAAGTCCAACGGATTGAGTCAAGTCCGTGTTTTGTGCCATATTTGACATGGAATCTGTAATCTTGTTGCCACGTATATCAACGAGAGCTCTAATCCATACAGACTAAACAAGTTGATAGGACAGTGTTGCATGAGATGAATAAGCTCCATGATCTCTGTCAAATTATGATTGAAGCTACTGACCGATTTATAATTGAAGAGTTTCTATAACGCTGTGACTCTTTGTAATTAAACCAATAGATCATATGGTTGTGCCTCTGGCGTATTTCAGAGCTTCCCTTGTGGCCACTGTCTCACACTTGAAAATCGATTATATTTCTGGAAGCTTGAATTATAGGTATGCCAGTCCCGATTTGAGGAACGAAAAAAGCTCAATCGACCTATACGTATAGAGCACGTATCCATCAGGAAACATGTAGTGGAGTTGATTATTAAAACTTGATGAAGCACCTACTAAACCAACCTCAATAGTGGTGTAGTGGGTCCGCTGACCAGGTGCCTCTCTTAATTTTTAAAATAGGCTCAAATTATGCCTATGTACCACGCTCAATAATAGCTGTTTTTCGTAAAGTTTTATGGCCAAATATTTATAATTCGCTGTAAGGATGATTGGATAGAGCTTTGAAAGTTATTCCATTCGATTCCGCGTACTGGAAAACATGGCACCACTGTTGCCAGCGTGGTACCGTTCCCTTGCACCATGGTGTCAATAAAATTATACAGCAAGTTCTGGAGGAGTATACTCTCAAAATTTCAAGTCAAAATACCCAAAATTGCGGCTTGTAGCCATACGTAGGTACTCGCAAATGTCGCTAGACTCTAAGTAAGAGCCTCACTGTGTTCGGCAAAAACTGGTAGATGGCCAAAACACCATTCATGTGAATATTTTCTGTATACTCTGTCATTTCGGCGAAGCTTGAAGCTAGTGGAGACTAAATAGTGATGTTGAGCCTGAATTATTTATTTATTTATTTATTTCACGGGTGAATAAATCTGTGGAACAGTATTTATTTTGTCTGCGTAAATGTAGAAGTGGTCCATTGTACGATCTACTACTTAATAGAATGACGGTAGGCATCCCATGGATAATCGCAGGCATTCCTCTCGAATTTTCAGAAGAATATATAAGGTTGTAGTCGAAGCTTGACCATACATGAACCAGCCTTAGTCGAACATGGCACGAATGGCGGCTCTGCAAAATCGATAAGCAGTTACAGGATCAGCGCCCCAGTGAAGATGTGTAATCTAAGTAAGTTAATATATTTTATGCATTTTGAGCAGTACTGGAAGACGTTTCTAACAACCTCGGGGAAAATCTAGGAGTACTAATCACAACAGAAAACTCCGTCGACGAGATCTATCGTCAGCCAGGCCGAAAGCCAACTCACCCTGAAGCAGTTCTTGCAGTAGCGGTGCGTGGGGTCTGAAAACAGTGGGGCACCAACGGATTTTTCTACAAAATACCCCAAGGGAACAACACCCTTCTCTTATTTACTGGTAAAGTGATATTCAGCAAAGCTCTTTTGATCAACACTCTATCGTCGTACGAAAACCTCGAAAATTTCTACTGCAACTTAGCCACCGAATTCGTGTGTTACAAAAATATAGCAAACTAAAATACAACAAAACAATGGCCTGTCGGCCGGTACCTACTTGAATGGAGAAGCTATTGACTAGTAGCTGGGTAGCTATCTGTGTGTTGACGCCGATCAATCTACAAACCACAAGATCACAAACAGCAAACAGGAAAAAACGCACGTAGGTACCACAAATACAAATCTGTCATCAGAACCGGACCGAACGCAAAACGCACAAAATTTGACGCAAAAAATTGAAAACTGACAATAGACTCAACAGTGAAAGCAAATGTGATTCAGAGACAACAAAAACAAATCGGAAGAAGAAGCATCTCGTATCGAGATGACAAATTGAATGGAAGGGATCGAATCGATTGAGAAATGAACGATTTTGAGGTGAAAATCAGATTCCGAGGACAGGGCCCGAAGTGGGCGTGGCGAACAGCATTTTTACTTGACTGAGCATGCGCGGACAGGCCACTTTTCTCGGTTGCCATGGGAACACTAGATCCCAGGACCTACCTGCCATTTTCAGGAGCCCAGGTTCCGATTTCGATTGCACGACATCGATTACTGTAGCTTTATTCCCATAACATGCTTGGTATATGGAGCTAACAAGAAGGAACCACCATGGGTCCTCTACTAGAATACTGAATATCCATATCCAGAGAAATCTGGCGAGTCACTGTTGAACTTTGTGAAAAATGCTAGGTACAGTGTACGGAGGGAAATTTAAATGCCAACTAAACAATGGTTGGTCTTTTTATTGTTTTTGGGTGCCGGGGAAGTGGCGCAAGTGGCCTTATGGACGCAACGCCCCTGAATTCTTGTTAAGTTCACCTCGAAGAAACTTAGAGACCGGATCATGGTCGCAGCAAGAAAGATACGGCCATCTCGGCAGCCCGAAGTGTGAAATCGCAAGGAAATGGAGACAACATTGAAAAAATTACATTAATGAACACCTGAGCCCCAATACATCGGGCATTTTCGAAGTCAGCCGTCCACTTTTAAAAACCGGGCAATATTGAAGTAGCTTAGATAAGAGGAGAACTTGTAGCTATAAAACAAAACAAACAACTTGAACTCATAACTTCCCTTTTAACAATGGAGAGGAGATTCGGCTTCATCCCGCAGGAAAATACTGGTCAAGGAAAAAGTGGAAACATGAAATTATTGTGAGTTAAAAAACGAAAAATAACTATTCTACTAATAAATCGCATCATTATACTTACTAGCACAACGCTGTTACAATAATACATTCACTAAAAAATGATACTATTTGCTGTACCTACTCAAACCTAAAATGAACGAGGCAGATTGTAAACCACCACTAACGTTTTAGCATTCACGTAGAAAAGTGGAGGAAATATAGTGTGCTGTATGGATAAATAACTACAATTAACGTATGGGTACCTGCTTATATATACAACCAGATTTATTTATAACTTGAATATAATTTTCAACAATGATAGTGGAAATGGTGCAAGCGTACTTCTTTGCAGGCGATGGAGCCCTGACATTTGCGAGTCGAGATTGGTCCTCCCTGCCTGGATTTATCAAAACAGAGTGTGCAGTTGGTTAGCCAAACATGAACTTATCCTAAGCGCCAAAAAGACCGATTATATCCGGTATAGATACAGAGCCCTCCACTTTCCGGCCAATCGCTCATTTTGCTTACGTGCATGATAGTGCCGCCATTTGGGACCATGTGACTGCGATATCATCATTGAAGACAGTGGGGTCGTTGGCCCGAATTTCGACAGCCGTCTTAATAAACCAAGTGAATCACAGTTTTCGCAGGAACACAGGAACAGTTTTCAGTCCTCAGCGACTCAGATGTCATATGCATACACCTATGCAACATACATACCCAAAATTAAGTATGGATAGATTCATTACAGCGGCACGTTCAGGTTGTTAATGCGCAGTCTGGGTTACGACTTATGAAAATCTTAAGTGGTAGCTCTGGCACACAGCATCGTGGTGAAGAACACTGGAAATATTGAACCGTCTCAACCTCAGAACAGCATACTTAAATCTTTCGTTCAAATATGTCCCAAAAAACTTCAAAGTATGCTAAAAAAATAAAAAATAAAACTAAGCTACAATATATAGCATTCCCAAATTTAATTAACGGTTTTCCTAATCAAATTAACGATTTTCCAAATTGAAGTAACGGTTTTCCAAATCAAATTAACGATTATCCAGACTGAAGTACATTCATAGTAGCTAAGGGAATTATGAGAAAAGAAAAAAAACGCTGCAAATCCCTGCACAACGGTTTATTATTTTGTACAGAATACCCATCTGTTACAGATCACAGCTGTCTGTATCTAGATAACCCCTCTATATAATATAATATCTAATACTCTATAATACATATTATGTGAATCGCAGACCCTCCGTAGGTTAGTACCTAACCCCGTACTCGTTACTAGGTACCTACCTAAATCACGAGTTAAATGTTGCTAAAATAATACAGCCGATGACAAACAGTAACTAAAACGGCAAAAAGAAACGCAGATAATGAAGTTCTAAAGGAACATTGTTGATGTGGAGTGAAATAGATGCCCCTTCTGCGTAGGTCACTGTTTTCTGAGGTCAATGACTTTAATGAACCGTTGGGTAATAACTTGCCCATCAATAATACTTCACCGGCTGTTCAAGTTGCAAAAGACAACAATACCCAGCTGGATCAACAAAATCCAGCCCCTTCTTGGTAGATGAACCGTTGTGTAATAATTTAACGTTGTGTAATAATTTACCGTTATGTAATAATTTACCGTTATGTAATAATTTACCGTTGTGTAATAATTTGCCGTTGGGTAATAATTTACCGTTGTATAGTAATTTACCATTGTATAATAATTTACCCATCAATAATACTCAAGTTTCACAAGTACCTACCAAAAAAATATAATAGTCCATCACTTATCAGATGAAATAATATCGCATAAAAACCAACTCAACTTCATTCAGCCATCCTTGATTATAATCAGGTGCTCCCTAGCCATGATTTCCGGGCCGGATTAATACCGTTTGATTCACGATCGTGTTGACGAAGCTTTTTGGTGCACACGAACGGCTGGACGTACAATGCTCCGGGTGGTCTCAAAAAATTGTTAAGCTCAAGACAAATTTAATAACGTAAAAAAAACCATACCCTTCAATCGAAAGTTTTCGAGATACGGCGTTCTGAAAATTTCAACCCCTATTTTGAACCCCTTAGAGATGACTGACAGTAACGCCGAGCTTTGAGGACCAACTAGACCCCAAACGGAACCTATAACCCTAATTTCATCAATTTGGTTTCGTGGTAACTAAGAAAAGTGGCCAGTACGGCGTACGGCGGAACGACAGAAATATTGTTATTGCATTTTCGGGTTCTACATATACCTTGAAACGTAAACCATCAAATTTTGAGGGGGGGGGGGGGGGGGGGGTTAGCATTTTTTTTTTTCATGCTCGATTCCAATGGTTCATTATTGAAAATATTTAACCAAAATGAACCATTGCGCAGCGTGTCCATCATTGTGTCTCTTCTGTATGTGTGATCGAATACAATATATCATCTATCTGCATAGCCAATCAAAATCAATACCTTCCTAATGCAATCGTTATCGCGCTTTTCATTCACGCCTATCGCTTTCAATATATTTTGCTGACGTGCTTTACTACGAAATGAATATTCCTAACACATTCAGGTAGGTAATTCTAAATTATGAATAATATACATTTTGTCAGTACAGGGCTTATTACTCACGTTCGTTGGTTTCATACTCCTTTGAATGTCGTGGATAACACGTGGGTAGTTTATGGATTTGTAGATTGGTCCAGCAAGCTGTTAATTCAATTTTGAATTTTGATTCTGCATTATACAGTGATATATAAAAGAAGATATGTAATAATAGATATATATTATTGTGGTGATCGGCTGCTCCCTATTAACAATGTAATAGCGTCACTTGAGGTATAAGCCGCGTCTTGGCGGCTTCCCGGAGCGGGGTTCCCCTACCCCCCTCCGGGTCTGTAATAAGGGGTATAAAAGGCGTTGTATTATACTAATAAACAGTCAATCAAGTCACAAACCGACTCAAGTAGTCTCGTGTACTTATTGCTCCCGCTGGATCATTACACTGGTCATACCCCGACGACGAACACGCAACCTTCACCGGCTACCGGCTTCTGCGAACAGCGTCTCGCCTTCTCGCCTCTAGCGACTGCTCAACGCGCACCTTCGCTGGCTTCCAGCCTTCTGCGAATAGCGCCCCGCATTCTCGCTTCCAGCGACGGCTTAGCACGCACATTCGCCTTGACCTTCAACGGACTTACAAAGGTCCTTTTTAGGACCACTGTCTATTTCAGCCTTTCAATTTCAGCCACCTCGGACTTTCGCGACCGCAACGCCGGCAGAGCAACGTACCCTTGCCCCGGCCATCTTCGGATTAACACCGATTCTTTAAGAACCATCGTGCTCTTGCGATCGACAGCGAACCCCCCACCACTCGTCAAGACCAATCAGCGTCCTCTCTCAAGCGACCAACCAGCTATCGTCTCTCCAGCGAACCAATTAGAGACCATCTCGCCCCTCCCGCTGCCTATATAACGAGAGCGACCATCAACGGAGCATTCATTCCTCAGATCTACAACCAAGAGAACAACTAAGAAGAAAATGGAGACCAGAGCTACAAAGACACCGGAAATGGCACCAGCACCTCTCAAACTGCGGCCTTTTGACCCGGCTTTCCCGCACGTCTGGTTCGCACAGCTCGAACTAATTTTCGCCCAGGAAGGCTTGAAAAATTCTGAAGCCCGCTTCACCCGTGCCTTCCTCGCACTCGAGCCTCGCCAAGCGGACATCTGTACCGACATCGTCGCCTCACACTCCGCAAGCTACCAGACGTTGAAAGACCGGCTTATCGCAGCTCATGCACCCTCAGATGGCTCCCAGCTCACAACTCTGCTTCAGCCTTCGGTGACAGACGAGCTACCTTCGGCCCTCGCCAGACGCCTTCAACATGCTCTTCCCTCGGGAACTCCGACCTCGCTTCTCCGACAACTCTTCTTACGATCTCTACCTGAGAGCCTTCGCCTACACATCGCAGCCAGCGTAGAACCCGATATCACGAAGCTCGCGGTGGCCGCCGATTGCCTTATATCCTTCGTAACACATCCTCGTATGGCTACCGTCGACGAGGAAGTTCAAGTGATCCAGCACCGCCAACGAATGCGGCCTTCTACGCAGCGACAATCATCCCCTCAACGACCGAACAAGAAGTTCTGCTTCTACCATAGAAGATGGGGCTCCCGAGCGAAAAAATGCATCAAACCCTGCACCTGGTGAAACCAACCGACGGAAAACGCCAACACACTTCATCGGAAAGGAACACAACTCGGCACCCTACGAACGGCTAAAAGCTCGGAGATCAACACATACGACAACCACTGCGCCTCGGTACACCTACCGCCCTATGAAAGGACATTCACCGTAGCAGACGTCTCAACACCGATCCTCGGCCCCGACTTCCTAAGCCTTGTTGACCTTCCGAACGCCGGCCTCATCAACGCAGCCACTAGCCTCGTACGCCCGGGAAATTTCAGCTGTGCAACCTCAGATAACACACCCTACTTCCAGGCACTACTAAACGCACACGCTCCTTCAAAAACTCCCTGCGAAGCACCAATCGAACACCATATAGTAACGAAGGGCCCGCCATGTCACGCGAAACTCCGACGCCTAGCCCCGGCAAGCTATACGAAGACAAAAGCCCACTTCGCAGAACTCCGAAACGCCGGCATCATGGAACCATCGGAGGCCCCTTGGTCAAGCCTTCTACACGACGTACTGAAGCCAGACGGAGATATTCGCCCCGTCAGAGACGACCGCGCCCTCAGCAGGCTCACTGTCCCCGATCGATACACGGTGCCGCACCTCCACGACTTAACAACGGTACCTTTCAGGACGACCACATTTACTACGTTCGAACTCGCCCGTACCTTCTTCCGCTGCGGAATCGGCGAAAAAGACGATCCTCTAGTAGCCTCCAAAGATATCGAAGAACATTTTACGCACGTAAAATTATTACTCGATACTCTAGCCAAACATGGCCTCGTGGAACGCCTACACCGTGCCTTAAAAGACGCTATCATCGCTACCTCCTCGTCAAGAACCTGGGCATCGGACCTCAACGGCCTCCTTCTCGGCCTACGCAACAGGCCCGGCCCCGACAACTACTCGCCCTCACAGCGACTTTTTTCGGCGACTCCACGACTTCCAGTAGACCTGTTCACACAACCACCACCCGCTACGGTACCGCTTCTGACACACGACTCGTACCGAAGATTCGCAGAGGCCTATTTACCGAACACAATTCAGCGAGAGGCAAACTCGACCCCCCTTACGTAGGAACTTTTCGAGCCGTCACAAACGACGGGAAGACTATTTGTTTCGAAAACAATGACTCCACGACACCAACAGTCTCCATCGATAGATGCAAGCCAGCTCCGCCTCCCTCAACTACGATTGGTCAAGAAAGCTCGCTCCCTATTGGCCAACCGAATTCATCCGCGGATTCCGCGGGTATAAAACACGGACCGCGACCCGCGAAGGTCATTCACTCTCACAATGGCACCGAACACACCTACGAAAACCATTTCGAAGCAGCAACCGCTGAGGGACCTCGTACTGACACCTTCGCCTCCAGGCCATCACGCCTCGCCCACGAAAAGACGAAAGACGAAGCCAGAACTCCCGGGGAGGTGTCCCCCGACCACAACGGTACGAGAAGCTATGGTAATCACACGGACCAGCGCCGCCCCTATACCACCTCGGCCAGTCATCAACCCAATGAATCAGATGATGAAACCACCACAGGGAATCACCCCACTTCATGTCAGCGGCCCACCAGACGCCGCGGGGATACCCATAATGACCTACACGGCCACTCACAACCAAACCATCACGCTGATGCTCCCGCCTTTCGCCGGGAAGTGCTCCGACTGCTGCACACACGGCTGCCGCCGCCCACAGCTCCAGAGCATCGGGATACAGGTGTCCCCCGACACAATTACCACTGGGACCCAGGCAACAAACAAGAGGACGCAAGAGGAGCCGCCAACCGCTGCAGCTACGCCGCAAGTATGGCCCATTTCACCTGCTCCGGCACCTCCTGCCTCGCCGCCCAGCAGAGTCACTCCCGCCAGCCGCCCCTTCCAGAGGTCTCCCAGACTAGGCCCCCGACATTATCAACGGAACTACATCCGAGCACGCTCCCAGTTCCGAGCACGCTCACGGATCCCGCACCGCAGCCGCCGCTAATGCAGGATGACACCGCAACAGCAAACCAAGACAACACGCAGCCTCTTCTACCTCCACCGACGCCTCAACACGATTCACCGTCGAAAATGAATTTATAATTGCAGTATTTAACTTCAATTCTGGGGGGAGCAGTGTGGTGATCGGCTGCTCCCTATTAACAATGTAATAGCGTCACTTGAGGTATAAGCCGCGTCTTGGCGGCTTCCCGGAGCGGGGTTCCCCTACCCCCCTCCGGGTCTGTAATAAGGGGTATAAAAGGCGTTGTATTATACTAATAAACAGTCAATCAAGTCACAAACCGACTCAAGTAGTCTCGTGTACTTATTGCTCCCGCTGGATCATCACAATTATATTCTGAAAATATAACAATAGGTATACTAAAAAAAGTACATGAAACTAAAAAGAATGTTAAACTGAGCTGATATCCTGCAAATGTGCGATATACCCACTGGAGCATGATTTTTATCATAATAATAGTCAATAGTACCCACAATACTTATTGTAAAGAGGTAGCATGAGGAAAAAAGTCTATAAATCTATACAGAGCACATCCCCACCGGCATGACTGCGTATTATTCAGTCCTGGGTGGTTGAAATTTAAAGTAATGTGTATACAAACTAGCCACTAGTCACTTGTGTTTACTGACTAGCCAACGTTGTCTTAATATACGGTGTGAGAATTTTCTACGTGAAATAGATGGTCCATTAGACCTCACGAGAAAGTGGTAACGTTCATAAAACCAGTGCGACGGCTTATAACATCGCCGGTAAAAATGACAGAGGGACGAATCTGCTGAAACCTGGTTTCAGCGTATCGACGTATGGACATCATCTCAGGTGTACGATAAACTCCATAAGCAAACTTCGAACTAGGTACCGTTTCATTTAACTATATTTCCATGTCGTATAAAGGAGTCTCTTAGTGTTTGGTCAGTTAATAATATATGTTTCGCCAAATTTTCGATAAAATGTTTATTATTATTGTCAAGGCCTATGGAAAACAGGTACATGTTATTATATTGTAATATAAGATTCCATAATCTGTCCTATGTACGAAGGTGCTGGTAATTTTGCTTCAGAATAGTTTAGGGGAGATGAATTGAAGAACATAATTATTGACTACGTTTCAGTGGCAGATTGCCGTCATTCTGTAAGGTTTGACTGAAATTTTACCTTCCAAATCTATTTTGTATTCAAACAGTTTCTACCAGTCAAAATGATTATAGTTTTCAAAATACAATAATATTATGTAAATATTTCGTTTTTCATATGAGACGGACTATAAAACTTGTGGGGTGGATGACTGGAGAGTGGGAGTTAATTGGACCCGAAAACGCGACATGGCGAGGTAAATATTAGGAAGTGGTCGGGTTATGGAGCACATTAAGGAAATAGGTGTACTGTGCATAATAGAAAACTTAAATTAGCCACAATTTACGGTCTGGCCGTCTTCATTACCACGTCTCGCTCGTGGGCTGGGGCTGGGCACTGCGTTCCCGCCATATTTATGGGCAATCACGATCCACTGTTTACCTACAACCCTCTTCGCTTTCCAAAAAAAAAAGTGGGAAGAACACTCCGTTAGAACCTTTTCTCGTTTGGAATTAGTGGCAGCGAGGTTCTTGTACCTACTTGACGCTAGTTCGGGAATGGATTGATTAATTTGGAACCTGAGATCAATAAAACTTGAATGGACGTTGAATTCAAGTTATTCTGATTGGAAACATAAATCTCCCCAGTCATTAGAAGAAATAGCGATGAGATAGATAATTCGCATAGATACATTTACTTGGGATAGTGAACAGGTTTCATACATTGTATTTATATTGTATACAAGTTATAGTAGGTTCCTTGGGAGTTGACTTTTTAAAAAGCACGAACTGAGAAATTACAAGTGTTTCTTTATTTCGGAAAATACACGGAAGACTTCGTAGCGGTTAAATTACGGGGAACACGGAACACAGGGTTGATCGTACAACAGCGAGCCGAGAACTGAAGGTTCGAGCTTGCTCGCAGGGGTTATATCGTCTATCATGACTGCGTCAGCAGTAAGTGTCGGTCGGGCGCTATAACTCTTCCCTCCCTATAGAAAAAATTGAAATTTAGAAGAAATTTCAATTTTTCAATTTCGACGAACAATCATGACACACTATACAACCTTACAGTAGCATAAAATGAGGTGGACACAGCTTGGTAGAAATTTTGTTTTACAATTAATTACAATACAAGTATACGATTAATCCGATCAATTGATTAAATTACAATATAATTATACGATTAATATAATCATATACAACCAATACAACAATATAATTGTACAATCAATGTAATTATAGAACAATATAAACATAATAACGTATGATAACCAGAATTGACAACATAACGACGGTAAACAGACGTAAAACTGACATGATTTTATGAACATGATAATTTGAGTTTCATTTCGGGTTAGGGGCTATTTTGTGAATTTGGAACGTTTCTTTTATGTTTATGGAAACGATATCCTGTGTACGCGAAGAATGTTATAAGACTGACGTACAATAGGATTGTCCAAGCACTGGGAGATATATGACTTATTATGAGTTCTTTTGTACTTGGTATGGGGATCGAAGGGGGTGTGGTTACTGTGGGAGGGTGGAGTCGTTAAAGTTTGATTCCTGTATTCTATGGTGCTCTTGCCCGGGGAGATAAGGAAAATTCCGTGGAGGGTCTTGAATTGTATATTATCATGGAGGATAATTTTTATCTGATCTTCGTAGGGGAATAAAAAGACGTAACGGTTTGTTTCTTCCAAGAGTTCCACGTGATTTTGCGGTAGGTCTAATTGAATTAAGTCGCAACGACCGTTGATACCCTTAGTGAGAATGTCTGACTCGCAGTCATGTTCACCGGATAGCTGAAGGCTGTTAGGGCATAAGTAATAATCACGTCCGTATTCGCACGGTTTGTCGAGAAATCGTATCTCGTTTTTGGATTTTAGAGCATACTTGGCAGTGGGTAGGACAGTTGCATAATAATTGGGGATGAAGGTTGGTAGGGATTGAAGGAGAATCAAGTCGTAATGTGCAGGATGGACGATGGGGACGTCCAGGAAATAGACGATTTCCTCGTAGCCTATGAAGCATATTACCTTGATGTGATTTTGGATTTCCCAGAGCGCTTCTCCTTCAAAGAGGGGTAACCTATCACCATAAAATGGTATTAAGTTTCTTAGGATTTTCTGTAGGGTCTCTGGTTTAATAATACTAGGGTGGAGTTTGCCTAATTTACAAAAAGTGACTGAATTTTCTATGTCTTGGGTCAGATCTGAAATTATTTGTAGCAACAGTAGATTATGCTCGAGTGCGTTTTCTACCTGTCCTGCATGGGTTGCAAGGGAACTTGCTTCCTTTAATCGCTCTATTTCGAAGGCCAGAATATCGTGATTGTAGTTGATATCTAAGATGGTCCTGTTCAATTCTTCTACAAATCCTTCGTTTATTGAGTAGTGATGACTAATTTGTTGGGACAGTGTCTCTTGGTTTGTGTGTAGGTGTTGGAGGATCTGATTAAATGTTTCCTCGTCGTTGGCGTCTAAATTTCCCGTGATAAATTTGATTACGGAGCCTAAACCGTTAAGCAGTCCTCGCCTCTGACGGCGGGGTAAGGTTGAAGCAAATAATATTCCTTCTATTATTGTTAGCATATGTTCAATGGCTTGAGTTCGAGTTCGAACTACCTTTTGGACTTCGCTGTCAGTTTCTATTATCTGGTTAATGTCCTGGAAATGGGCTTTAATTTGGTTTACTTGATTGAGAACTCCTCCGAGCTGGTAGTAGTGAGTAACAGTGTGGTAATGGTGGATCGTTCGGGCGGAACCTAATCGAATGGGCAATAAACCTAAGTTGGAGGTAATGTTTTCAATTTCTAATCCTTTGGTAGCTAGTATAGTCGAGAGTGATAGAAGAACGGTGACGGCAGAGCGGCTGTCCATAATCCGGAAGTAGTTCAAGTCAGTAACGTCCTGGAATATTAAGGACCATGAGCCAGAGTCGGAACCAGAGCTGGGTGGTGGGGAGTGGTAGGGTTTCCTTGCTATAGGAACAGGAATTCCAGAAGTGCTGGGCTGAGGGGAGTCTATACGAGATAGCCTAGCTGGAGGGGTGTCTGGTGGTATGGGTAACGCTTTGCGAGGGAATCTAGATGGAGGGGTGTCTGGTGGTATAGGTAACGCCTTGCGGGGGAACCTGGATGGAGGGGTGTCTGGTGGTATGGGTAACGCTTTGCGAGGCAACCTAACTGGTAGGATGTCCAGTGGTGCGGGCAATGATCCCTCAGGAGAAGGTAGAGGAACTGGGGAGGGAGTTGACTCCATTCTTGGGATTCTGGAGAGGTCTTTACAATGTCGTTTTGGGGCTGGGCTCGACGAGCTCGTCTCTGAAGGAGGCGGTCTCGAGTTGGGTGGCGACGGTAAGAGTCTATCCCGCTTTTGGCTGTTTGTCGGTGGGGGAAAGGAATAGAAAGTGGCCGTTTGGGGAATCGTTGGGAGGTTAATGGGTGAAGGGAAACTGTCTTCGGAGGGTGAGTAACTAGAAGAACTAGACATCGGGGTTTGTGGTACTACTCTGGGCCTTTTGATGTTAGACATGTGGATCTTTGGTTGGGTGTTAGCATGCCGGGTTGTTATTTCGGCCGTATGCTTGGTTTTGTCTACGGTCCTCACCTGTTCCGGGTTATACAGGGGTTTGGTCTTACTTTGAAGTTGTTTGGTCTTCACATAAACAGTGTCAGGGATTTCTGGAGGATCTTCCCGAGTAGCATTTCTGTTTTCCATTACCCTTTCTTTGAGTTGTGTGCCATTGTCCTTAATGTTTTGGTAGAGCGCTTTCATTTTTTCGCGGTGTTTGACGAGGTAATCGTTGGCGAGGCGTTCGTCCAAGTTTAACTTGAGGAGGTTTTCGTCCGAAATGTGACCTTGGATTATTTCGAACGGGGTCAGGGACGTTGTAGAATGGATCGAATTGTTGTATGCGATCAAGGCATACTGTACCCGGGTTTCCACATCGTCTCTTTTGAATGCTTCTTGGCAGTTCAGAAGCCGGAGATGTTCGATTACGGTCGAGTGGAATCGTTCGACAGGGCCATTCGAATCTGGGTGTTGGCTTGATATGAAGTGAGCATCAATATTGTGGTTAGCTAATAATTCCTTGACTAGGGCCGGCTTGGGGGGGGGGGGGGGGGGGGGGGGGCTTAGGTCGGCCGCGTTATCGGAAATGAGTTTTTTGGAAATGCCATGGTGCGAGAAATATTTAAGCAAGGCTCGAACTACGTCGAGACTAGTATTAGTCGGTACCATGTACATTTGGGCGTATTTGGAAAAGGGGTCGAAAACGGTCAAGAATTTTGTTCGGTCTATGGTGATTTTGTCAATGTGCAGGGTCTCGAAAGGCCGGGATGCCGTGGGAGTCAAGTTATATTTGATTTTCAGGGGATGCCTGTCGTACTTAGTTCGTAGGCAGACGTCGCATTGGTTTATGAAGCTCTGAATGGTCGCTTTCTGGTTGGGCCAGAAATAGCTTCGTTTAAGATGTTCATACGTCTCAGGAATTCCTCGGTGATTAGTCTTACCCACATGATAGGACTTTATGAGTTCCTGGACGTCCTCTTCAGACTCAGTGTCTTCCAATAATTTAGGAAATTTGGCCATGAGGATTTCTGACTCCTTGAATGTGCGAGTCATTATGGCAGCAAATCTCTCGAAGAATCGATCGTCGGCAATTCGGGGAGTTCCATTGGAATGCTCTCAAGCAACTCCTCGATATTGATCGGTGACATGGGATTTGCGGCTGGTGGATCTGATTCCAGGTGATTAAGCTCAATTCGAGAGAGAGCGTCAGCTACATAGTTGGACTTTCCAGGGTGGTAGTGGATTTCGAAGTTAAAATCACTGATTTTCAACCTCCATCGATAGAGTTTGGAGTTGGGGTCCTTCATTGCAAATAACCATTGCAATGGTTTATGGTCAGTGAATAACAGGAACTTCTGCCCGTATAGATAGTGGCGGAAGGCCTTCAGGGCATTTAGTACTGCAAGAAGTACCTTTTCATTAGTAGCATATTTTTTCTCTGTCTCTGAGAGCGTTTTGCTGGTATAAGCAATTGGGAGATCAGAACCGTTAAAGTCTTGGCTCAAGACAGCGCCTGTAGCAAAATCGCTTGCATCACAAGTCACTCTGAACTGTTTGTTAAAGTCGGGGTATTTTAATATTGGGTCATTGCAAAGAAGCGTGGTACAAGTTTTGAAGCTTCTTTCGAATTCTGGGGACTTGGATGTTATTTTTCCATCCTTTTTCAAGGCGGAGGTCAGGGGTTTAGTCAGAGCAGCAAAGCCCTTGATAAACCTACGGTAGTAGCCAATGAGCCCTAAGAACCTTTTGATCTCGGTTCTTGTGCGAGGCATTGGGAATTTTTCGATCGCACGTATTTTCTCGGGGTTTGGTTTGACTCCATCGGGGGTTACTACGTGACCTAGATATGCTAACTCCCTTTTCAGAAATTCCGTCTTGTCTGGCTGGATTTTCAGGTTTGCCTGTCGAAGACGGTCGAAAATTTTCCTCAGACGAACAACGTGTTCTTGCAAACTAGCCGAGAATATTAAGATATCGTCGAGATAAACCAGACATATCTCATTATTCAAGCCCCTCAGACAATTGTTCATCATTCGTTGGAATGTAGCCGGGGCGTTACACAAGCCAAAGGGCATTCTGAGGTATTCGTAATGTTGGTTGTCAGAGGAGAAAGCGGTTTTGGGAATTGAGTCCTCATCTAGTTCAATTTGATGAAAACCTTGTGCGAGGTCGAGGGTCGAAAAGTAATTGCAACGGCCAAGTTTGTCGAGGAGTTCGGATATGTTGGGTAGGGGAAACCGATCTGAGATCGTGGCTTCGTTTAATTTTCGGAAATCAATGACCATGCGATATTTGGTTTTTCCTGAAGCGTCCATTTTCTTTGGTACAATCCAAAGGGGCGCATTGTAGGGAGAGTTAGAAGGGCGTATGATTTTCTGGGCAAGTAGGTTGTCAACTTGTTTGGCCACTTCTTCCTTATAAATGTGGGGATACCTGTACGGTTTTACAAAGATGGGAATTTCGTCCTTTGTACGAATGTGGTGTTTGACCTCATTCGTGAAAGTTAAAGGACCTTCACTCTCTTGGAAAAGATCTGCATAGTCATGAATCAATTTTCTAATAGCCTTGTTCTCTTCGGGGTTTAGGTGGTCTAGTCTAAATTTCGAATAGTCTATCCAACGGTTTTGCTTACAGGAGGGGGAGGTATCGCAATAGTTGTTAAGGTTGTTTTCGGGTTCCTCATTTTTAAACTGTCCTTTAGGGATTGGTTCTGCATGGATTGGGTGAGTCAAGTGGAACCTAACAGGTTTTTCTTCTAAATTCGTGACGTGTACAAATGCTTTTGAGTTCTTAACCCTCACTATGGCTGATGGTATTTGCAAACCAGGGAAATTGATAGAGTCGATCAAAGCATCGCCATTCTCGACATTACCAATCTCTACCTGTACCTGCTGAATAGTCCTGGCATCGATTAGGAATGACACAGTATTTTCCTCGGGGCACAGACATCCGTTCGCAAAGTAGAGGGGTAAGTTGACGTTTGGTGTACGCAGCAAGTTATTTTTCAGGTCCACGGAAGCATTTAGTGTCCGTAAGTTGTCTAGTCCCAATAGTGCTTGGAAGTGGCTATGGAAATTGAATAATCGGAAGGGGAGATTTAGATGTTTTTCATTGAAAATTTCCCCACAAGGCATCAGGGTCATTTCCGTTATTGTGGACGAGCCGTGGGCTGTCTTAACTATACCCGATGCCGGTTGGATTTTCTTTTTGAAATAATTAGGTATGCGCTGTTTTTGGGAGAACGAAGGATCGAGTTGATCCGGTGTCGATTAGGAATTTTATCCCAGTTTTTGGGCAAACTATGAAAGGTAATTGGTAGCCGATGTGATTTTACTCGATGTGTTCTGGTTCAAATTTTTCGATGGGAGCTTTTGATTTAGGGGCAGGTTTTAACATTGGTATAGGATTTAATTTGGGAGCAGTTGCGGGGGCCGAAAAGGTTGGAGCGGGAGCTGACATTACTGTTGGGTGACCTCTGACGGGTCCTGAGGTTGTCCTAAAAAATGGTCCTGTGTGTGGTTCTGGTCGTCTTCAGTTGGAGGTTGGTCCTCCACTGATAAATTTTCAAATGTTTGAATTAGGTTGGGGTCATAGTACCGGGGCTTGCAGGAAAGGGTCATAAACGAAATATCCTGAATTTGGCGAATACTCAGGGGTTTCGGGTTGCCGAATTTCCGAGTCTTCACACTGCATTTCTACATTGTGAAGGTTGCTCTTTGAGTGATCCTGACTGGAAGAGCGTGAGAGTTGGTGGGACCATGGTCGATTTGGAAGCGATTGTCTTTTGGGGGGTTGCTGACCTGGCGTAGCGGGTCTTTGGTTGAAAGAGTGGTGAACTGGTGGTCTATGAAAATTTTGGTAATGCCTGAAGGGCTGGTTGTAGGGTGTTGATGAAGGTCGGTAATTGTTATTCGGGCCAGAGGGACGGAATTGAGGAGTGGCGGGGCCGGTTTTTTGTGGCGGGGCTAATTTGGGTTTAGTTCTAAACTGAAACTCGTTTGTCAAAATCGCCATGCATTCTGCTAGGGTTGCTGGGTTCCTTGCTCGGATCAGAGATCCTACTGAATCATCCAGTCCCGTTACAAACACTCGAAGGGCTAAGCCCTGCACGAAGTCGACAAGTTCTTGCGAACTTTGTTCCTTCTGCAAGGAGGCGATGGAACTGTTTAAAATTGCCTCTAATCGAGAATAGAATTCAAAGCAACTTTCAGTATGTTTCTGCCTGAGACGGGCTAGTTCCGCTGTAAGAGTGAACTTGTCCCTGCGATCTCCGTACGACTCCAATAAGACGGAGCGTAACTCCGCCCAGTTGTGAGGGTCGGCAGCGAAAACGCGTTTCGCTGGATCGCCTTTGATTCTTGATAGGATGCCCTCGAATAACAAATCGTTTTGTAGGGTATTTTGGTTTGTGGGGTCAAAGAAATGGTTGAAAAGTTTATCGCATACCGTTATAAATCTGGTAAGGATAAGGGGATCGGTGGCGTTAAAGTCTGGGAGCAATGCGAAATGTGATTCCTTTAATGTTGGAAAGGGCATAGAATTTAGCTTCTTAAAGGGAGATTGAAATTTTGCCTACTCGTAATCGGGGTTCCGACGGAATTTTGTTCGTTTCCCGCGCTTGTTCCTTGGTGGGTTTCCGATGAACCTTCCATTTCGGTGCTGTCTAATCTGGACCAACGGAATGTTCTAATCCAATCAATATAAGGATCGGACCTCGAACGAGACGATGATTTCGTAGTTTTGGGAATTTTGGACAGCCTTGTACAATACTATAGGTAGGTTGTAAAATGTGGCGACAGATAATGTGACAAAATATGACAGAAATATGACAGAAAATATGACAAAATAGGAAACAATAATGAGAAGCTGAAAAGATAAATATGTTATGCAGTTAAGTTCAGAGATTCGTCAATCGAGAGGTTCGTTGGATCTGCTTCGAGATGATTTAAAGGGCGTCGGATGTTGTAACTGGAGAGGTGTTGATAAGATTCTACGAAGTGTGACTGAAGCGAGCGGACTGCGTCCTTTCCGATGATTTTTTTTATTTTTTATTTGTTTGTTTTGTTTTAATTCTAGAAGGACTTCTCTTGGAAGCTACTAACCACTCATGGGTTTGATAATTGAATTTAATTATTTAATTTTGAGGTTTCTTAAATTTACAGGCGGGGGATGCCTGGCTTCGGTAATCAGGGCAGATTGGATCGAAGTCTTTTCAGACGGGCGTGTCTGACTTCACTAGTCAATGACTGGAATGAAGATTTTTGTGAAATGACCGGGCTTGGTCAGTACTAGGAACTATATGGGTCAAGATTACCTATAGAATCCTAGGAGTTCTTGGCAAGCTGCTGAGATAGTATACCTGGTATGGTAATCCGATATTCCCTGAAGTCTGCGTGATCGGCGAAGTGGAGAGCCGATGCACTTTATCCGATTGTAATTCCGATGCACTTTCACTTATCACAGTTCGGTTGACGAACTCCCGGGCACTTGAAGGCTTCGACGAAATTTCCGCGGAGACGATGGTCGGTCGCGAATATAATTTCTGAGTGTCGAAATTGTGTCTCCAAATGTCCTCCAGTGACTGCGTCAGTTATAGTAGGTTCCTTGGGAGTTGACTTTTTAAAAAGCACGAACTGAGAAATTACAAGTGTTTCTTTATTTCGGAAAATACACGGAAGACTTCGTAGCGGTTAAATTACGGGAAACACGGAACACAGGGTTGATCGTACAGCAGCGAGCCGAGAACTGAAGGTTCGAGGTTGCTCGCAGGGGTTATATCGTCTATCATGACTGCGTCAGCATTAAGTGTCGGTCGGGCGCTATAACTTACATGAATACATTGTACTGGTCATTATTATTGTTGAAGAACGAATTGCAAATTCCTGAGTAACATTTCGGATTCATTGAAAAGATGCCTTGGAGTCGGACTCCGGAATTCGCTCTTCGTTCTTCAGCAATAATAATGATATAATTTTGTTATGTTAATATGATGTTGGTCATTTTTATTTCAAATCTCAACTTGAATTTTCGCGAATGAATTTCCTTACGGTACATTCCTTATGATGTAGATGCCAGAACGGTGTCGAATGAACACTACTTATTAGCATCTTTTCAACGAACCCGAAATGTTAGGGGCATGACTCGCAGCATCAAACGATTCTATACAAACAAAATGATTCGCGAAGAAATCTTGGAAACCCATTTCAAAGAAAAACGGAGTTATTGAAATGTTGTCTATTTCCACTAATACACCAAAAAACGCGAGAAATACACTGTTATACCGGTTATAACAATAACTGTTGTTGTTTGTTACTGACGATGGTTTGATCACCGAAACCTGTATAACAGTGTATTTTTCGTTTATTAACAGAAGTAGACAACGTTCAGTAACTACGTGTTACTTTTAGCGATTCTATAGATAACAAAAAATTTGTAATTCTATCTGCCAGTACCCAGGGTTCTGCCAGTGAACTCATTGTTGGGAATCACGAAATGGAAAGTTCTTTTCCGATTCTCGTGAGAGGATTGACAATATAATCTCTGCCCACTTGTCTGTACCCACGCGTATTTATGGTATTAAATATAAAGGGTTATTTCCGATAGTATTAAAAGTAAAATTACCTACCATACCTTCCGGACGAATCCGATCGTCACTAGCAACAATTAGTAATTGTATGTATTTATGATGGTATGCATATTACGGCAGAACGAGCACAACCTTTATTGGGTACATCCTTGGATACTTCTATATATACAAATCTTCAAAATCCAGGAATGGATGCAGAATGCTCTGAAACGGAAAGAAAATCGAATAGTTAGATTCATGTTAAATTTAGGATCACTGCAATAGCTCATGTTCTCCGAAAATTGGCTATAAAACAAAATATAGCGTCTTAGGTTAAAACATGTTGTTGTGGTGTGTATGTTTTTTAAGTTTAATGAACTATTTTTTCTTGTTATTATGAAACTAAACAAATAAATAATAATAATAACATATTGTTGAGTAATCCATGCATTACAGGTGACGCCCATTGGACACTGTGTACGTAGATTACTTGGATTGTAGTTACTAAGACTTGTTTCTTCAAGTTTCTGGCATTAGGTAATAGACGAAACTGAATCAATCACTGATCGAACCAATGAAATATGATGGAAAACAGGAAGAATATTGGTTCCTTTTCGAATTAATCTGATTTTGAAATTCTGACAACGGAAGGTCAAGTGTAGAAGTTGTTATATGAGTCTTTCCACCAGTCAGCAAATCCGAATTTGATGTGTGATCACATTTAACACGGGAAGATTTTTACTGCAAAACATACAATTGGAGTCCTATTGCCCATTATCTTAATCATGTTGAGCCCGATGAAGAAATAGCTGCACTATTCAACATTGAACATCTAGCATACATTGCCTGCAAAACTGGTCCTGTCACTTTAAAAGTTATCAGCAATGGAACCATCCAAAGCACTGCGTTCGCGATCCCCGACATACGAGTATGAGGTTTGTGCTGTTAATCACGATCCTACCAACCTGATCCTACCAACAAAGACCACACGTGCGTTAATAACTGACGCATTTTGCATGAATTGATGCCCACATTACCTTAAATTAGCAGAAAATACCGAAGTACCAAGAAAGAATTCGCGTTGTAACCCATTCACAAAAAATGGTGAGAGTTTCTGTGTACGACTCTTCGTCTTCATAATAAACCAGAATGGCAGAAAGTATTTTTCCTAGAACATTCAATTACACTCTAAGCAAATCATAGCAGTGCTCAAGCAATGGATTTGTGAGCATATAGTACAGAGAGGTAGTAGTACAGGAAATGGTTCTTGCTGTTGAAATGCAGGTGGTTTCAGTTAGTAGGGAAGGAATGGATTATGCTTTAGAATCCATAAGCTCATCATCGTTCCTCGCCAAGTGATCATCATTTACAAGGTCGTCATTGCTGTCTTGTTGTCTGGAATTAAATTACCAGCACACTGTCAACTCGCCTTCCTGGGTTCAAAACTTCTGTAGCATGAACGTAATGCATGATCATGATGAATAAGGATTCGCTGAACACCAAGGAAACCTCAACCAGTAAACTTTATTAAGTGTATCTAAACATATGTACAAATTGAGCGGTGCAATTTGCATCGGAAGGAAAATATGTACAACTGGGAGCAGTCCATGTACATACTAAGTCAGTGCAGAACGATCAATAGAAGCTGTCATCTGCAACTTTAATGGGATTCTTGCATGAGCTGGGATCAGATATGGTGAAGGGAGGGGGGGGGGGATCGAAATGTAAAGCAGCTTTCTTGGGGATCTCCGAAATCAAACTACCAAGCACTAAAGGCCGATGTATATATATTTTTTTTAATTAGAAAAATGCCTTTAATTACAACAACAAATCAAAATACAAGAAAAAAGAAGTATTTGATACTTCATACATATATAAACAAAAATAATACTCACTTCTATAAAAACAAATATATGGCAATTTCTGATCTCCAAAATTTAAAAAAATTGTCTGGAGATCAGGAGTTTGAAACAAAAAAAAATAGAAACGAGTGCTGTCAAGTAAATACTTTAAAATAATCTAAGTAAAGGGAATTCTGCTAACGAATAATATGTACAAAAAGGGACACAGATGACAACTGAATCAAAGAAACAATAAAGAAAATACTACAATGCTCTGTTATAAATATATATATAAACTTAATAAATAAAACGCAAAACAGAAATGAACATACCTTTTTTATATAGATTTTTAAAATGAACAATCAAACTATTTTTAAATTTATTAAAACTGAAACTTAATTTAATATGAGGAGGCAATTCAATAAACAGTCTAGGACCTAAAAATGAAAACTGACGTTTGAAAAAATCACATCTAGGGTGAGGGATTGGTATATTCAAAATCGAGTTTGCTCTTTTAATACCCTGAAGGGGTTTAATGTCAGGAAGATAATGCTTGTAGAAATACTTCAGCAGTTCAACTACATAAGTTAGCCGAGGGGGGAGAATATCAAGTTTGGAAAATAAGGGTTTACTGGGGCTTAAATACCCGGTTTTAAAAATGAGACGTAATACTGATTTAGTTGCCACCTCAACCTCCCTAAATGAACCTTCATAAGCGCTACCCCACACAGGAAGACAATAGGTCAAGACAGAATAGATGAAAGCATGGAAAGTTGATTTTATAACGGAAAGAGGTAGACATTTACTAAGAAAAGAAAAAATGAATGACGACCTTCTAATCGAATTACTAACTTGAAAAATATGATGTTTCCACTTCAAGTATTTATCAATTACTACACCCAAATATCGCTGACAATCCACTCGCTTGATTGAAGGGCATGTACAGGGGCCAAAAGCGCAAGAGCTAGATCGAACGTGAAAGGGAATAGCAGACGATTCAGGTTGGCCTGACTCTGTAATAGAATGCGCAATGTATGACGTTCTTTTATTGTTTGCAGTTAACGCATTACAGACAAGCCAGTCAGAAATGGTAGATACTGCAGAAGTAGCAAGATTATGGACTCTGCTCCACGTATCAGCCACAATAACGAGAGCCAAATCATCGGCAAAACCAATCAATGAACCTCCAGTATTCAACTCAAAAACATCATTCATATACAATATAAACAAAATAGGCCCCAGTACAGACCCTTGAGGAACACCAATTGACATGTGCATGCATTCACTTCGTTCTCCATCAATTTCAACAAACTGGCTTCTGTTCGCCAAATATGATGAGAACCAGCTCAAAACAGTGGAATCCAAACCAAACTGATGCAGTTTATTTAGCAGTCGTTCATGATTTATCGTATCAAAAGCTTTTGTTAAATCAAAATATACACTCAAAACTTTGTCATCCGAATTTAGAGCATCACTAATGAGCGAACTAAGCATAATAACAGCATCCTGACAACTACGACCTGAACGAAACCCAAATTGTTTGTTTGAAAGTAAAAGATTTTTATCTAAGAAATCCATCAACTGTTGTTTCACCAATTTCTCAAATATCTTGGAAAAAGTCGACAATAAAGAGATAGGTCGATAATTTTCGAGCAGCATCTGAGAACCTTTTTTAAATAGCGGCTTGACTTTCGCTAGTTTCAGTGAATCGTGAATTTCAGATTCGTGAATATAAGAGAATTTATGTATATATTTGTTTATCACTCCAGATTACCTTGGTTACTATATAAAATATCCCAAATGTAGCAAACAGTTTGTAATTGCAAACGAAAAACGCTGCAAATCCGTACGCAACGAAGTGAAAAATATTCAGCACCGGAACCGGGATTCGAACCTCTGATCTTAAGTGTAAGAGTCCGATGCCTAGACCACTCCGCTACGGCGGTGGTCTAGGGTGATGTGCGCTGTCAGCACAACTTGATGCCTGCATACACGCTGCCCTTTAAAGCAAGTTTTACAGCAAATTTTATGGCGACATCGTAGAATGCTCCTGATGGTCCCAAAAATTCAGAAAAATAAACTATCTAAAAATGCGAGAAAAGCCACACCTCAAAATAAAATTTTCCGGGATAGGGATACTCTGGATATTTCAACCCCTATTTTTGACCCCTTAGAGTTGAGTGACAGTAACGCCGAGCATCGAGGACAACTAGAGCCCAAACGGGACCTATGCCGAAAAAGCCGCGGACGGTCGGAAATATTCGATATTCGTATTCTCCGCCCCTTGGAACGTAAACCATGAAATTTTGAGGGGTGGGGGGGGGGGGGGGGTTAAACAAATTTTCATGGTCGATTCCAAAGGTTCATTATTAAAAATGATAATCCAAAAGTTAGTTTGGCAATGATCGATTTTCGAAAACAGACTGTGTGTCAAATTTGAGTTTTGTGTGTGTGTGTGTGTGTGTGTGTGTGTGTCAAATATATGTAAAAAGTTCGTTGCTTTGAAATGTAGGTTAAAAAAATTATTGCCCCAAAAAGTGGCTTGATTAGACTTTCAGTGGGTTAGAAACGGCTAGGAATCATCAAATCTTCGAAAATTACCTAGCTCAGATAGAGAAATTTAGAACCAAACGTACTTCGATAGGTAATATTACCCGATGAGTAAAATTTAGGATAGCACTCCATAAGTATTATGATACTTCTTCTCAAGCTATATAACTGTTGAGTAGGTGTACACGTTCAAAAACCATTTGGGGCGGAAGTGTAATGGGTGCTGGCAAAAATATTCTGAGGGTGTGTTGAGATCGTGCATACACGTTGTAAAACGATGTTCACTCACTTTTTATTGTTCTCTGCGAAAATTGCACTCAAATTTATTTGTCCGTTTTTATTTAAACGGCTCTCAGTTTGTTCGTGTGGGTCAACACCCCCGCCCCCTCCACTCCGACGCTTATTCGGACCATCAAAACGGCAATGACCCCTGAAAAAAGATTAATTTCAGCTCGAGTATTTGCCCGGCACGCGCGTCGAGTCGCCTGTGTGTTTGCCTTGTTCCAACAGCGACCGCGCATTCTTCTTTGTCATCTCCCGCCTCTCGTCTCATAAAACTCTGTTTATTCACCGCTCAAAATGTCAAACGTAGCCAGGCTCTCGAGAATCAACCCGGAATTAGATGTGGGCTTTCTGCTGACATCAGTCCGTGGACTTCCGCGGATTATGCGCGGATCTCGTCGAAACATGAGGGTATTGTAGCCCTTCAAGGCGATTTGACGAGAATAAGAGATGTTCTCGTACGTTGCGTGAGGTGAGAAGGTTGGGAGCCATGAAGATGGAGATAAGGAAGGTGAAGTGGATGTGGAGTGGAATAAAATAGAGCTTGCCATTCTGTAAGTTGGTTACGGGAAGCTGAGTATCAAGATATGGGAAAGCATATAGCGGTTCTGCTAACGCCGTGGTTCCCAGCCTTTTAGCGAAATATCCTAAAAATGGACTGAAATGGGCCCAGAATGGTAGTGCCCACATGAATTTTGATTAATTATTTGCAATAGGTAATGAACCTAATGAACCTAATGAAATTTTCGAATCGAGAATGAAAAGGATGAAAAATAGTTCAGCTCCCCTCGAAAAGTGATGGTATGCGTCTCAAGCTGCGTAAAATCCGAAAGTAGAATGAAACAAATTCTGTCCGTCTGCGGTACGCGTCACTTTCTCCAATTAGCATGAACCGAAATTAATAAAATTTGGTGTTTAGGTCCCATTTGGGGTCCATTTGGTCCGCGAAGCTCTGTGTCAGTCATCTCTAAGGATTTCTTGAGACCACCCGGAGCATTGCACGTCCAGCATTGCGTTCACAGTAAGGCCCTGATGCTTTAACAGTACAGCTTCGTCTGCATGAGTGTGTTTCATACAACTCCAGCCCAGATAAATATAATAACATATCATCCTGAAGAACAGATCCTATTCGAAAATTATTCTCTCCTATAAATGACGTACCTACTTAATGTGCGTCTGTTTATAAGTATGTGCGCAGTTATTACTGTGTACACAGAACTTCTACTAGATTTTTTCTAGCTCTCCTTAGTTCAACCGTTACCCTGTCTATTACTTACCAACTTCTGAACTCACCCGGATGGATGTTCACCCAATCTGACACACATCAATCTGTAAACTGTGTACAAAATTCAGGCCTCTATGAAAACTTTTTTCCCGTGATTTATGTATTGCAACTGAATATACTATAATATACATATTATATTACATACTTTATATTATAATACGTACAATATTATAGTACATATTATATTTTAGTACATGATTATTTTAGTACATACATAGTATATTTACATAAATGTATATATTTGTGTATGTATATACGTATAATTATGTATATGTACATACACACAGTCATGTGCAACCACACATACATACATATATGCACATACATATAGATTGTAGTACACACACATAAACGCACGCACGCATGCACGCGCGCGCACGTACGCGCACACACACACACACACACACAGCATATATTATAGTACCTATATTTTAGTACATATTATAGTACATCTCGTGAGGTGGCATACCTGACTCGGCTGAGGGAGTCCTGAAGATGGCCTGGTTGATGGGCTGGGGGAGAGTAGACAGGTTAATATAAAAACCGTCTTCGCCTGTCGCCTCATTCTACGCTCACCCAAAGTCGATGACTTTTCTCTCCCTCTTCTCACACCTCCTTACCTATAACCTAAAAGATCTCAGATTGGTGGAACCGGCCTAGGTGATAACCGGCCTCGAGTGGCAACCACTGGGCAAAACCCTCTAGCGTCTTTAGTGGTGATAACCTTCCTGGATTTGCCATAGGTGTAAACCTTTTAGACGCTAGATCCAGCAACCTTCTCCTCCGTCACTCTCATTCACCATACCTCACCTCACCGCTACCTCACTCTCAACAAAACCGCCACAGAACATATATATAATATAGTACATATATTGTAGTACATACATTAAAAATGTACATATATTATAATGCAGTGAAGCCACTCTAACTGGACCCCCCTCTTAATGGACACTTTGGCCATGGTTCCGGCGTAGAGATAGGAGGTTCAATGTATCTGAACCCCTGTATAGTGAACTTTCAATAGTGGACGTGGATACCCCCTTCGTCATCCTGAACCCCTCGCAGTGGACAGCAGACCCGTTTAGAAGTGTAGAAAATTTCACGTTTTGGTTTATTATTCTGTGAATAATACACCTATGTATTCGCTCAGCAAAACTTTTTTATAAAACCCCCTCAAAATTTTTTCTTTTCCGTTTCAAGGTGCGTAGATTCCAAAAATGCAATGTCCGTCCGCCGTCCGCCGTATCACGTGTACCGGCTTCATTCTCGGTCTAAAATAATCGTTCTTTCGCACACATGCTCCATTTGGGCCCTAGTTGTGTCCCGAAACTTTTCAGCCCGATCGGAATATACCCAGGGGTGTCATGAGTGAAAAAGTGTGTAAAAATAGGTACTTTTTGCGTTTTAGTAACATATTGGTAACATGAGCTTTTAAGGTATCGTTTTTCATGTTTTTGGGGACGACAAGACCGAATATGAAGTCGATTTTGACCAAAGAGTAGAAAATTGAGGTTCTACCAGATGTTCAGCTCCCGAAATTGATGTTTTATGAGTCAAAAACCTGGGAAATCGTCTGAAATCACCATAAATTCGTAGAATAAGACTAGAAAAAGAGTCAACACGTAGATCGAGACGATTAAATGGTACTATCAATGATCAAAGATAATTTGAAAAAAGAAGAAAAAAAAGAGCGTATGTACCTAATTCAAGTTTTGGGGGCCAAAATTTGTGGAAACCACCAGAAGCTATTTCAATTATTTTACCTGAAAGAAACAATAAATAAACAGCCAGCATTTCTGTAGGTATGTCCAATAGAATAATATACCCATGTGACAAGGACTTTGCAGCGTTTTTCTTATCTGACAGCTATGTTTGAGCTGACAGAGTTGATTTTCTGTTCGTTTACCAGTACATATGTCATCGCTCGAATTAATATTTTGTTTGTTTACTTGGCCATCATTTGGATTCATATGACCCTGATCCAGTGGTACATAGGTACTCCTCTGTTGTACGGAAAGTACCTATGTACGTTCTTTCCATCGCCAGTTGAATGTTTTCTCTCGTGAGAAGTGTCAGTCCATCACGAACGGGAAATTACCTAATCAAAAACGAAAAAACGCTGCAAAGTCCTCGTCACATGGGTTTATTATTCTATTGGACACACCTACAGAAATGTTGGCTGTTCATTTATTGTTTCTTTCATCTGCAAAAATTGAAATAGCTATTTTTGATGGTTTCAACCAATTTTGGCCCCCAAAACACGAGTTAGGCTCCTAATATTTTTGGCAAATAATCTTTGATCGTTGATAGTGACATTTAATTTTTTTGAATCATATGTTGATACTACTTCTCGTTTTATTATGCAAGATATGGTGATTTCAGAAAATTTCCTAGGTTTTGACTCATAAAAATGAATTTGGGGAGCTGAGCCTTCGTTAAAACGTCAATTCTTCACTCTTCGGTCAAAATCAACTTCATATTCCGTCTTCTCGTCCTAAAAATCATGGAAAACGATACCTCACATGCTCTTCTTACGGAAACACCAAAAAAACCCCATCCTGGTTTATTATTCTGTGAATAATACACCTATGTATTCGCTCAGCAAAAAATGTTTAAAACACCCTCAAAATTTTTTCTTTTCCGTTTCAAGCTGCGTAGATTCCAAAAATGCATTCTCCGTCCGCCGTATCCCGCATACAGGCTTCATTTTCGGTCTAAAAAATTCGTTCTTTCGCATACATGCTCCATTTGGGCCCTAGTTGTGTCCCGAAACTTTGCAGCACGATCGGAATATACCCAGGGGTGTTATGAGTGAAAATGTGTATAAAAATAGGTCCTTTTTGTGTTTTAGTAACATGAGCGTTTGAGGTATCGTTTTCCATGTTTTTGGGGACGAGAAGACCGAATATGAAGTCGATTTTGACCAGAGAGTGGAAAATTGAGGTTCTACCATATGTTCAGCCCCCGAAATTGATTTTTTTATGAGTCAAAAACCTGGGAAATTGTCTGAAATCACCATAAATTCGTATAATAACACTAGAAAAAGTATCAACACGTGGATCAAGACGATTAAATGGCGCTACCAATGATTAAAGATCATTTGAAAAAAAAAATGAGCGTACCTAATTCGTGTTGTGGGGGCCAAAATTGATGGAAACCATCAGAAATAGCTATTTCAGTTATTTCACATGAAAGAAAAAATAAATGAACAGCCAACATTTCTGTAGGTGTGTCCAATATAATAATAAACCCATGTGACAAGGACATTGCTGCGTTTTTATCCCCATTTTTCACCCACAAAACCCCTGGGTATATTCCGATTGGAATGCAAACTTTCGGGACACAACTAGGGCCAAGATGGAGCATGTATGCGAAAGAACGAATTTTTCAGACCGAAATTAGAGTAGATACGCGTGATACGGCGGACGGATTCACTGAACAATAAACCAAAACTGTTCTCGATTCTCCGGTTGTTTTCGGTATAAATGTTATATAATTTGATTTATTCGTATATTTACTCATTTATTCCTTTATTTCTGACCTAGCAGTACCCTAACTGTTGTGTAATTTTTATACATACCAAAGTATGTATGTAGGTACCAACGTTGACCAATTTTACGAATGTTTTCGTGTACGCACTAAATAATGAAACATAATTTTGAAAAGTACATTGGAATTTGTTGACACCCCTTTATAGTGGACACTTTTCTTGGTTAGACGCGTGTCCACTATAGAGGGGCACCCCTATATGGTGGACACCCCTCTATAGTGGACACTTATTTTGGTCCCGTCGACGACAACTTAGAGGAATTTCACTGTACATACATATTATTATAATATACATATAATGAACATAAATATTATTTATTATAATACACAACTGAATATATTACAATATACATATTCATCTAGCAATATTTCGTTTCAGAATAAGTTATTTCACTACAAGGTAGGATTTCACCAAAACCTAGGGGATCAGTGGGTAACACCGGGTTTCACTTGCACGGTCCAGTGGTTTGTTTCGCTTGAGGCGCCGAAGTTCTCCTTCGTTGTCCAAAACGTTGAGCATCTCCAGGTTCTCATGTTTTTGGAGGCGATGTTCGTACTTCCATGTGTACTTGGCGATAGTTTCACTGACTGTCTCTGCCCTCAAATCTCGTTGAATATCGTCATTTTGCGTGAATCAAGGGGCGCCGACTAGACTTCGCTGTATTTTATTCTTAAAGGTTTGGATTTGTTTGATATTAGGCTTCTTGGCACAGCCCCAGAGCTGAATCCCGTAGGTCCAGATAGGGCGAAGAATCTTGATTTTCAATTCCTGCTACTTCTTTTCGATGTAGTTTTTCCATTTTAGTTTTGGAGTCGAGGGTCATCCCCAAGTATTTTACTGTATCGGCAAACGGTATTTTGAGTGATCTCAACTTCTAAGGCTGGACTTTTTCGATTAGTGAGGTTGGTGTGTTTGATTTTGGTTCATTTAGCTTCATTCTCCACATCATATTCCACTTGGCAACCTTGTCAGTAGACGTCTGTAGTTTGCGAGTTGCGATTTCTATTTCATCTTCAACAGAGAGGATGGCCGTGTCATCTGCAAATGTAGCAACAACTGAATCTTCTTGCTGCGGTTGGTCCCGTGTGAACAATAGGTAAATTAGGGACCTAGAAAACTCCCTTGCGGGACCCCTGCTTTTATAGGCTTCAAGCCAGAGTCTTTACCCTGAAATGTTTGCTCTGAAAGTAGGATTTTAGAAGTAAGTAATACTGTCTTGGAACAGTACTGTCTTGGTGCAGTTTATACTCCAGTCCCTCGTGCCAAACCTTGTTAAAGGCATGAGCAACGTCCAAGAAAATTCTGGTACATATTTGTTGACCTTCTAAAGCCTTTATAATGTTAGATGCGGTGGACTTGATCTGTCGTAGAATGGTGTTGTCTGAATCCAAATTGTTGATCTGGAATCAAATTTCTTACTGATTTAAGCCGTTTAAGCAGCAACTTCTCGAATAGTTTCGACGTAACAGCTAAGAAGTGGATATGCCGATATCCCGTCTTTTCATTTGGTCACTTTCCTGATTTGGAAATCATTATGACCTCCGCAACTTTCACTGTTTCAACCTGAGCGTGGCATTGATAATGTGAACTAATTTCAGCAAGGCCTTTTCAGGAAGATCTTTCACGATTCGACTTATTATTCTGTGAATAATTCACCTATGTAATTGCTCAGCAAACAATTTTTATAACACTCCCTCAAATTTTTTCCTTTTACGTTTCAAGGTGTGTACATTCCAAAAATGCAATGTCCGTCCGCCGTATCACGTGTACCGGCTTCATTTTCGGTCTAAAAAATTCGTTCTTTCGCACACATGCTCCATTTGGCCCATGTTGTGTCCCGAAACTTTGCAGCCCGATCGGAATATACCCAGGGGTGTTATAAGTGAAAATGTGTATAAAAATAGGTACTTCTGTGTTTTAGTAACATGTTAGTAACATGAGCGTTTGAGGTATCGTTCTCCATGTTTTTGGGACGAGATGACCGAATATGAAGTCGATTTTGACCAAAGAGTGGAAAATTGAGGTGCTAAGGAAGTTCCAGCCTTAAATATACGTTAAATTTTGGTCTAAAATCGTCGTTTTACCGCACACAGTTCGGGTCCCCATTTGGGAACACATTTGGCTACTAGCTGTCCTCCGAAACACGGCAGCCCCATCGACTTACACCCAGGGGTGATATGGGAGAAAAATGAGTGTAAAAATAGGGATTTTTGAGGTTGTAGTGAACATGAGCTTGTGAGGTATCGTTTTTTAGGGCGAGAAGACCGAATATTTGGTTGATTTTGACCGAAGACTGAAGAATTGAGGCTGTAACGAAGGTTAAGCTCCCGAAATTCATTTTTTATGAGTCAAAAACATGGGAAATTGTCTGAAATCACCATACTTTTGTATAATACCACTAGAAGTTGTATGAACAGGTGAATCAAGACAATTAGATGATACTATCAATTATCAAAAATAATCTGTTGAAAGGAAAAGCCGAGCCTAATTCGTGTTTTTGGGGGCCAAAACTGGTGGAACCATCAAAAATAGCCATTTCAATAACTGCACATGAAAGAGCCAAAATGTCTGTAGGTATGTCCAGTAGAATAATAAACCCATGTGACAAGGACTTTGCACCGTTTTTGCATTGATGTTACGCTTTATTTCATCCTTCAGTTCTTTCAATGTAACAGTTAGAATTCTGAGTTCATCTATTTTTTCTGTCCGAGTTGTATTTTCGTATATTGCCTGATTTGGTATTGGCTAGAAGGTTTCATAGAGATAGTGTGCAAAAATTTGTGCTTTCTCTTGGTTACTTCTGAAGTCCCATAATCTATTCTGATTGGAGTTGAGTGAACTTTTGGTCTTTTAATGTTTTTGGTTACTTTGTAGAGAGAATAGCTTTTAGGTTATTCAAGAAATGTTGGACTGATTTGTTTTCCATGGTTCTTAACAGATAATTATTCAAGTTTATTAACGAACCTATCTGCTAAGAATGGTTTTGCTTTCACGCGTTCTGTTATTTTTTCATTTTCTACTTGTTTTTCGTTTTGAAACCAACAGATTCTTTATTTCTAGCGGGTACGATTTTAAATTATTACCACGATAGTTATTGTTGTTTTGGCTCACTAGGGTACTTTGCCAGGCCGCAAGTTGCATGTCATTTTTAAACAGATCAGCTTCGTCTTCTATTTGTTGAGGGGTTTTCAGAGGAACTTTGCTATACTTACTTATTACTTTCCAGGTTGGGTAACTAGTTTACAGCTCATTTTTCGACTTTCCGTTGGATCGGCTCCATCAATTTTCATTTTTTTTTTTAATTAGAAAAATGCCTTTCATTACAACAACAAACCAAAATACAAGAACAAAGAAGTATTTAATACTTCATACATATATAAACAAAAATAATACTCACTTCTATAAAAACAAATATATGGCAATTTCTGATCTCCAAAATTTAAAAAAATTGTCTGGAGATCAGGAGTTTGAAAAAAAAAATAAATAAACGAGTGCTGTCAAGTAAATACTTTAAAATAATCTAAGTAAAGGGAATTCTGCTAACGAATAATATGTACAAAAAGGGACACAGATGACAACGGAATCAAAGAAACAATAAAGAAAATACTACAATGCTCTGTTATAAATATATATATATAAACTTAATAAATAAAACGCAAAACAGAAATGAACATACCGTTTTTATATAGATTTTTAAAATGAACAATCAAACTATTTTTAAATTTATTAAAACTGAAACTTAATTTAATGTGAGGAGGCAATTCAATAAACAGTCTAGGACCTAAAAATGAAAACTGACGTTTGAAAAAATTACATCTAGGGTGAGGGATTGGTGTATTCAAAATCGAGTTTTTTATCGAGGAATTAAATTCATATTGTGTCTGCAGGAGTAGGTAATTCATGGAAATGCTTTTCTTTATGAAAAAGGTTCAAAAATGTGCAAGAACAACGATGTTAACGCCTTTCTGACTTACCGATTTATTATTTTAGACAGCTATTCACCTAATAACAGACGCTGAAAGCTGATTTTTCTGCAGGAGCTTCCTTGGATGAACAGAAGTTGAGCATCGAAAGCATAAAACTGTAGGTATTCTGAAACCGTCTATACAGGTTTTTTTTTTTAAATATATCGGTAATCGTACCAATCCGGACATCAACATCCCTTACCTACCCTGAAGACCCGGCAGAGGGCAAAAGTGGAGAAGTAGGGGAAGACGTCCCCACCACCTTTCTTTTTACGAGGGTTGTAGACTGGCAAATAGGGCAACAGTACTTCTTATGCACTCAATGCGAACGCATATAATAAAAGCTTTCACCATCATAAGTCTGCCATTCAATTCACCCACTACTCCTGATTAAAAATAACTCGAAATCAGAAGTGGGATTATCTTCCGCGCTCACGCAATTAATTTTTGTTTGTGCTTGTGTTTTCCCGGTTAGTTCCTTTTCGACCCCTTCTCTTTCAAACTTTCAACCGGTCAACGCTAGTAAGTCGCTTATTCGTTATCATCACGGGGTCGGAAGAATCCGCGCATTCCCGCGAGATGGATGAAGAAGAAATTCACATGGCTGAAGAACAGGTACCCGCTCGAAATGACGAGAATGAACCGCAAGTTCCCTTGTCACAAGCTGTCGGAGTTCAACAACAGTTATTGGGTGCGATATTGGATCGCCTTCCACCACGAACTGACAGCAAATTAACGTTTCCCGAATTCGATGAGGCAAGAGCGAATCCAATGACGTGGCTGAAAACAACGGATTTGATCATGTCCGAGCGTACCCCTCGCGCTTCGGAACTAGCCATCGCCCTTACAGGGAGTTTCAGAGGAACTGCCTCAGAGTGGTTGTCGGAAATCCTGGACAATACCTTAACATGGCCCAAATTTAGGGAGATGTTTACAAATAAGTATTGCGCCATGGATACCCCCGCAGCCACAGTCCACCGGGCGATCACGGTATTCATTAAGGAGGACGACTTTATTAAGCAAGTAACGGAACAGTTTACAAAATTGCGAGCCGCCTTTAGAGGGAAGTCGGGAGAGGAATGTGCACTCCTACTTGCTACGGCGATAGCGGCACGAGCAGATCTTGAAGTTCGCAAATGGGCCTACACAAGCGAGAACGTGACAGAGGTCGAACTAATGAAGATAATGAGAGCTGCCAAAGCCGCAAAGCCAAAATTCGGAATCCAAAATCAGGCCCGAGGACATCACCAAAACCAACGTCCGTTCGTTGACAATCGGAAAAGGTCGTTCAACGGGTCTCAGGGACAGGACAATGTTAAAAGATTCAAGTGGTACGCCCCAAATCAACAGGAACAACATCAGTCGACTTCAGGTTCGTCTACCAACTCCAACACCGGAAATCGACGGTTCCAAAAAAGATACTGTCACCACTGCAAGAAAGATAATCATGACTGGGCGTATTGTCGCGATAATCCGAAGAGGATTACCCAAAACGGGGACAAACCTGGCACAACCTTCAACAAACCACAGGAGAGGCGGGTGAACACATGCTCAGTGAACCCAATTGGTAAACTTCAACACCAAGGTAGGAATTTTCCGTATATTTTTGATAGCGGTTCTGAAACCTCTCTGCTCTCAGAGAATCTTTTATCCCAATTTTCTGGACAAAAATTCAAAAATCCCGTATACCTAAAGGGAATAGGTGGTAACAAAATTATGGTTGAAGACCAACTTTCAGTTATTGTTTCCATCGATAACATTGATATTCCCGTAACATTTTACTTAGTTCCGGAAGGTGTCATGCAAAACGATATTCTATTAGGCCGTGATATTTTGGCGGCAGGTATTTCTATTAATGTTTTACTCGATCACTACGAAGTACATAAAGTAGAAAACGATGTAGTACAAACAAAAGATTGGATCTCAAAATATTTGAAGCGAAAAAATAATTCCACAGAGAAGCCTACTGAATCGATAGATAATTCAATACAGTCCGAAATTTGGCCCATACCATGTAATAATCCTATTGTCGACCTACAAGTAGAGTCAGTTTCAGCAACGGAAGGAACCTTGGGTAGGCCTTGCATCATTCAAGGTTCAACCTCTGGTGACCTCAAAAGTGAAATATTTAACCCTGACCTTGAAAAGTTAGATACCGACTTGCATGATAATCAGGACCAAAATAGACTCAGAGCAATCCTAAAATGTTATTCCGATAATTTCACTCGCGGATTACCAAGACGCTATGTGAATACCGCAGAATTTAGTATAAAATTGCGTGACCCTCAAAAAATAATATATAGACGTCCGTACCCCTTACACCCGCGCGATCGGGGTGCCGTACGTGAATATATCAAGGAGCTACTGGATGCAGGAATTATAGAGCCGTCATCTAGTCCTCATTCATCCCCTATTCTATTAGTACCTAAGAAAAATGGAAAATTAAGACTTTGTACGGACTTTCGCGAGTTAAATGCTAATACGATACCAGAACGTTATCCTATCCCGTTAATCCGAGATCAAATTGCCAGACTAGCTGGTCAAACATATTTTACGTCATTAGACTGTGCCAGTGGATTTTATGCGATTCCGACAAATCGGGACACGCGCGAAATGTTAGCATTCTCAACCCCAGACGGTCACTACCAATATCGTCGCATGCCGTTCGGTGTAAAAAATGCACCTTGTTGTTATCAGAGGGCGATCACCAACGCCCTAGGCGAACTATCAAATACCTTTTGTCTAGCTTATATGGACGATTTATTGATAATTAGTAAGAATAAAGAAGAGGGATTTGCTCGTCTTGAACAGGTGCTCAGGGTATTAGCGGAAGCCGGATTTTCTCTTAATCCCGACAAGTGCAGTTTTTTGAAAAATTCCACAGTATACCTAGGATACCATATCCAAAACGGTGAAATACGTCCACACAATGAACAAATAAAAGCTTTAACCGAATTAACCCCACCTAAAGATCGTACTGCACTCAAATCGTTTCTAGGTCTTTGCTCCTATTTTCGTAATTTCGTACAAAATTTTGCTCAGATTTGTGCCCCGCTGTACGAATTAACGTCAATAAAATGTAATTACCAATGGACACCCCGACACGAGGAAATCAGGCAAAACCTAATTCAAATACTGACGAGCGAACCGGTCTTGACCATCTTTGATCCCGAATATCCAGTAGAGGTTTGGGCTGACGCTAGTTCAATTGGATATGGGGCGATACTTTTTAATATTGTGGAGGGCAGACGAAAAGTACCTAGTAGGTTATTTTAGTAAGCGGACCACACCTGCGGAGGCAAAATATCACAGTTACGAGCTAGAAACTCTAGCCGCGGTGAAATGTTTTAAAGCTTGGGAACAATACCTACTGTATACGGATTTCACGTTGGTTACTGACTGTAAATCATTTCAAGCTTCTTACGTTAAACAGAATTTGAACACTCGAGTCCACCGTTGGTGGGCTTATTTACAAACATTTGTTTTCACCATACAATATCGACCTGGTTCAAAAATGCAAACAGTCGATTTCCTGTCAAGATACCCGGTGGGAGTTCCTTCTGAAGTGGATATATTCGAAACATCATTCGATGATTATCCTCCCACGCACTCAGCCGACAATTATAAAGTCATAGAATCATACCTTCCCTTCATTACCGACACGGAACATAAGAAACATATGGAAAAGAAGGTAAACTTAATTGAATTAACGGGGGATTGGTTGTTAGTCGCCCAACAACAAGATACGGAAATTAAATTCATTATAGAGCAAATTGAGAATAACACGTTAACTCCTGACTTAGCAAATACATACGAATTAAATGAAGGTATCTTATTCCGAAAATTTCAACATAATAAGAAAAGCCTCAAGGCCCCTATAATTCCAAGGGCTTATCGGTGGGTCGTAACTAATTCGGTACACGAAGCTATTTTACACTTAGGCCTCCCGAAAACAATGGATAAAATTCTAGAAAAATTCTGGTTTCCCCACATGAACAAGTTCGTGAAAAAATATATTGAAAATTGCATTACTTGTAAACTTGCCAAAGGCCCATCAGGCAAACAACAATTGAATCTTCACCCAATACCAAAGTGCGATGTTCCGTTCCATACGGTACACATCGATGTTACAGGAAGGCTGAGTGGA
Source organism: Leptopterna dolabrata (assembly GCA_954871275.1). Taxonomy (NCBI): domain Eukaryota; kingdom Metazoa; phylum Arthropoda; class Insecta; order Hemiptera; family Miridae; genus Leptopterna; species Leptopterna dolabrata. Next base: position 134,543,599 of record OX940974.1, on the reverse strand, counting down.
CCAAATGGACCCCCAGATTATTATATTGTTCAAATATGTGCTTTTACGAAATACGTTATGCTGCACCACACCAGGTCCTTGACGGCAAAATCTGCCATAAATGCATTATCAGAATTAGTTAATCTCTTTGGTCCGCCGAGTCGTCTAGTATTTGACCAAGGAACCAATTTTACGGCAGGTGTTTTTATAGACTATTGTACAAAGAACCATATTCAAACGCATCCGATCGCGACAGGTGCATCTAGAGCCAATGCTCAAGTCGAACGATACATGGCTAGCATCACCAACCTAGTTACTGTCGCACAATGCATAAAACAACAAACTGTTAGACAACTAGCGCCCCAAGTACAATTAATTTTGAATGGTACATCCAATAGAGTCACTGGCGCGTCCCCTATGGAACTACTCATTGGTAGAAAACCCCACATTCCTGGCATGCTAACAATCGATGAAAATTTGTGCCCCCCGACCCGTACGAACTTATCAGATATTCGTCATGAAGCGAAGCGGAATATTGACCGCAATGTCGAATACGAACTTCGACGTTTTGTAGGAACAAAGGCACCCGTAAACTCCTTACACTTGAACGATCTATGTGTTCGTCAGGTAGAGCCAAGAACGTCCCAGAAAACCAGTCCTAAATATAAAGGCATGTACCGAGTCGTCGAAGTTTTACCCAACGACCGGTACTTACTCGAAAATCTCACGACGAAAAGACAAGTCAAATATTCCCATGACAGGGTTCGCAAAATTAATCAAGACATTGAATTATTACCTCAGCTCCTGAACGAATCAGAATCCGAATCAGAAAATGAAAATTAATGAAACACCATCGATCCATTCCATTTTAACAATTCGATTTATCAATAAAATTTTATGTTGAGCACATCTTGATCCTTGAAATCTTTCACATCATAATTGAACTCATCACGTGCGTGTGAGGTCGGATAACGCCGGCTAATGGTTGTTGTTGGATGCATACGACATCAACCCTCCTATCGCAACGGGCTATTGTGCTAGGGTGGAGGCACCAGTTTCAGACACTGGTCCAGTATCAGACACTTTCAACTTTAAAGCCAGATAATAAGTGTTCCAGACGGCTTTGGGGCCTTTTCCAAGGTGCATTTGGTGCAGGCAGATCTATCTAGCAGACTGAAGTGAAACTAGGAGCCCAGAGAAGGTCATTGCTGGTTTGGTGATGGTTATCAGAGGGCGCTTCCAGTTCAGTTCCCCAACGGTGAGGTTTGCAGACAATGTGGCTAACAGGTGAGCAACTTTCTCGTGGTATATTTGCCCTATTTTTCCCTTCCCATTTACCTTTTTCCGATTTTATTGTTCATATTGTTGTCCTGTATTGGTAGATTGCGAAATGTTTTACGGAATGACAATATTATGACCGATTTCCGAGGGTGTCTGATACTGGGTTCCAAAAGGGGGCCATTTTCAGAATCAGACAGGGGGTGTCTGATACTGGTGATTTCGACCAGTTGGGATTTTGTCATATTTCTCGTTTATTTTTAATGTTAGAAACTTGAAACTCACGCCTTCAACTTATATAGCCATCTCAGTCACAGCACTCAGTATCAGACAGGGGTGTCTGATACTGGTACTGAACGATGTCTGATACTCGTCTTTGGATTAATTCAATGATTTTTTTAACAAAATTGGGACTGTATTCATGAATTTAGCTGTGATAGTATTGCCTTTTGGCTAATTACCTATCTAAGGCCTCATGGTTTTGGATGTAATGTATTATGAAGTGCGGTGGTAAGAACCAACGTAGGTAATCTGGAATCACTAAGACATTTTTTCTTTACACAGTTCCTTTTTCCCTAGGTACATTTGCGATCATCATGGGCCCTCCTGGACCAAGATTCCAATACTCCGAGGAAGCCATGAAACAAGCCTTAGAAGACGTGGCCTCAGGAATTTTTCTCAAAGGGCTTCGTTTGAATGAAAAGACTGATTTTAGAAATAATTCAAGTTACCTACCTTTAAATTGGAATTTATGTGATGTTTTTTTTCTACTTTTGACCGAAAAGCGTCCTATACCTAGTCAAATAAAAATTTACCTACTTGAAAGAAGTTTTTTTTGCGTTTGATGGAAGTGTCTGTTTCTGGACCTGGAGGGAGTCTGATACTGGCGCCACCCAAATTTCTCCGTGTCTGACACTGGTGCAAAAACATGGTTTTGAAAAAACCACATTAAATCGACAAAAACAAGAAATCCGTCGGTTTCCAAGTCTCGGTGAGTTGTCAAGGAGTTGTGGTACCTGATTATGCCAACCCGATAAATGTTTGATGAAATCTCGCCTCGCAGTTTAAAGAAACCTGAGAATATCCGCTTACAGTGTCTGATACTGGTGCCTTCACCCTAGTGCCGCTACTTTATGCCTGGCGACGGGTGAGCCATCCCACGTTTTTGGCGATCTCTATGAACAGATGACGTCTATAGGTGCCGTTGGTCCGAGTGATGTTAGTTGGGTAGGTATCCCTTCTGCATCAACTCCTTGGCGGTGGCAAAACAATATGATCTACGCCGGATCAGACATTTTAGGGTTCGATGCCGGTAGGATCATATTTGAAGCCTTCTATATTATGATCAAGGAGGAACGGCCACATTTAAACCCATGACCACGAGTCCGGGACGAACGGAAAAAAAAAAAAAAAAAAAAAAAAAATTCAATTTATTATGATCAAAGAGGAGGGTCTCTGCGATCACATTATAGTTCCCATGACTTCGAGTCCGGGCATTCCCCCATCCGATTTCACTACATAGACGATCTGAGTTTGAACGCAAATCGAACACAGTTTGCCAAATCATTCATCAATGGTCGTCCTTCGCACGATAATGTTTGAAATTCGACCACTCAACAATATTTATAATAGGACCAGATTGCTGCTCAACTATTCATTGCATACTTTCCAAATTCCGTATCGGTAAAACTCAGGAAAATAGAAAACGAACGATTTATTTTAGAACCCAGAAGGTAACTTCCTACCGCCCCAGGAGCAGAGTACCTAGGCCTCTTACCCCCAATTTCAGGTAGAAACATTTCTTTCCTCACGTCTCTAAGCTCCTCTCGTAAATTTTATCAGGACAGCCGAGTGGTGCTCAGAATAAACATCTTTCATACGACACGATGTTGGGAAAAACTGCGTAGGTTGGAGCCATCGCTTATCCGTTTCATGTACGGTCTTGCTGTTGGTCGGCGACCACCCTTTGATCGCATAATATTCGACTTTCTAAAACCATAAACCAAAGTCCTTTTCTCGCCCATCGTACTACGTCATACAACTCACGTCCGCCAAAACACCTGCACCTTCAAGGCCACCACATGTATCCGATCCACCTGTTGGGGCCTCTAACCCCTCATCGTTTTGCTGTCTCTAATCTCTTTGTATGTTTCAGACCGACAAAAACCATCCGCTAGCCACTCCACTGGATCGCGCTGACACGTGACGCGATCACTTGTCAATTTGCAAATATTTCCGGTACTCTTGATACCATTTGCCGAACGTAACTATGCATATCTGCTGTACCTTCTAGTTCTTATCACATTGGCCATTGTGAACACTATGAATGTCTTTCCTTGCTATTACGTAGGCTATTCCTATCATTTGCATTGCAAACATCCCTATCATTACTATTGTACAACATTGTTGTCACCATTTCATTGTAGCCATGTAATATTTGAGTTTGTAAATTTTCATATTTGAGTTTGTATTTTGTATTTGTATTGTATTTGTATTTGTATTTGCATTTGTATTTTGCTATTTCTTTCGTTTTTCATTCTGTTTTCATGTTTCCATTATGCTCTGCTAATTTTACGTTTTGCTCAATAACTCCTACGTTGTTCATTCATTCCTTTTACCATGTTATTCTTTGAACTTGCGCCAGCTTTAGGTTTGCCCGAGAGTTTTTCATCCTAGGTCCCTTTTTCACGTCCGCAATACCTTTTGCTTTGATTGATTGATTACCTAATGCTTAACGGACGGGGCCTAAGGTTTTCTCTCATAGGTGGCTATTAGGTACTGAATCAACCCTCTTAGGTAGGACTAGCAGGGCCATTGTTCGACTTGCACTCATACTGTTCCGCCATGGTATTTTGTTACGCGTACATTCACTGTTCTGGCCACCATCTACTTTTATAACTCTTTTTTTTCACGTGGGACCGTGAAACGTCAGGATAGCCGTATCGGTAATCGTACCAATCCGGACATCAACATCCCTTACCTACCCTGAAGACCCGGCAGAGGGCAAAAGTGGAGAAGTAGGGGAAGACGTCCCCACCACCTTTCTTTTTACGAGGGTTGTAGACTGGCAAATAGGGCAACAGTACTTCTTATGCACTCAATGCGAACGCATATAATAAAAGCTTTCACCATCATAAGTCTGCCATTCAATTCACCCACTACTCCTGATTAAAAATAACTCGAAAAATATATATATCTACGTATATGTATGTGACGATATTGGACTTCAGAATACCGGAATTTGCTCCAAAAATAATTACAGAAGAAAGGATGAGTTCGAAGCCCAGCCGTATTAGTGCATTTTTAGAGCTCAATTTTTCATTTTAAGGGTCAAAAATCGCTAATACTTTTTTTTTTTAGAGTCCGCTTATGAAGTCATATGCAGTATAACTAGCTCTGTTTCTGAACATTTCAAATCCCCATTTCAGTTTCTACGTTTCTGAACTGATGGTGTCAGAAACTGACGAAGTTTTAATTTAGCACCCCGTTAAACAGGGGTACACGGAGGTTCATCCAATTGAACCAATTTAGAGGTTTTGGCCTCTAAATGTATGGGGTTTCGGGCCTCCCCACCCACTCTGTCGCCCCTCGCCGATGCACTACTTCTTGCCGACGAGCAATGACAAGAGCTCTGAAATCAAATGGGCTCAGAGGTTTTTTCAACGCTGTGAAGACGCAGGCCGGAAAAATAAAGATGGAAGTTACAACTTGAACCTGGTGGGTTCAAGATGGAGGGTAGGCGGGTTTAAGATGGAGGTGGTCGGTGTGGTATATGATGGGGGGGGGGGGGATTTATTTAATCCCGTAGTCCGGGGAGCCCGGTCGTTATTTATTAATGATCTCGTGGGAGTAAAGAGGAAGGTGAAGAGAAAAAGGAATAGAAAGAACTGCTTTCTCATTCATAGCTCCCTCCCCTCCACTGCCCCTCTGCACGGCTCACTCACCAGACTCTCCCTGCCCAGGACCTTCCTTCTTCAAAGCATCCCCCCCCCCCCCCCCCATAAACCTTTATTCATTTCTCCTCCATCCTCCCTGTCATTTTGCACCCCCCTCCACCCTCTTACAAATGTTTTACTTTAAAGTGATTCTTCAAAAAACGGCTGTTGCCGAGGCCTTGTAGACACAACCGCCGATTTGCACACAGGCGCGCGCCATCTGATCGAATCACATACATCTTGAATTTTGTTCTTCTGCTTCCAAATCCACGAAAAGGAGAAAAAACTTTTTTGTCCTCCGAAATCTAAATGTGCACTAGTGTTTTGCGGTTTAGACCTTTCACAACAAATTTGGGTTCGTGTCCAGTCCCTATCTGTCTCTTCGAGTGTCCGTCAACCCTCATATACACGCTCATAACTACCCGAACGAATGGTAGTAATTAGCTGAAATGGTGAGGAACCTGCTCATGACTATAATGGCTTATGAGATGACCTCATAAATGTCACCGAAACTGAGAGTGAAGCTGTTACCATATTCCAACGAAACCAGCAATACGATAATTTCATCTTCGGTTTCCTAGTGCTCGTTCTGGATTCCACCTTATTGTAAAATATCCCAGCGTTTTTCTTGGCCAAGTACGTACTGAACACATAATGGGGCATAAAAGAATTTGTTATTCCTTATCCATTGTTGATTTCATGTACGTACGTTACGTCAAAACTTGTAACGACGAATATAAATATTATAGTAATATATAAATGAGCAGTGCTTACATTTAAATTTTCATGTGTTCAAAACAGCTAAAAATCGTTGAATATGTTGAAAAATTTTAAATTAATATTTTTGTTTGAAATAAGGTATGGAAGTGGTGGTGGGTTGTGGTTCTTACGCAATTTCGTTTATTAGGTCTCACAGGTACGTAACTGGAATGGTTTTTGATAGGTAAGTATGGTTTGCATGTATGAATCGGCTAATTTTTTTTTTCTAAAACGCTTTGGTAACAATCGATGCAGAGGGTCAAAAAACATCAACGCTGAGGTTGTACTCTGTACTTTCGACTTTCGGAATTTCGGCCGAAAGTTTCCTGAACCACTGCTCTTACTTCCCATTTCAGGGGGCCTATTCACTAAGCAAAAGAGATACCTACCTCTTTTTCGTTCAACTCTCCTTTCAAAGAAATCTCTATAGTATTCTGTCACTGTCTGAGTATTCTGTCACTTAAAAGAGATAATTGGCGGCCATCTTGGCATTTTCGATCTGTTTCAGAAGATACACCTAATTAGGATTCTTTTCTTGAAAGAGATAGTCTCTCATTTGTTTGGTACTGATATCATGTAAACAAAGTAAAGTAACAGCCATTCCAGGCTGGGGCTTTTCGTCCGACTGCCCTGCCAGCGTCGCGGACGTGATCAGCTGTCCTCCAATGAGAGGATCAGAATTCGACCTGACCATTTCGCTCTTTACTTGGCTACTCATTGCCTCGCCACCTCGAGTGGGGAGGGGTTCGCCCAACAGCTACATGGGTCATACTTGGACGTGTCACCACATGTCACGGCGGTCACCCATTCAAGTACTAACCACGCTCGAGGTACCTTTACTTCGGTGATCTCACGGGAACCGGCTTATTCCACCTGATAAGGCCGTTGACTGATATCATGTGTCATCCTTCGTTAATGCGCTACCGCATCGGTCATTTTGATCATTAATCGTTCATTTTGATCATGTATATTTTTCATGTCATAAAGGTAAGACGATTGCTCATTAAAAATCTATACGTATATTATCGATTCATGAGTAAAAGCGCCTAAGTACGGGTAGAGGTAAGTCACGGGAGCTATTCAGTAATATAGACGAGCCCGGGAGACATCGGAAGAGACTGAGATTTTCAACATAGATAATCTCTTTTCACTATCTCTTTTAGTGAATAGGCCCTCTGGTCCAACGCAACACATATTGCTCCTTAGGATTTCCCCCCTCCGTCAACCCACTTTCATCAGACAGTGACTGTGAGGAATGCCGTCTAAACCTAGTTATCTCTGTAACGTTCGGCAGAAATGAATTATTCGTAAAAATTGCTTGTAGACAGAAGTATTTATACTTTGAACCTATAAAATTCGTTATTCAAGAAGACCTGCATCGATCATTGTAACATTTCAAATAGGTTATTGTGATGATCCGAGGATAATAAAGTAGACGAGGCAGTTTGAGAGCTTGATTGAGAATGGGTAATTTATTGAGCGATCACAATTTCTTATATACCCCCTGACATGACCAGAGGGGGGTGGGGGGTCCCCACTCTGTGTGGTCGATCAGGCTCGACATGTTCGTACATTACAGGTATATTGGAGGAGCAGCCGATCACAACAGTTATAACCACACACACTACACTACGCTACACTACACTATGAGAATCAAGTAGCACTACAGTACCATGGTAGTAGAGTTGTGTGGTGGTGGAGGGGGGGAGCGAGGCTTCTGTGTTGTTAGGAACTCGAACAACTCAATCGAGATACGATTTCGTCTGTGAAAACTGTTGCTCGAGAGAGAGAAATAAAGATGATAAGGATGGGAGGAATGTCGAAACTGCGTTGGGAGTGACGATTTTGCCGGCGGGCGGGGGGGGGGGATCCAGTGAAAGCGGATTCACAGGTCGTCAAACATTTGCAGATCCAACGACCGAAAACGGAGTTTGAAATACTTCCTTAAACAAACATGCCGCCGACGTCACGTAGGCCACTTTTCAACCGATTCCCATGTTTGTCTTATATAGAGAAAACAGAAAAACAAAAAAAGTGAGTGCGCTCGTGTGTTGAGTCAACATTGAAACCAGTTTCGACGGGCGAAATCCCCTTCCCCCTTCCTCTTCGGTCACCGTCGACATAATCGTAACCATCACCGCTTTTCCTCGCTCGCTCACACTTCACGCTTCCTCACTGCAGGCGGTGCGAAGCGACGCGAAGTCAACGGCGCGAAAATTGGGAAAATGCACCGAAGTTTTTCTGTGTGTCCTGACGAGTTTCAGCGACATTTCCTTCCTTACAAATCCATTTCAGACTTTTCAGGGCGCCCTTCGGATGAGAGGAACCATATGCCAAGTGCCCAGGTTTTTGGAAAGGGGAACAACAACGCGAAATGCTCTTCACCCTCGGGCCCTGGCACCTATGAGGGGAAGTAGATCGCCGGCGGGCGGTATGGAGTGCCGCCCACACGGAAGTGGCAACTTTTTCCATAATAGGAACGTTTATTCGTAGTTTTGCGAAAAATTAATATACCACCTAACATAGCATTTAAAATAGCCTCTTTAGAAATTGCGGAAACCATTTTTTTCTTAAGCCGGTGGGTAATTTTTCTAAAAAATGGTCAGCCTAAGTCTTGATCAGGTTGGCAATCATATAAAACATGCAAATTTTATGAAAGTTTGTAATTAGAAAACGCAATAGAACTTCACCATACGTAATTCAGTAAAATACAATAAACTTATACACACATGAGGTAATTCAATAAATTCAGCAACTTTATAAGACATTTGAAAAAAAAAATCAGCCATCACCAACACTTAGGTGCCCATTACATAGCTTTTAATTAGCAAAGAAAATGTGAAAATCGGTAATTTCATCCTCTGAAAAAGTCAGTGGAGCTGCTTCATCTCTTGAACATTCACGGTCACTAGAATGATCATCGGGTCGAACAACTTCCCTTCCCCCTCACTCAAATCGCTGAGTCGAAATGTGGAGCATGATCTTGACTAAAATTGTCTTCATCTTCTTCCACAGCTTGTAGAATGCTCGCGATCTCTGAATCACTCATAACTCGACGACCACTGGCCATTTCGGCAAAGGAACAAACAAAAACTTTGGTCAAAAGTTCACGGGCGTTTTTAGTAGCAGAACAATTATTGAAAATTCTCCGGTTCCTTATTTTGAATAGATCCTGGTTCCTTATTTTGAGGATTTTGAATAGAATCCTAGATTTCGACTGTATGTGAGTGTGTGTCCTTCGAGTGATTTATTTAGTCAATTTTTATCGAAATTGTTGTTTTTTATCATTATAAATACTGCCATTGTCCATAGATAAATATTGCTGTCGTGGTAACCCTCTATTCCACTCCAATGTAAATATGTTAGATTTAACCAATAAATAATACCAAGGAGAAAGAAGAGCTGTGTGATGCCTCAGTGAAGGGTCCCCTCTATCAACTCCAACGACTCCCAACGTCGTTGGTAGACGGGGGAGGAAGTGGAGGCACCTTTATAAGGGGCCAGGCTCGCCCAGCTCTTCATTCTACTGACCTCACTACTACCTGCGACTTCTCTCTCTCTTACCTGGCGCCTCCTCTCTCTCCTAACTTTCTCTCACATATCCATTGTGGTGAAAACCTGGGATGCTGGCACGTCAGCTAGCGCTCATTGTGGTGACAACCTGGGACGCTATAGTCCGTGTACTAGAATAATGCCCTCCGACCCTGCACTCTGGCGGAGAACGTGAAAATCATTTTCAACACGGAATTCCCCGTTTTTTTTTGTTTTTCCCCTGTCCAGTGGCAGCACTTTCCCCATGTAATCCTTTTTCTAGCTGAGTGTGAACCGTCATAAAAACTTACCTTTTTTCGTTATAAAAAATGATACTGTCATAAAAGCCATAGTGAATGAACGTAGCATTTTCCCGATTTTTGTAAAATGACAGACAAACTCGTGTGTAATAGGATTTTTCTATGAAATGTTTTCTTGAAAATTAGGATTACTTTTTTGAAAAGGTACAATGAGGTAAATAAGGAAGGAAACAAATGTTATTTTATTATTTATTTATTTAGTACTTACGTAATTTAACTGTGGTACGTAAAACTTCTAATCAGAAAAATCTGAATCCTCATCGAAACTGCTATCAGTATCAGAAGCCCCCCCAACATTAATGATGAAACTATCGATCTCCGATTCGACTAAGTGATCTTTTTGACGGTAGTCGTCCTCAATTTTTTCGGCTGGACTGACATTTCTTCCACTCGAAACCGCTACTAACCTGTCGTTTCCGAAGGTAACTTCTACCACACTCGAGAACTCCGTCACTCGCCAATTCCGCACAAAGTGTTTTCAATGAAGGGCACTCTTTCCAAACAATGTAGAATTCACGTATCTTGTTTCGTGTAGCAGCATCGGTGAATTCATCAGCATCGATGACCTTCTTGTGTGGTGTGGACTTGGTTGGCGTAACAAACAAAGGTCTCGCCCGATCTGATGTTGTTTGGTTTCCAGCTTCCTTCATAATGTTGCCGACTGTGCTCGCCGAGACGCCCGTCGCTGCACTAGTCACATCGCGAACGTTGTATTTCGCGTCATCCTCTTTCTTCTTCCTCGTAAAATACTGGCACACATTGTACACAATTTCTCGTGCCTGACTCCTTAGAGCCCTGTCTCTTGCGATAGCAGGTTTCCGGTTTCTTACTGACGATGAAGGTTGATCTTCCATCGCGAGATTTGTGTAGGCGACACACGGAAACTGACGGGTACGGGGGATTGTGATGATACTCAGTTCAAAAATAGGATGACGGGGATTGTGATGATACTCACAGTTAAAATAAGAAGGGTTAATACGACGATATAGGTAGGATGGCGAAACGATAAGCAAGATGCAAACAAGGAAAACACGATATGGGGCTGGCTTGGAATGGCAGCACGGCTGCCAACATAACAGAGTAAAAGTCCCAACATTGCATTCCACTCAGGCTGCCGAGCCCTCAGCTTCTCCCATCCTCCTATAGGGTGCAGGGTCGGAGGGCATTATTCTTGTGCACGACCTATAGTTATCTCCTAGTGCCCATTGTGGTGAAACTACCTGGGGAACTAGCTATCCGTAAAATACTCCTACGGTGCACATCCTCCTCCCTCCTTCGGCCTATTCAAACTAACCTTATCTCGTGCTCATGACAATTGCCATACAATGGCTTATTTTTTAGATGAATAAACTCGAATTACTTTACTCCGACTATATTACTTGAATAAATAACCTGTAAGTAAGATTGCGAAAATAATACTAACATAAACTCGTAGCATACTAAAAACTTCAAAAATTATTTGATAAATATTTACATTTTTTATTATCTGCCCTAATTGATCGGCTTTTTGACGAGAGAGGTAATGCTGTCTAACATTGTGCTGTGTGAATCGCTACAAGCAGGGCTGAAGTTCCTCATCATTCTCGCACGCCTGACAAATTGGTGTGGTCAGGACTCCAATAATATATTTTATAAGTTGAGTAAAGACCATGATTTTTTTGTACGTAGTCTATTAATCGTGACCATCTGAAGTATGCTTAAACCAAGGATTATGGGATCATTAGGCTTATAAATCCATCCTTTATTGGATGATGTATGTAATTCAAACCATTTGTACGGTAGTATCTATTTATGGAAAGGTTAAAATATAATTTTTGCAGGAGATCTAAGATCTCTGTCTCAAGGTAACTACGTAAAATCCGAAAATGGGATAGGAAAAAAAATTCTGTCCGTACGCCGTCCGCTATACTTCGAACCTCCTTCGCCGTTCTTCTTAGTTACCATGAACGAAAATTAGTAACATTTGTTTTGTAGTGGTCTAGTTGGTCCGCGAAGCTCGACGTTACTTTCATCATCTCTAAGGGGTGCATTTTTTCTTTCTTGTGAATTTATTACCGAATTTTTTTACATTATTGGCGAATTTTCAAAGAAAATGAAGCTATTACAATGGGTCGTGTTACCTATATCATCTTTTTATACAATAGTAAGAAAATGTATTGCAATTTTTGTCTTGTATACATGCTGCATGACTGGCACTTTTTTAAATTGATCTTGAACTTGAGAATTTGTTGAGACCACCCGGAGCATTGTACGTTCAGCCGTTCGTTCACAGTAAGGGCATGAAGTCTGCACCAAAAAGCTTCGTCAACGTGATCATGATCATTGCTACGGAACCACGCATCGCTGTATGAAATAAAGTTGGTTGTTCCGTGACATTATTTCATTTGACGAATGATGGTTATTTGTATTTTATTGATATTTATGAAATGTAATCACCCGGCTCTCTCCAGTACTTGATTAAGGGCTTTCTTGGGGGAAGCACGAGGGTAAGTGTTGATCACAGAAAACAGTGATCCACGCAGAAGAGGCATCTATTATAAATAATAGTTAAAACAGGTACAATACCTGTAAATAGTAAACCGCAGTGTAATAATTTGCAGCGTTTTTGTACCATGCTGCTGATCCCGCGATGATGTACAAGTCCTTATCACAAAAGGAGAAGGTTCAGTGGAGTAAGACGTAATTTGTTTATTAAGAGTTGTTTTTTTCAGACCGCTTTCGGCTTATTAGGCATCATCACTGGTTCTGTAAACAGTACTGATAACATGGCGATGAGTAAGTACGCACAAATGACAAGTTGGAATGAAAATCGAGTGCGAGGTGAAATATCTTTTGAAATATGAATAACTTGAAAATAATTATTGGTACAGAATTGGATGTTGCAGAGATACAGGGGAAGATACCGTGTAGTATAGGATGGTGAAACTTGATTGATAGGAAATGGAACCTCACACTAGTGAGAAGGTCAGCAGAACAGCACAAACTTTTGTATTCACACTGCCACTTATTAGGTACTGGCACACGACAGGAACCTGTTTTATATTTCTACGTTACAGAATAAGGTTGCAGAGTCTTATCGATTGCTTAGTTCGTTTCTTTGATATCATGGAAGATACACTTATCAGATCCAACTACTTACTAAATAATTTAATAGGGATTATTTTTGGTGACTCGAGTCACGGAAACGGGTGATGTAAGATTCCTCTCACATCGTTGCCTTGGCCCCATAGACGAGAGGTTTCCTCGATCGATCCTTAATCGGATCCGAAGAGATCGGATTAGCACTCCGACGTGTGCGAAGGAGAATTAAAGCCCAAGGGAAACATAACCTAAAGGTCGCCCAGATTACGACAAGGAAAAACACGGTCCGGCGCCCTCTCCCACCTCCCAAAACAATTTCTCCCTCCCTCCTTCGCCCCTTCCACTGTTCTCTCTTTCATTTCTTCCATTATTCCATACAATAATTTCCATCTGCCAAGGTGGGGTAAAAACGTAATCCTCTAGAATGAAATTTGCTCCCATATTTGTAGTTCAGAGCGCCCGGAACTAATTGGGGTCCGACTCGGTCTGTTCGCGCCTCCCGATGTCGATGGTATGTGCGAGTTCTCCTGAACCGATAACGGCCCACACTTGTCTAGGGTCCTTGAATCCCTGGCCAAAAGAACAATTTCAAAAATCATTTAAATGAAATACTAATTTGCAGGGCAGTTGTCGTGGCGAACCGTCGTTAATGGTACAAACATGCCTCCAGCCAACATTCGCTAAAATCTGAATGTCACTTGCTTTGAAAATTCGCTCATACGTTCATGATTGGACTTTATTGAAGTCCAGTCATGAACAAGAAGTCATAAAGGACTTTCATGAAATCCAATCATGACTGGAACTTACAGACTGTATTCTAGTTTTCCCCCTCTAAGTCTTCAACGGGCAGACAATGAAAGATCGGAAATAATCTTTTTGCAATATTGTTAATATTTCGGAAAGTTATTGAAACGTTGTCTATTTTTTATAAATTTTTTAAATTAAAACCAATACAGTGTTGCTGCCGCTTTGGAAACCAAATCATCGCGTCGTCATTAACAAATAATAACATTGTGGAATAAACAATAAATATAAACCTTCAGCTTGCCACAAAAGGTGCGTGATTAAATTCGATGAATTGATAAACAATAGCAAGTTATATTGTTATTGTTATACCAGGTTATAGTTTTATATTGTTATAACAAGGAGAAATGAGGGTACCTATGCCACTATATCACCACTGAGTGTAGAAATTTTTTCTATTTCTAGTAAAAACGAAATACATTTCCATATCAGATTCGGTGATAATCGTCAGTGAATTGTTGTATATTACAAGTTGTTACACGTATAATATAACTTGTTATTGTTTGCTAAAGACGACGCGATGATTTGGTCGCCAAAGCGGTTGCAACACTGTATTTGGTTTTAATTTAAAAAATATACAACGTTTCAATAACTTTCTAAAATATTAATAATATAATAAAACAGTATTTCCGAACAGTAACAGCTTGTAATATAGAACAGTTCACTGACGAGAAACCGATATAAAAGTGTATTTCGTTTTACTGGGAATAGACAAAATTTCTACAACTCAGTGGTGATACGGTGATATACCCTCATTTCTCCTGGTAAAAAACAACTAATGAAAAATCTTACAGCAACCTCATGTTTTCCAGACGTACCTATCGATCGTCGTTATCGTGAACTACGGAGTTGTGAGGGGGGGGGGGGGGTAATAAGGACTGCCGAAACAATCCCACCATTAATAACTTCCTTCGACTTGGACATCATCAAGACGATTCAGTATCTTTGAGTACCACTCTCGAGTTCATGCAAGTTCATTATTGCCTGTGAGCATTTCATATCGAGGGCGAGAATGGCGTTTGGGGCTACGATGGATCTGTTTGGTCGGGGAAACGTTTCTAACTGGCATTCGAAGATGGCGCTGTTTCCGTCGATGGTGAAGTCCGTGCTTTTCTATGAAGTGGAGGTGTAGGGGGGAGGTACCTACACGAGTTGGAGGTTGAGCAAAGCATCAGCGATGTTAGGTGACTTCTTCTTTTATCACTATGCAAGATTTGGGACAGAAAGTTTGAAAGTATGTACTTAGAAGAATTGTATTGGGTGCGAATTCTAAAAATAGATAGGACTGGCTTCCGAAATTCTGTCTGCGTCAGTAGAGAATGCTAGACACTCAGGAGTACAACTTGCCTGATTTGAACTGGGCTTCTATATCACGTGCGTTGCTGAGCATAATCTGCTGGTGTTGATTGCTGATGGGCCAACAAGTGGCCTTGGCTTCCATCACGCGTTGTTGTTTTAGGTTTCATTACTTTTGTATGTTCCGTGTCACGAAATATATGTCACGTCTTGTGCGAATTGTGAACATTTTATAGCAAAGGTTATGAGCCCAGCACGCTTCCACCGCGCAACTCGGTTACATAATAGAGGACGAAGAGGAAAGTAAGTTGAAAATGAGCAGTGGTATTGTAAAGCTCAACAAGAAAAACTACAAAACTTGGGCGTTCAATGTGCGATTAGAACTCGAAGGACAAAATTTATGGGAACTGGTCATAACAGAGGATGACGACAAATTCGCTAACATCCCGCTAGAAAAAAATACAAAGGCGTTCAGATTATTGCTAGTACCATAACTGAAGACTTCAAGAGGATATCCTAGACATCTCATGTCCTAGCCTTCTGTGGAATAAACTGTCTGCAAGGTTTCATCCAATGGCTCGACTACGCCGTCTTCAGGCATCCAAATGCCTCTTCACGTCAAAAATGTTGAATGATGAGGACATGGAAACCTACATTAATCGGGCTTTGGGATACGCATCTGAAGTTGTTAAGGCTGGGAGTTCAAAAATAGATGAAGAGCGAATTTTTAACGCCCTAATCAACGGATTACCCGTGGAATACGAGACAACCGTGAGTATGGTCTGTATCTTTGAATATAACGGCTACACTCCTGAGAAATTAGGGAGTTTGCTATGTGGGGAGTACGAATGAAAACTTTTGAAGAAGGAAGAAAACAATGGGTGCACTGATAATGCCATGATGGCTACGAAGTTCATAAGAAGAGAAGGCTTCACATTTTATATATGTGGTAAAGAGGGACACATCGCTAGATACTGTACAAATAAAGCAGGAACGACAAATAATAAACGGGGGAATGGGGAGGAAATGAAAATTCAATGAATGCAGAGTGTCTCAGCGTAGCAGATATTCCTCGTGATGATGAATGGCTAATTGATAGTGGGGCTAGCCGCCATTTTACACCGTACCGAGAGGATTTCAGTTTTTATCAAGCATTGGATTGTGGGACGGTAGTCACGCTTGCATCGAACATCGACTGCAAGATCGTAGGGGTAAGAACGGTTTTGTATAATATCTACAACAATTCATGGTGAATTCACAATTCACCTCAAAGAAGTTTTTCACGTTCCTGATTTCTTCTTTAGATTACTTTCTATAGCTGAAATTTTAATGAACGGGTACAATATAACCATCAAAAAGGGTACGTGTAAATTTTACGATGGACGTGAGTTGATAATAGACGCTAAGCAAGGAACCTCGAATATAAACGCTTTGAAAAACATTCTGTTGAAAGAAAAATCCAATTTAGGACAATCAAATTTGAAAAACTGACATGATCGATTCTGCCACGTCAACATGAATTCAGTTAAAAAGATGTACTTACAGGAAAACAATGGTGAGAGGACTAGACGGTACGGTTTTGAAAAACAGACAGGAGGCATGTGGCCCTTGCATAAAAGGAAAGTCATTTCGAAAGCCGTTCCCAAAATCCTGATCAAAAAACCAAAGAGCTACTCGAAATCATTCATACAGATATTTGTAGAACGATGCCCGTGGAATCCAACTCAAGGTACAAATATTTTATATTTGGGGGTCTCTAGCATTAAATCAAGCAAAGTACGTTGGGGAAATTTTGAACGAATTTGGAATGATGGATGGCAAACCTGTGAGAACTCCACTGGAACCCAACCAATGTTTGAGCAAAGCCAACTATCCTAGGACAATTGACGAGGAGGAAGAGATGAAAAATATACCTTACAGGCGGCTTGTGGGCAAGTTGATGTATTTGTCCGTCTCCAAACTAGGGCAATTTTCATCATACCCAGGCAAAATTCAATGGCAAGGTGCAAAAAGGGTCTTACGGTACTCGAAGCGTACCCAGAACTACGAGTTCAAATTCGGCAAAACATCGGGAGGGAATGAAATGGTTACAGTGCAGGGGGTTGCAGGGGGGTTTTCAGATGCGAACTGGGCTGGGAATCAAGACGATAGACGATCAACTACGGGCCTTTTGCTCAAGGTGAACGGCACACCAATCCTCTGGAAATCGCACAAACAAACTTCGGTGGCCCTCTCCACGATGGAATCTGAATTTGTTCGCCATAGTCTGGTATAGCGTTGAAATACTGTGACTATCTCAAATTCTGCGTGAAGTAGAGCGTAATATGCCAAGCGAACCATTGATATTGTGCGATATCCAGTACTTCGCCAAAGGATACAGCGTTTCAGCCCATTGGCGATATATCGACATAAAATAACCATTTTTTGAGAGATCTGGTTAAAGATGGGAAGCTTGGGATAGATTATGTTCCGACTAAAGATAATGTGTTCGACATCCTCACCAAGCCTTTATCCAGATTTCGCAATGAAGAAATCCTCAAGACTATAGGAATAGAGGAGATTAAGAACGGAGGTGAATCTGTAGGTGCTGATTGTTGATAGGGCCAACAAGTGGCCTTGGTTTCAATCACGCGTTGTAATTTTAGATTTCATTACTTTTGTATTTTCCGTGTCACGAAATATAATATATTTATGCTACGTCTTGTGCGAATTGTGAACATTTTATAACATAATTGGAAGCGAGGATGAATCGGCGTCAAACACCAAGGTGCCGAGATGTTTATGAGAGATAGGGAAACGAGTGCATTCCATCCCATTTCCAAAAATACGCTCGTCCGGTTCAAATGCTGCCAATTAAATTGAAATACAAGGCTTTGGAAACATTTCGAAAGTAATGGCACAACTGCGACTCGCATTCACAAGCAAAATTATAATTTATTATGTATATGAGCTGGACTGCACAGCGAAGAAAAGAACTCGAGACACTGGTGCTCTTCTTGATTTTGTGCCCAATTTACAAGCCGTATAATTCCCACCAAACCATTCTAGTGGAAGCACAATTCCTGTGGAAATCTTAGAACCAGTCATGGAGGACCTACTTACGTGGGACAACAACCACAGGAAATTTATTGCTATCTTCAAGTAGGTACACTATTCAGTCTTTAAGACTATGTGCATTCGCGTAGATCAAGAGCATATTATACCTTTCTTCATTATTTTTATTAAATCTCAAACAGTAGGTATTTATATGTATATTTATACTTTTTTCATAATTCAATTTTTTTTAATCCAACCATAATTTTCTAGAGATGGGTTTTGTAAGAAATGAAACTCCTAGAACAAAGGAACATATAGATAAGATCGTTGTGCCCTAATTATACGTATCATAATATTAGTAAAACAGATCCTATACTATTTATTTCTTTAAAGCAACTCATTGCAGTGTATGTTATTTTGCAAATAAATGAATGATGGTGATGATGAATAAGTTCCTTCACCGAAAATAACCGATTAGGGGGTTCTCCTGAATTGATGCCTCAAACAACAACAAAGCCAAACTGCAAGCAATTCAACCTAGCGACAATATTTGGCCACTCATTTACTTACAAATGGAAACGATACTGAACAAGTTATTAGCCACTAATATCAGGTATGTCATTACACGGAACAGCTAGGCATACATGGTCGAATTTAACTCTGAAAAATTCATCTGCACATGTTTGAACTGTACAATAAAGATCGCCAGACGCGAATCATCGGTTTCCGCGTGTGTTCCGTATCTTCGAGGGGGAGGTTACTTAAATGTGGATGTCATCCACAGCTTCGGAAGATTAACGTGGTTGAGGAACTTCGCTCCCTCATATTGGTCATTCGACCTCCGGAGCGCAAGGCTGCCGCTACGATATTTTCGAGCTGTCATCAATGTCTCACATTTCCCTCCGTTTTCACCTATGAAAAATGTAAAAATCATCCTGGGGAAGACGTGTATGAGGGAGGCTGGTTGGTTGAGGAAGAGATATTGTTAATACTGTTGACGGAGCCGGGTGGCGTCCACATCTCTTCTCGACGATATTACGTAACAGGGAGGTGAGTCGATGTGAGGAGGGAGTTTGATGTGATGATCACTTTTACCAAGCCTCCCATCCATCAATCACCCGCCAGGCCATCTCATTCACTGACGCTGAAATAAGGAAAACCCCTTTCTCAATCATTCCGCCAAGCGTTCGGACTTGATACATATATATTCATATTCTATTGGAATCTGCTGAAGCCTTGTGATCACTTGTCGAGGCCCAATTATTCCTTCTACTTGTAAAATTATCATTTAAGATATATAATAAAATATCCGTGAGTCAGAAACCGCAACCAGCAACCACTTCGACTCGGAGGTCTTGGCCAGCCCTGAATAACTCATGACCGCTCAGTTCGTACAGCTCTGAGTTGACTGGGAGAGCTGTAGTTTTTCAATGCCTCTTAAAGGAAAAAGGTATTATGGCTTATTTCTCAAAAAATAAGCCATGACAGTCGGTTGAGAATTTTCAGTATCGTGTTAGTATTCATGCTAGGAAAATTTGTCAATGCAAATCCGTTTAGAATCCTCAAAAATGATATAAAATCACCAACAGTGGTGGCGACTAAAATGGTGGCTCAGAACAGAAAAATACTGTTTCCAAAATATTCACAAGAAAAGTGAGTGAAGTATGAGTTTGAGTTGGGGGAATATCGCTGAAAATAGTCTAAAATAGTTTCAGAAAAATCATCCTAACAGGCTGAGGCGTCGCTCAGCTCGTCATGCTCCTTGTTTACTTGGTTAAATCTTACATATTACATAGGAGTGGTAAATGTAGAATTTTGAGGGGTACCTCGGCAAACTATTCATTTAATTGTCATCGAATGTTACAAGGTCTGATGCACAGTAGACGTATAATGTAACAGCTTCTCTGTCGGAGGAAACAATATCGTTGAATGCGGCTTTACGATGAGTACTTTAGGTACTGTAATGTTTTGTTCCAGGAATCTTCGTGAAGGAGCTATCATAGGTATAGGTACATGTTGGGTAGATTCGAACTCATCCATTCTTTTGTATGTCTAGTTTCGAGGGGGTGGGGGAATTTTTCCCGAACCGATTACATGGATATTCAATTTTTCTGAAAATTTGAGTTTTGTTTTGTTCAAAAATCACTAAAATATATGAAAAAGGCTGAAAACGACAAAGCTGTCATAAAATGACGTGGTATTACTGGTGAGTCAAAGCATTTAGAGACTAGGTATTGCAATGCTGAAAAATATTTGTGCTCAAAACGTGTGAGTCAAATTCGAGTTCAGGTGGGTAAAACTGCCAAAAAATAGTTGCTGTTAGGATACCTGGACTCTAATATTATTTTACCAAAAATGTCGAATTCGAGTTTTATGGGGGTCAATAATTTTTAAAAACCGCCATAAGTATCACAAAAAGTCACAGACTTTTTTTTACCCTTTGGAATCAGTGTGCGACCTCATGCACAGTCCTTCGTTCTACCGCTCCGTTCTACCGCTTTATTTGGACGAGATTTTGAGGGGAGAGGCCGAAAACTGACATCGACTGAGCAAATGACTGGATGTAACTTACTAAGTGATTTCGGACTCCCTGGATTCGAACCTAAGGAAAGGGCTTTCTGCAAATATCTTTTCCCCCAAGTTTGGGTACTCTGGGGACAAACTGAAATATGAAAGAAGGCGGAGGAGTGGTGTAGGAGGGGTCCCTTCTTTCGACAAGAGAAGTAGAAAAATCTGCTTCCATGAATTGAGTGGTTCACCCAAAGGACGTAGTCACTTTTGTATCAATAATAAGTGGAAGAGGCGTCCAAGCTCTTTTCACGTCGATGGCAGCGCGGGGCGGCACCGGTGTTGAAGGCTTTTCAAACGGATTATCATCTTAACCCGACGAAGAGGACAAACCCGTTGAAAGAAGACGAAAGCCGAGACTTTTGGCTTGATGTTGGTGGAGGGGGGGGGGGGATGTGAAGGGTTTTGTGGTGGTGGTTGTCGGTGGCGGGTGGTGAGTCGAGAGTTTGGCCCTCAGAGTGACAAGGTCGATTCATCTTTGAAACATCCCATAAAGGGCGTGATTCCGCCGGAT
This sequence comes from Leptopterna dolabrata, assembly GCA_954871275.1. Classification (NCBI taxonomy): domain Eukaryota; kingdom Metazoa; phylum Arthropoda; class Insecta; order Hemiptera; family Miridae; genus Leptopterna; species Leptopterna dolabrata. The sequence goes on along the minus strand of OX940974.1, from coordinate 134,522,498 downwards.
CATTAACTTCTCAGGGAGACCTTTTAAAAGAGTAAGTAAACCCTGGTGAAGTAACTTCTCCGTCCCTCACCCGCCTTTCACCCGCCTCGCCCGCCTTTCACTCGACTCACCCCTCCTTTCACCCGCCTCGCCCCTCCACCGAGACTAGCCTCTTTAATATGTCAACCTGAACGCCTGCAAGTGGCACCCGCTTAGGGATATGAAAGGTAAGTGTATTCCTACTGTGACGACTAATGAATACCTGCCTCACTCCACCACATCCCTTTAGCCACTTCGATAAGAAACTCGGCGTTTTCTTGCACAGTGTTTTGCTATCTCTCGTCAGTCAAGAGGTAGAAATATAGATGTTTTAAAATAAAATCGAATGGTGACCTTACCTTTCATTCTAGTAATTAGGTAAATGAAAAATCATCATGTGACAAATTTGAAAAATTTGAGAATGACAGTTTTTTTTTTTTTTTTAGAAAAAGTGTAGGTAGGTACCTAATTAAATTAAACATTTTGTAACTGTTACTCGTTGAAGAACAGTTATCTCCTCTCAAAAATTGGAGTCTTTCAGGCTAGCAATTTTATCTGGGGGGGGAGGGGGGATCATTGTGATATGTCTCACATTTTTATAAGCGGCTTTGAATAAGGAAATTTGCCTTGAATAAAAAGTTTGGACACATCACAATGACTTTTTTGCCTCCCCAATGTAATTGATAGCCCTGAAAGATTCTGACTCAATTCCTGTAATAAGTTTAATGTATTTAGTTCCCGTTTTCGCTTAACAGGTCAGTTTTGGAGGAAGGTATTTATCCAACTTTGGTTTTTGTTTTCATTTACCAAGAATCCAGAAAATTACATTTTGTAGCACAACGAGCTCTGCACTGCTGTAGGCATTCGTCTTGGTCATTGAGATCTGCGGGTCTTTACCTCTTCCTTCGTCGGGGGTGAACGACTGTCATGATCAGAGACGGGACGTTTATGACTTTTATTTTTCCGTCTCGTGACCTTTTTTCTATGACTTTTATGACTTTTATTTTCCTGGTTTATGACGTATATTTCGGAAATTCGGCTATTTCGTGACGTTTTAGTTATTTTTTACCTTTTATGATAAATTATTGGGTTAATAGGGTTAACGGTTCAAAAAGAATGAATCCAATACCTACTTAATAAAGAATTATATTTAGAATAACATACATAATATGTACTATAGATAATATACCTACATAGTACAAATTTGAGAAAAATCAGGAAATTAAAATCATTATAAAAAACAACCATATGCTGTTCAATGTGTTCAAAGGTTAGATTCGTTCTCTTGTCAATGAGGATTGTTTTGAATTGTGAGAATGATCTCTCAACATCCGCAGAAGATGTGGGGGCATACTTCATGCTTCGGACGTCCTGTAATGTCCAACCTTCAGGCAAGAAGGCCGCTAGGGCAGGGGGCAGGGGGCTTCTTCACCCTTCAGTCGAGCAGCTATCGCCTGAACTTGTTCCCACCCGGGATTTCTGGCCAGTACAGCTGCGAGTTTAGCTTCGACCTTTTTCCCCACTTTCCCAGTCCACTTGGTGTTGGCGAGGGCCTGCATTGTGTCCACTGCCTATGAAAGAAGCATATCCTGCTTCTGTAGACCTTCAATGATCCCTGGCAGTGAACCGAAGTTGTTGAGGATGTAGTGGAGGTGGGTTTCCAGTCCTGGAGAATTCGCCAAGAAGCGTAAGGTGAAAGAATACTCCGGCCAAAAGGATCAGTGTATGACGTTCATTCCGAAAAGTCGGAAGATATGACGTTTTAGCAAAAATCGGCCATTTCATGATAAGAAACTATGACTATGACGTTTATGACTTTTTCCCGTCTCTGGTCATGATCCTTCTTGGTGAGAGCGCTGGTTGATCCGCCATTGGCTGTGGGCAGGGTTGCCGGACAACTCGTACGGTCACGTATTCCATCTTTTGTTTGAGGCTCGACCCCGGAGAGCTCGTACCCTTGAGTTCCTCACATCCCGGACAACTCGTACTATAAAGGAACATATTGAAGAAAAAAAGAAAAACATGGTAATACTGTTGGAAACCTGATAAAACGCTGATGTTTTTTCCGTTCAGAGGACCGATAGGTATGAGCGAATTGTGATAAAAAATGTTATCGAATTGGGACATAAAAATGTGGTAATTCACCAAGTTTCAACTTTGGATTCCCTCCTTTGATAAGCACTCTTCAAAAATTGGAAGTAAGTACCTACACCTCCTTGGAAATTCGATTCTGTTTCCAACGGTATCCTCAGATTTAAACTTAGTCATAAGGACGTTATGGCTGTTCTAGTGAATTGAGGTCAAAAACACAAGAACATCTTACAAGTGAAAAAAGTCGGATTTCAAGCGGAGTAAAGACAATTTTTGTTGCAAATAGTATATAGTTATATAGTTATAGAATCGATCCCTTAAGTATGTAGCTATCATTCTGGGTCCACCCTATTGATTATATAGGTAATATACAGTCCATACATATTATAGCCATGCGCCTGTGTGTAGCCCAACTTCAGCCCAAGTTTAGTTATTACTGTAAACCTACTCTTGATGTAACAACTCAAGTAAAGTTCCATTCCTCCAGCATGACCATATGAGCGAATAATCGAAGTAACGCAGATCATTGTAGAACACTTCACAGAGAAATGCTAACGGAAAAGAAGGAAATGACCTGTTTTCCCAAGTGATGATGTCCCGCTGTACACTAATTCGATACCAAGTAGATAACCCGAACATAGGGAATTTCAGGGGCGGTTTTGGGGTGGAAATCTGCGCTCGATGGAAGAGCTCGTACCCGCCGGCCCTCGTTAATACAAAGTGAATGTTTTAGCGCAGCACTTGGGATTCATGATTGCTCTTTTCTTAAACTCATAAGAAAAGGGAGATGAAGGAGTTAACGAGAGAGAGAGGGGAGTTTGAAATATTGCGGTGCCCTCTGCCGCTCATAACCCAGAAAACGGGACTTGACTGTTATTATTCGAGGAGCAATCGCTCTTTTCAATGGAGTGATTCCGAGGAACAGTTCTTTCTACCACATTGAATCAACTGGCCCTCCACAATCATTAACCCCCCGGCCATTATCATTCGATTTTTTCCCTTTATTCCTTTTTTCATTAGGGCTTATGGGGCGAGGCCCTCTCAGGAACTAATAGACTTGGGGGTGGAAGAAGCCATAAATAATCATAATTTAAAACCGTCACCGTCGACCATTTCTTTGACACCAATACAACTTTTGGGGCTCGAATTTTCTTTTGCCTTTTCAATCTGATACTGATGCACTTTCAACAGTATTCGGGCTGCCATCACATTTTCTGTTATCAATACTTTACCGATTGTTACCGATTGGGGTTGTTTTACATTCGAATAATTATGCCATCCGAATTTCAATACCCTTGCACGGGCGCATCGGTTGATTGAGTGGTTCGTATGGAGATTTGGGTATAGGTACACGGAACAAATTTCGCTCGTCTATGGTACTTCCTCTTTATCAGATGCCTAATATATATATATATATATATATATATATATATATATATATATATATATATATGCACACACTCAAAAACAGGAGTTGTGATGAACAGCCAAATGAAAGAGGTTTTCTTCCTCTTTATAAATCACTAAATAATAACATCGATACATCTTACCAGCTGATTTATGTTATCCCAAACTAACCATTTCAACTATCTCTAAGATGTCGTTTGTGCGTGCACACTTAGTTTGACGTTGATCAGAATGTGGTTCAAACTCATCTTCCATTCCATCCGAATTTTCAAATATTACTAGAACCAGTTCAGTAGCGTAGTGATTTGTAAAGTGGATTTATTGTATTCCTACTGCTACTTGAGTAGAGTGCAACCAGCCTTTTGCTTCCCGCCAACGTGATGTATCGGGCGCCTGTACTTTCCGTAGGTGCCCGCCAACGGTAAATAAATATCGGGCTGCTTGCCCTTCCAGTCGCTGCCCGCCGCCGATAATAGCCGTTTTTGGACTGGCGCTCATTCAGTGTGTAATTCCTATTACAATCCTCATGATATTGCACTCCAGTTATAACAGTATAAGTTTTGATAGTTGCCTTTTTTACCTCTAATTTCCCCCCTTCTAGGCGTTTCTTTGTCGGCAGTTTCTCATTAATACATTAGGTAGTACCTTCTGATGCGACGCCACGTCAAACAGTGATATTGGTATATATATATATGTGTATTTAGTATAATTATACTATATGTATTCATCTTTGATCTTCGCCGATCCGTTTTTGTTTTTTCTTTTTTTTCACCCCTTCTAATTCCATATTGGTACCTTGGGCGGGTACTGCCGCCAAAGATATAGCCTCTCTTCAGATATTTCACCCACTGCACTAGTCTGAACTACGATCCGGAATATTTGCAATGCTTTGTCTATGCTTCGCCCCCTTCTTACATCTAGACTTCCCTCCCCCTCCTATTCTTTGTTTTTTCCACTGTTTTGGATCCCACATTCGTTTACAAAATGGCATCGAAGAAAGGTTTGTCAGATAAAGAAATTTTGGAACTCTTGACGCGAAGAGACAGTGAAGACGATTATTCCTGTTCTTGCGGTAACTCCGTATTTTGACCTTATAACCTTTATCCCACAATGAAAAGGTTGCTGTTTGCATGAATTTTTCTAAACAAATCGAAAGTGAAAAACAGTAAATTATATTGAATGAATTGATGGAAAACAGGAGCTAGTTATAAGGTATCATAATTGTTTTCATTATGTTGAACTGACTAGTAGATAAATAAATAATGCACGTAATTTCAATAATTTTCAAGAAATACATAAGAAAAAGTACCACGGTAAAAAATCCAATAAAACAATGCATGGCCATAATTAAACAACCGCGGATGAACAACAGCAAGAAGCGACGGGAAGCGTACATTAATGCGGTATTAAGGGGAGAGCTGGGTGGTGATTGGGCGGGCTGTGAGGGACGGCAGGCTCCCGAGAATGCGGGCGCGAAAAGGCTAGTAAGTACTGGTGCTAGTACTCTCGCATGTAATTTTACAACCTCGATTCTCGAATCTTAGTGGAAAACGTAAACTGTATGATGACACGTCGCATTCGTGCAAGACGTAGGAATAGTTAGTTGTGATGGTGACTAGGTAAAGGTAAAGGGGTCATCAGCTACACGATGGTTATACAAAATAATGAATCTTCTTCTCTGCGCGCTGACTTACTACAGTCCAAGTTACTACAGGGTCATCCAGTCATCGAAGCTACTGTTTCCATCGGAAATGTGGTTGGTACTCATACGTGAAATAACAGGAAGATTTATATCACCAGTTTTCATTTCACCACAATATCTTCTATTAATTTTACCTGAAGAGGACACGTACGTGCAGTCCTCGAAGTATTTCATAACTGAACATCTTCAAATCAACTACTAGTTGAATCTCTAATGCTCCAAGATTCTTGCAGAAAATGTACAACGGTTCTGGTGCATCCGTTTTATAAACTTCGACGACGTTCTCATCATAGATTCTTCGGAGAATCTACACTATGTGTCATCTCACAATACAACTTGAGATTTTGCCATTCGTCTTGGTACAACTAGCCTAACGTCGACCACGTGGGGTCCAGGAGGACCCCATGCACACTGTTTCCCCCCTCCCTCATAGCCACCTTGCCCCTCACTGCCTGCTCCTTGTATACCCTCCTACTCAGTAGTTCTCCAGAGGTCAGTGAAGTATCATTGGTCCTCCAGGCCAGTCAACCTTTTGAAATGATTCTTTGTTGTTGAAAAACGTTGTTGGGGTCTGAGCGGACCCCACGTGGACTTCCGTGAAAAAAAAGTTTGGGCACATTCATACATTTTTTGTCTTGGATTTTCAATAGTTTGAGCTTACATACACGTAACATCGTCATGAATCATGGATAATCACGTTAGCAGGAAATGGATTATCTCGACAAGATTGTTTGAAAAATCTTGCATACAGCTTGACTGAGCCTCATATGAGAAGGAGGCAGGCTAATGTGAGGATTAAGAAATCTCTACGTCAGGAAATCGGGATGATCCTTGGAACAGAATGTACCACTAACCCAGTCTCTGGTCTGCCACCCCCCAAGAAAATGAGATGCCGCATGTTCGACAGATCGAAGGATAGGAAATCCATCAACACATGCGCCACATGTTACCGTCCAATTTGCAAAGAACATGAAAAACTAAGCCGATCATGTTTGATGAGTGATGAAGAAGATTTACAAAGTGAATCTGAAGAAGATTGATTGTGTGATGGAAGCTTTCATTATGTATTTTTATGGTTTCTTTCTATTTTCCAAGTTTATCTGTGCCATTCAGGTTCTCTTGTCTGATTTTTCCGAGTGTGATTTTAGTGTGTAAATTCAAGTTTTAATTTGTTATAGTAAGTAGTGTTAGTTGTTTTTTGTTCCTGTGAAAAAGCAATTTTCGAAAAAGCAATTTTTCGATTTGTTCCGTGTGAGCTGAAGTTCGTTCTTTTATTCAAATAAAGTGGGTTAAGTTTGAGTTTATATGCCTAAAAAGTTTACTGGCGTTTATATTTCGTTTTAGTGTCAATGAAAGACTTCAGTTTTGCTTTTTTCAGTTTGGTATCCAACACTGTACACCTCCAAATTGATTGCATGAGGTTTTGAGGCATGACATATCTCTCTGCAGATACTATTAATTAGTCGAGAGTTGATGTGAGAATGAATTTATTTTGTGAATCCATGATGCTCAATATGGTTGTGTAACAACACTAATAACTTGACAACAACTATAACTAATGATGCAACATCTCCTCCCCCTTTAGGACCCTTGTGCCTTTCGCATGTGATCAGCGTGCACCCGACGCTCCACTCCATCTATCCCGACCACATACGATAACGGTCCCATTTTCTTCTTCACCGTGGCTTCTGCAAACGTTTTGTCCTCTTTTCGGCGTTTCACCCACACCGTCTCCCCCTCCAAAAATTCTTTGAGCGGAAGTCGGTCGTGCTGTAGTTTTTGTTTTACCATTTCTTCGTCCAATCTCGCTGCCAGATCTGGCTTTAGCAAACTGATCCTGGTTCGCAGCTGTCTCCCTAACAACAATTCTGCAGGCTACTAGTCCCATGCACTAATAAGGCGCCAGTGCCAATAATGTGAGTAGGGTCCTGGCGAACCCCACGTGGGTTACTGTATTTCTTGCTCCCACGTGGTCGACGATGGGCTAGTAGTTTTACTATGGAGAAATAAAATGAAAAATGTTTGGCATTAAAGACGAAGAGAACTTTGATTTGGCTCACTGCGGTTCTATCTGAAATAAATTAATGTATTGATAGGTACCTACTGTGACTTCAGACTGCCGACACACGAGTCGAATCGCAACTCGGAAAATAATAAATACCTATAAGTGGAAAAATATGCACCCCCAACTCACTCACGCCACGTTTTATTAGTTTGTTAGACCAACCGCCATTATCCAATGGTTGTTGGTTACTGCCTATTCCGACCTAATATCCCCGTTAACTGATACAGCGCCGAAGGGTGTCGTTGGGGGCAGTTAGAGTAGATTTACTGTTGGAACGCGCTCAGGAGTCACACTCACTGGCACTTCAGCCATTTAAATGGATGGACCGACGTACATGCTCGAGGCCGGTCTATACCAGCCACGTCCACATCACAGATACGTAAGTGCTCTTGTGATTAGGCCAAATTCACAACCAGCTAAAGCCATTTTATGTAAAAATTGAGTCAAGGATGTTGGTGGGTTCAGAAACGCGTTAGATAATGTTCAACAGAACTTTCCAACAGAACTGTTTTAAACAGAAAAAAATTACTGTAAACTCTTTAAACTTGAAAGTTAAAAGATTGAAAGTTCGTAGGTGTGTCAAAAACAGCTAAAACCGCGCTTTTCACGCAACAAGCCGTACGCACTGCAGTTGCAAAAGCAGCCGAAACCTCCGTTGATATACATTAGCTACATTTGGCTAGATGCAAAACCAGCCGTTAAACAATTCAAGCCCTCTTTTTTTGAACTGTTTTCCACATTCACTTCCGAGTTCCGAAGGTAGCGGAAGCCTTGCCACCACTTTCGGGAGGAAAACTACTTTTTTCGTCCAAAATAAAAATGTCCACTGTGCCTAAACAAATTTGTTTACGTCCCTGAATGTTTGTTTCAGTGTTTTCAAAACATTTTCTGCTTTCTTCTAGGACTTCTATCTGACATGTAAGTCGATATTGATACGAAGAAAAATAAGAAATGAGTTTTGGTTTGAGCATTGTCACTAGAAAAAAACTAAATAAATAAATAAATCCATCGTAAATCGTTCCACCTCTCATGAAGTATGGGTCATAGTAAATAATATATATAACATACGTTATTCGAACTTTACCATTCCAGTTTCTCATCACACCTGGATTCCAGAAATTAAAGTACAGAAGCTGATGTTTAGTAAAAGTTGTGTCAGTATATCTGTTGAATTAACTGATTGAAATACGCTACTGCAATGGGTCCAAAATTTTGAGTTCTTGCATTTTCAAGTTTTCGTATGTTTTCCTTTTCAGAGACCCATCAAGATCCATCTCTGGGTTTTATCAATTTTTCATCATAACAACAGAACGTGCGTGATAGAGAAAAAGCTCGTGTAAAAATTCGTGAAGGCAGCAAACGCAAATAGTCGCTGCATCTAAGCTTGATATTTCAGTCGATTTATTGATTTGTTTCTTTGTCGTTTTAGACGACCACTATAGCCGTTTTAGTACCTACCTATCATTTCAATGTTTCGAAGGCGGTAGAGACTCGGTTATCTCTTCAAGTTCTTTAGCTCCGACCTTTTGCGCCTCCTGAGTAAGTACCTACTTATCCGAAATCTGGACATAAAACCTATGTTTTGTCCTCTCATACGTTTCATAAAGCATTCATCAATTGAAAAAAAAACATCGTTTTGTTTCTCCGTGGTTTCTTATCACAACTTATGATTTTTCATGGCTCCAGGAATCGGTGCTGCAGTTCAGGGTGATAATGTGTTGTGGTGCACCGGAAAATGCATTATAACGGAACGGGGAACGGAAAGCCATGATGAGAGTACTGTTCCGGAAGTCTACACGCTATCAGGCTACCAAAGTTATTGACCAAGCCAACATTCTGTCCCTGAAACAATTATTTGTGAAAAATCCATTGCTCCTTCCACAAATACCCCCGATATCATTGCAGAAAATGAGAAATATGACATCTTTGCCTAATTCAAGCTCCTGAATAACGTCCATGATCCACGTCCCCACCTAGAATTGTCCGAATAAAGTCCATCCTAGTTAATTCCTACCCCCAGAAATTGAATTCCCCCCCAGCCTAATAAGAAATCAATAGGTATAAGAAAACAAATTACCGCTGGTTCATAAACCTGGGTCTAGAAAACGCTAATAGCTCATCATAGAATATATTGCCGAATGCATTTTTCCAGGTGCATACCAACCTATAAAAATAGCATCCCCCTCATAACTAACATAACATCTACATACTTACTTATTCGACATTTAGAAACTATCTTGCAAATTGATTTAAATACATAGCAACTCTTACCCAGCTGGGTATTAATTAGCAGAAATATTATGCTACACCGGATGTCTTCATTTCGATTTAGGTGGTTAGTCACCAAAGGACTCGCAATTTTTACTACCTCGGCCACGTTGGGATTACTGGACCAAGGTACCCTCGCTCTTTGTCTTAACACTGTATTCTCATGTCGTGCGAGGTCCCCCCCCCCCCCCCTTCTTTATTGGCATCAGTCTTCAAACCAGTGTTGTAAGTAAGTATAATGAAATAAACAATCCTATAATAGATTTCGAAACAAGAACTTAAATTTTACAATGAACGTTCTTGAAAAATTTGAAAATGATAGGATCCTGTTGCTGATGAAACTGTTGTCGAAAGGTTTATCAACCGACTGATTGAGGTCGAACAGATGTTGCCTATCCGTAAGGAGTCGGGGCAGAAGTGTGTTTCAACATGATGTAATTCTTCATGTTCATCACATAACTCATTATATTGAGTCTCATTCACAGAATGAACGGGCAGACCCTTCGCCTTCAAGAGACCACCAAATATATTCAAATTTACGTTATCGCAGGCACTTGAGATTCCAAGAGAAGAGCAATTCCCTGTCAAATTTTGTTTCAAGCCATTTGGATCTGCTATACCTGAAATCGTACCTCCAGGATGTATCACAGTGTTCTTCCGACTGTAATGTCTTTTTGGTGAGTCATTCCAATATAATCATCGTACATGATGCTAGTGCAGTGGTTCGATATCACGCGAACACGCCGGTAAGTTCTCCTGATTTTTCTTCCGCAGTACCGGAAGGCAGGAAAGCCTTGGATTCGCCATTGAGTAAAAAAAAAAATTTGTCCTCCGAAATGAAAATTACCACTTCCATTTTGCGTTTCAGACCTCAATGATCATTTTTGGTTCCGTGTCTGTCTGTCTGTCCGTCCGTCTGCTTGTGGCCAACTCATTGTAACGCCCATAACTACCAGAAATAATGGTCGAAATGGGCTGAAATTTAGAGGGAAGGTGCGGGTTTGGTCACAGATGGTGCCGTACCAAAATCATCGAAAAAGTACTGTAACGTTCTTCTGCGCATGCGCAAACGTGAAGTATTTGAAACGCCCATAACTACCTTGAATCTCAAAGTTTGAAATCATTTCAACGACACCATCGTTGAATGATTTCAAACTTGGAGGGTCGTTCCGGAATGATAGTTTGATAGTTCCGTATTAATTTAATTGGAGTCCTGTAACTTTTGTCTGCGCATGCGGAGTGTTAACCGTTTCCTTTTAACGCTTTTAACTACGCGAAAAATATAGATGGAGGTGAAGTGTTGGATGGTCTCAAATACATTCCATCAAGATCAGGCCATAACTTTCGTTTGCGCATGCACAAACGAAAAATTCTTATTGCGCTTGTCCGTTGTCCGACCTACCCAACTAATTCTGTTAGTCCATTTGACCTGAGTCGTTTAGTCATTAACCCATGCATGTATAATCCACGTGCCCACTGAATGAACCTACCCAACTGTTCTACGTTCTTGTGATTCAAGTGAGGAAGCTATACTTGCCTACTCGAATTGGCAGACTTTTTTTTATCGGCTCCACCCAAATCTTCACTTGACTGGAAATTCTCCTGTTTCCCAAAAATGATTATATAGATGCAGCATAACTTGCATTAAGTGGCAGGTTTCTAATAAATGCGTAAAACACTTGGTCCATTCCTGGTCGGTCTCTGATTACGGTCTCCAGTTCCGTATAGCGAAGGGCATTGTCAACACACTGGATCATTCATCACCGTTGAGTGCGGTGCCTTGTTTGGCAAATACTCTTCAAACTAAATCCATCTGGAATCGATGGATTCCTTCTGACCTCTTGAGGTTACGTATCCCTACTGCATGTGGTGGTTACAGGTGTTGACCTCAAGAGGGAATCACAGAACCACCTCCACGATTCCCGTTTTGCTTCTTTATGTTTTCTTTATAGACGGTCAATGAATTGCGATATTTTTCTACAGCTTGCAAGCCAATTTGCTTGCAGTCGCAGCTTTACATACTGCATACCACCAGATGTTGATCCCCCCCCATGATGAGGTCTATTTGTAGGGATTGCTTGCCTTCCCTATCCACCACATGGAGGTTTACCGAATCGAGTTTGTCTGGCATGAGTTCGAATGTTAATACCTCGACGAGTGCGTTCCAGTCTGTCTTGGCTATTTGCGATTTTCTGACTGGGGTGGTAATTTACTTGGAGAGGGTATTATAGGGACGAGTATATAACTATAAGAGCTGGTTGATGATCCGAACCCACACAAAGCCCATACCACATTGCCTGCAAGTGATTATGAACAAGAGGTAATATCAACCGCCGAGTTATTGCGCTGCGATACTGAAGTCACCGAGCCGTTATGTAAGTACGTCAAACCACAGCGGTCTGTCGCTACAAACATACCTGCCCCTATTTTCCTAGTGTGAGAACTTTCAAGCCAGGTGGTGAGTTCCAGCCTCCAGAGATAACACTAGGTTAAGAAATCTGGTTGAAAAAGGCCTACCACCCAGCCATTGCGAATGCAGCATTTTTGTTGTAGATTGACACAACAGTGAGCTTGATATGGGACTAGCAGCCACATGTATGTCCTCACTGGGTACGGTAGGAAGTGAGTCAAATAGAATATAATAGAATACTTTTACTCAGAATATTTTTACATGTACAAGATAGAGTGATTACAACGTAGGGAAAGTAGAGTCTCCTCGTTCCTATTGTACCTCATATTCGTATAAGTAACACCAGCCCTATTTGTTTGTGAAATTAGGTTATATCTTCGGAATGCTTAAAAGATATTTGGCTTCAAAATGTTTTGAGTTTTAATATTTGCTTCGACTTATCAAGTCCCAGGTAAGTTTATTCTCACATTTCTTTTTCTAACTGTTATTCCTTGCGCCTACTAACTGCTGAAGTCAAGGTGCAGAGTCGGCCAGCAACACCGCAATCGTCAAAGGCCAGGTGCAGTCTAACTGGTTCATGTTCTTCTGCTCTACATAGAGTCTTTTTAAAATCGTGACAGGCCTTCATCATTTCATCCATCAAAACATTGAACAGAAAAGGACTAAGTATAAGAAATCCATATAAAACGGAAGAATATACAGCTGGCTCATAAACCCAGGTCTAGAAAACGCCAATAGCTCATGCACAGTATATTTATATTCCCTAATACATTTTTGTAACTGCCTACCTATAAATATAGCCTCCCCCTCATAACCAGCATAACAGATATACTTTTTTCGTCAATTAGCAAGCATGATCATCAATTGATTTAGATTCATAGCTACTCATAATAATTTTCAGAATTAAATCAGTTTTTTAATATCATGTACAATGTCATAAGACTATAGGTAGGGTTACGACACGTCGGAATTGTGGTGAACGGTAAGGATGGTTTGGTTAGGTTGAAGGAGTACTAACGCCCCGCGGTTATCACCACAGCAGGCGTTTGTTGAAGAGGGGCTAGCACCCCGCGGTTGTCACCACAGCGAGTGCTAGAGGAGAGAGAGGCGTCCCACGGTTATCACTACAGCAGACGCCGGGAAGAAGGATGCTAGCACTCCGCGGTTATCACCACAGTGAGTGCTAGAGGAAAGGTGAGAGAGAGAGAGAGAGAGAGAGAGTGAGAGAGAGAGAGAGAGAGAGAGAGAGTGAGAGAGAGAAGGGGGGGGGGGGGGTATAGAGTGAGAGAGGGGTGTAAGGTGGTAAAGAGAGAAGTCGTAAGTTGGAGAGTGGTCAGTCGATGAGGAACTGTGCGAGCCAGGCGGTTTACAAAGGTATTTCCAACTCACCCCCCCCCCCCCCCCCCCCCCCCCCCTCCCACGACTGTCAATGACCGTTGAGGAACTTTAGGAGCTCGATGGAGGGGATCCTACTGGTCCTTTCCCCGAGATGTCACTCAGCTCATCGTTCTCCTCGTTTATTTGGTTAAATCTTATCTATACATATAATAAAACAGTGTCTGTTTGTTTGTTTGTCTCGGCATCAATTGAGAACGGCTGAACGTAGAAAGTTGCGGCTGGTACCATTTGACGCAGAATTTATCTGGGAAGGTTTATGAAAAATCCGCATTTGAATCTGTCCATCCGTTGAAACAGTATGAATGAAATACTACTAAAAAACGTGTTATAATCACTTCTATGAGGACGTTTATGCTTATAATAACTTTGAACGGTTGGACGTAAATCCGATTGTAATTAGATTCTGGATTCAGCTCGACGAGTACATTCAAGTGGTACTTCAATCAGGATGTTAGTGGGAGGGGGGTACAGGCTATGAGAGGGGGGGGGGGGGGTCTACAGAAATTTCAAAACTACTTGACCAATTGGAGTGCAACTTTGGGAATTTGTTGTGTGAACATTGAGGAATGTTTCTAACCAGGTAGGGAGGGTTCATAGGATACGGTGGTGGGGGGGGGGGGGGGGTTAAAGGCAGTTAGGGTTGGCATTGGGGAAGGTTTCTGATCAGTTGAGGAGGGGGGGATACAGGCATATTAAAATACATGACCGTTGGCTCCATTTATTTAAATCGCAGCAACACGCGTCGGTTCAAATAGTATAACATATCATAAAACAGTGTCAGTCTGTTTGTTTGTCTCGGCATCGATAAATGAGAACGGCCACTAATCAAACAATAACCAATTACTCAAACCAAAATTTTCACTTGGGACGCACCCTTGAACCGTGGCTTACGGTAGCAAACAACCACTCTTTGTCAATCCTGAGGTGGTATCTGTTATGAGTGGGGCCTGTCCTAAAGGGGGTGTCTGTTCTACCGTTGCGAAGCGCGGGTACACAGCTAGTATTACATAAGATTGTAGTACTCAACGGTACCACGACATAGATCCCCCCAAATTTGACCAAAATAAAGACTAATACTAAGGAGAAGTGAGTACAAGTTGTGCTGAGAAAGCTATATATATACAAGAGCGTCAAAAGATTGCAAATACAGAGTGTGCTGAGGGCAGTAAACAATGCTGAAGAAAAAAAAGAGGCGGCGAGGCCTGAAGAGTCGTGCTGGCAGGGTGGGGGCGGTTCGTTGGGGTGTATGTAGTGGATGGATGTGGACAGCGGAGAGTTTATACATCTGGAAGGGGCATGGAGGTAATAGCTTCGGGGGCGGTGGTGGTGGGTGGGGGCCGTGACATCAATGGTGGCAGGTCTGGCGTGAGTGGCATGGCTGGGACAGTGGGGTGGAAATCTGTGGTCGGTGAAATTTGGCTTGGTGGAAGGTGCACGGGGGCCGGTAGTTCCTGGCTTGGGCGCCGAAGTGTAGGTGGTACCAGCAGGGCGGTGGGTGTGGGTCGGTTGTGTCGTTGGGGTGCTGGAGCTGGGGCTGGTCGGCAGGAGTGCTTGTGGCGTCGGTGGCAGGCAGCGATGGTGAGGTGGTCGGTGGCGATTAGTAGGGTGTGGAGGTCATCGTTCCAACGTTTGAAAAAACGGAGAAAGTGGGAGTAGCAGTGTGACTGGCGAGTGCGAAGGTGGTGGTGTCGTTGGCGGCAGAGTCGGTGGTGGTGTCGTTGGTGGCAGAGTTGGTGGTATGGATGATGAGGTGGAAGGCGCTTCATCGCTTATGTAACGGTGGTAGCGTGGGAGAGATAGTGAAAGTGGGGGTATCAGCGTCACTAGCAGGTACGACGGCTGCTGTGTCGTTGGCAGCAGAGTAGATGGTATGGGTGAGGTGGTGGCAGGCTTTTCATTCCCTACGAAATAGTTGTAGTGTTGGAAAGACTGTGAAAGTGGGGGCAGCGGGGCCGGCGTCTCTGAAGTTGGGGACGGTGGTGATGACACACTGGTAAACATTTCATTACACATGAAATGGAAGCATCGTGGGGTTGGCAGTGGTGAAGTAGTCAGAGGAGGCGTTGGGGCGTCAGCTGGGGCGCTGGCGGTGACGGCAAGAGCGTCAGGTAGAGAGGTGGCGTGGTCGGTGTCAGCTGGGGCGCTGGCAGTGATGGAGTGAGTGTGAAGTTGAAGGGTGGTTGCTGTGTCTACGATTCAGGTGGCGGTGGCGAGGGCGTCAGCTGGGCTGCTGGCGGCAATGGGGAGAGCCTCAAGTTGAAGGGTGGTGTAGTTGGTGGTTGCTGTGTCTAGGATGGAGGCGGCGGCGGTGATGGCGTCAGCTGGGGTGCTGGCGGAGACGGTGAGAGCCTCAAGTTGAAGAGTGGAGTGGGGTTTGGTTGCTGGGTCTGTGATGCAGGCGGTGCAGGCGATGCAGGTGGTTATAATCACAGCGAGTGCTAGAGGAGAGAGAGGCGTCCCGCGGTCATCACCACAGCAGACGCCAGGAAGAATTCGGCTAATACCCCACGATTATCACCACAGCAAGCATTAGAGTAGGGAGCACCCCGCGGTTATCGCCACAGCAGGTGCGGTTGAATGAGGAGCTGGGCTAGCGGGGCGGTTTATAAAGGTGCCTCCACCTCCCCCCCTCGTCTGTTAATGGCCGTTGCGGCCGTACTGTCCCTTTCCCCGAGGCGTCACTCAGCTCGTCGTTCTCGTTCATTTGGTTAAATCTTATATTACATAGGAGTGTAATACTTGAGGGGTACCACGACATACAATAATTATTGTTATTTAATTTGGTTTTCTATCCAAAAATAGTGTATAGATGACATTAAGGCACTCTCGTTGTAAAATACTGAAACAGGATGTGCCAATTCGTTTCTTCAAAATTGGTATTTTTAAGCAAGAGATTATGGAACTGTCCTGAATGAAGATATAAGTGGTTGAAGCTTTTTACATAGTCCGTGGGAGGGGTTTACAGCAACCAGCCATCTTGACGAGGTTGGAAGTTTTGCATCAGCAAGCTAAATATTTCATCACCTTCTCATTCTTCACATACCTATTTCCCCAGCTTGGCTGCCCTATTAAAAGTCGGACTTAGGTTAATTTCATCACCCGATAGTTTCCAAATATTGAAGCATATCGGTTGTGTTGCAGTTGTCACTGAGGTCGTCGAAGCAGTCGAGGGAAAGAGCGTCGAGCTGCCATGCAATGTAACACCGCCTGGCCACGACAAAGTCTACATGATCTTCTGGTTCCGGGAAGACGCCGGCATCCCATTTTACAGGTAAGTGCTTGATCAGCTGAACTGTATATACAAAAGATTAAACTACTAAAGATTTCCACAGGGAGACTTCAATTCCACATACCGCTTCATATAGAAACAGGTGTGTTCATACATACCGATGTTTTTGAAATTTATTGGTAGTAAATTGCATAACTGGTGGATTATTGAACGCCAGTTTATTCAAGTGATCGATTCAGTAATTTTCTTAGCTCAGTCGCTGTAGCGAATCAAGTCATGACGTTTTCGCAGAAGGCGAGTACCCTCGGTAATTCTCATCCGAAATGCCAGAGATGATAAACATTATACCGACCTATTGATGTTTTGCACTAGTACGTGGTGCCTGTCATTAAACTAAATCTCGCCCTCAAGACTCAATTGAACTTTTAATTATGGTTGAAAAAACCCGGAAAACCCCGTCTTGTACTCCTCTTCTTTATCTTTTGTTTCGCTGTTCCTTGGCGTAACTTAAGAGAGCTAATTCACATCGTTTCCTCTTTTGTGAAACTAGGCACCACCCTCGGCTTTTGTTATTAGATCGCTGGGTTGAGGGTGAGAGACGGTGTGGGAAAGGGAGTTAGCTGGCCCAGCCCTGAAGGCAATGCTTCCTTATTCGACTTTCTTATTGTCTATCCCCTCCCCTCCTCACTTTCACAAAGTAAACGGTCGAGCCGACCGTCGCAAGTTTGTAGGGGGTTCTGATGTGGCAACAAATATTCTAATTAGATTGAAACTCTGCTGTACAGAGCAGATCGTCAGCCTTGAAGAACCTCACTGAAGGGACTCACTGGAATTGTGGTTTTCTCTTGATTATAACCATCACTCACCAATGGCCACCTAAACCGTGTCGAACTTGTGTTTCCACGTCAAACAATTTATTGTAGTAGATTAGTTCGACCGCTACTAATTTATTGACGTGGATGTTGTTAGTAGATACCTCGAGCATTATTCACCTTGAGCTCTATGAAGATAATATATGAAATGGGGTATTCCAGTTTTTTTTTAAGTTTTTCCAAAAAATTATATTGAGTGGGGTTAACGAAAATCGGGTCTGTTCGTCGATTTTTTTTTTAATAATCGGTGTATTTGCTATATCAGTAACATAAAAACTGAGCTTAGCCCATCAAGTTAGTTTGCTATAATATTATTCAACTGTTTGTAGAGTTTTTAGCCCAGTGGCTGTAACTCAAGAGAACACTCAATCACTACACTTGTCACATTGTCACATCACAAGGTCGAAAGGATTTGTTCTATCAAGCCGCCGGGTGGCGTTGCTGTTGTCTAGGAGTCGAAGAACCTCCGGATTCATGTGTTCATGAAGCCGCTGTTCGTATTTAATTGCATGTTGCTTGGCCACTTAGCTGACGGATTCCATCTTGAGGTCTCGATGGAGGTCATCATTTCTGATGTACCAAGGGCCGTTGACAATACTCCTCAGTACCTTATTCTGAAAAGTTTTTTATAATCTTACTGTTTGTCTTTTTAGTACAGCCCCAGCGTTGGATACCATAAGTCCACACAGGTTTTAGGAGTTGCTTGTTTATTAGCAATTTGTTGTGTACAGATAGTTCAGAATATCTGCCTAGCAACCAGTACATTTTTTTGAACTTGATATTTAACTTATCTTTTTTTTAATCACATGTTCCTTCCATCTTAATTTAGCATCAAGAGCCATCCCTAAGTAATTTGCTGTATTAGCGTAGGGGATCAGTTGTTCATTCATCATGACTGGTATCGTTGTTATGTTCTTGTTCGTAAAGTTAGTATGAGTAGATTTCAGTTCATTAAGCTTCAGTCGCCATTTTTTGGTCCAGGAGCTTACATCATCAACAGAATGCTGTAATTTCCTAGTTGCTTCCTCTGCTGAGTCACCAACCGCAAGTATGGCAGTATCATCAGCAAAAGTTGCGATTGTCGTGTTTTCATTGCTAGGTACATCACGTGTATACAGAAGGTATAGGAAGGGCCCAAGCACGCTTCCTTGAGGGACACCTGCCCTTATTTTCTTGAGGCTGGAGTACTATCCTTCGTGTTTTATTCTGAAATGTCATTCAGAAAGATATGATTTCAAAATTCTAAAAAATGGCTTCGGTAAGTCTCTCTCAGGTTTGTACTCTAACCCTTGATGCCAGAATTTGTCAAAAGCTTGGGAAAAAATGTTGAAATAAAAATAGAGAAGCAAATAGAAATTAGGAGTTTGAAGAAAAGGCGGGTCATGACGTAAAGCTATTTCACTGCCTCCTCAAGCTTCACAAAAACGCACAGCGTTTCGGGAAGAAATGAGGTAAAACGAAATAAACAAGATCAAGTTGGAAATAATATAATAGCTTAGTATTATTGTGATGATCCAGCGGGAGCTATATTTAGGAATGAGTACACAGGACTACTTGAGTCGTTTGGTGACTTGATGAATGCATATTTATTAGATAATTACAACGCCTTTTATACCCCTGGTTACAGAACCGGAGGGGGGTAGGGGAACCCCGCTCCGGGAAGCCGCCAAGACGCGGCTTATACCTTAAGTGACGCTAGTTACATTGTTAGGTAGGGAGCAGCCGATCACTACACTGCTCCCCCCAGAATTGAAGTTAAATACTGCAATTATAAATGTGTTTCTTGACGGTGAAACGTGTTGAGGCGTCGGTGAAGGTAGGAGAGGCTGCGTGTTGTCTTGATATGCCGGTGCGGTTTCATCCTGCATTAGCGGCGGCTGCGGTGCGGGATCCGGCAGCGTGCTCGTAAGTGGGAGCGTGCTTGGAGGTGGTTCCGCTGGTGATGTCGGGGGTAGCGTCTGGGAGACCTCTGAGAGGTGCGGCAGACAGGCGTGGTTCTTCGGGGCGGCGATGCAAGAGGCGCTGGAACCGGTGAAATGGGCCTCAGCTGCGGCGTGGCTGCAGCGGTTGGCGGCTCCGTCTTGTTGTTTGTCGCCTGGGTCCCAGTGGTAATGGTGTCGGGGGATACGTGTACCCCGATGCTCTGGAGCTGAGGGCGGCGGCAGCCGTGTGTGCAGCAGTCGGAGCATTTCCCGGCGAAAGGCGGGAGCATCAGCGTGATGGTCTGCTTGTGAGTGGCCGTAGCATGAAGTGGGTTGATTTCCTGTGGTGGCTTCATGTTGTGATTCATCGGGTTGATGAATGGCCGTGTTGTTGCCATAACTTTTCGTACCGTCGTGGTCGGAGGATGATGGCTCGGAGGTGAAGGCGTTAATGTGAGGTCCCTCAGCAGTTGCTGCTTCGAAGCGAGTTTCGGAGGTGTGTGTGGTGCCATTGTGAGGGAAAATGACCTTCGTGGGTCGCGGTCCGGGTTGGGCCGCGGAAGAATTCGGTTGGCCAATAGGGAGCGAGATTTCTTGACCAATCGGAGTTGAGGGAGGCGGTTGTGTGAACAGGTCCTCTGGAAGTCGTGGAGTCGCCGAAAAAGGTCGCTGTGAAGGCGAGAAGTCGTCGGGGCCGGGCCTGTTGCGGAGGCCGAGAAGAAGGCCGTTGAGTTTCGATTCCCAGGTTCTTGACGAGGAGGTAGCGATGATAGCGTCTTTTAAGGCACAGTGTAGGTGTTCCACGAGGCTATGTTTGGCTAGAGTATCGAGTATTAATTTTACATGTGTAAAATGTTCTTCGATATCTTTGGAGGCTACTAGAGGATCGTCGTTTTCGCCGATTCCGCAGCGGAAGAAGGTACGGGCGAGTTCGAACGTAGTAAATGTGGTCGTCCTGAGAGGTACAGTTGTGAAGTTGCGGAGGTGCGGCACCGTGCATCGATCGGCGACAGTGAGCCTGCTGAGGGCGTGGTAGTCTCCAACGGGGCGAATATCTCCTTCTGACTTCGGTACGTCGTGTAGAGGGCTTGACCGAGGGGCCTCCGACGGTTCCATAATGCCGGCGTTTCGGAGTTCTGCGTGATATGGCGGGCCCTTCGTTACCATATGGTGTTCGATTGGTGCTTCGCAGGGAGTTTTTGAAGGAGCGTGTGCGTCTAGTAGTGCCTGGAGGTAGGGTGTGTTATCTGAGGTCGCACAGCTGACAATTTCCGGGCGTACGAGGCTAGTGGCTGCGTTGATGAGGCGGGCTTTCGGAAGGTCAACAAGGAAATCGGGGCCGAGGATCGGTGTTGAGACGTCTGCTACGGTGAATGTCCTTTCATAGGGCGGTAGGTGTACCGAGGCGCAGTGGTTGTCGTATGTGTCGATCTCCGAGCTTTTAGCCGTACGTAGGGTGCCCAATTGTGTTCCTTTTCGATGAAGAGGGTCGGCGTTTTCCGTAGGTTGGTTTTGCCAGGTGCAGGGTTTGATGCATTTTTTCGCTCGGGATCCCCATCTTCTATGGTAGAAACAGAACTTCTTGTTCGGTCGTTGAGGGGATGATTGTCGCTGCGTAGAAGGCCGCATTCGTTGGCAGTGCTGGATCACTTGAACTTCCTCGTCGACGGTAGCCACACGAGGAGGTGTTACGAAGGGTATAAGGCGGTCGGTGGCCGCCGCGAGCTTCGTGATATCGGGTTCTACGCTAGCTGCGATGTGAAGGCGAAGGCTCTCAGGTAGAGATCGTAAGAAGAGTTGTCGGAGAAGCGAGGTCGGAGTTTCCGAGGGAAGAGCACGTTGAAGGCGTCTGGCGAGGGCCGAAGGCAGCTCGTTTGTCACCGAAGGCTGAAGCAGAGTTAAGAGCTGGGAGCCATCTGAGGTGCATGATAAGCCGGTCTTTCAACGTCTGGTAGCTTGCGGAGTGTGAGGCGACGATGTCGGTACAGATGTCCGCGTAGCGAGGCTCGAGCGCGAGGAAGGCACGGGTGAAGCGGGCTTCAGAGGTTTTCAAGCCTTTCTGGGTGAAAATAAGTTCGAGCTGGGCAAACCAGACGTGCGAGAAAGCCGGGTCGAAAGGCCGCAGTTTGAGAGGTGCTTGTGTCGTCTCAAGTGTCTTCGTAGCTCTGGTTTCCATTTTTCTTCTTGGTTGTTCTCTTGGTGGTTGATCTGAGGCGAGTGTGCTCCGTTGGTGGTCGCTCTCGTTAAGTAGGCAGCGGGAACGATGAGAAGTTCTCTGATTGGTTCGCTGTAGAGCTGGTCACTGGTTGGTCGCTTGTGAGAGGACGCTGATTGGTCGTGACGAGTGGTGGGGGGTTCGCTGTTGGTCGCAAGAGGACGATGGTTCTTAAAGAATCGGTTCAGTCCGAAGATGGACGGGGCAAGGGTAAGTTGCTCTGACGATGTTGCGGTCGCGAAAATCCGATGTGGCTGAAATTGAAAGGCTGAAACGGACAGTGGTCCTGAAAAGGACCTTTGTAAATCCGCTGAAGGTCATGGCGAATGTGCGTTTTTCGCGGTCGCTGGAAGCGAGAATGCAGGGCGCTACTCGCAGAGGGCAGGAAGCCGGCGAAGGTGCGTATCGGGCCGTCGCTAGAGGCGAGAAGGCGGGATGTTGCTCGCAGAGGGCAGGAGGCCAGCGAAGGTGCGCGTTGAGCAGTCGCTAGAGGCGAGAAGGCGAGACGCTGTTCGCAGGAGCCGGTAGCCGGTGAAGGTTGCGTGTTCGTCGTCGGGGTGACCAGTGTGATGATCCAGCGGGAGCTATATTTAGGAATGAGTACACAGGACTACTTGAGTCGGTTGGTGACTTGATGAATGCATATTTATTAGATAATTACAACGCCTTTTATACCCCTGGTTACAGACCAGGAGGGGGGTAGGGGAACCCCGCTCCGGGAAGCCGCCAAGACGCGGCTTATACCTTAAGTGACGCTAGTTACATTGTTAGGTAGGGAGCAGCCGATCACTACAATTAAAATTATATAACTTTATATTATAATAGATTTATATTATAATGGCTTAGGATTTAATAGCTTATAAAAATGTAAAAGAACGACGAAACGCTGTAGATTATTCGGTTCATATTTTCCTGTATTTTCCCATTTTGCGGAGATCACTGAATTCCCTATTAGCGTAAGACCCTGATGCGGTGGATACCTATCTAACCACGCACATATACACAGACGCGACGAAAATACCACCAGAATCGAAGTGTAAGGTCTCCAACTTTCGGTAATGTTACGTTCGGTAATATTATAATTACATGCAAAATTTATAAATATGCATTTGTCACCATCCCCATCCCCATCTCCTGTAACGCGCCATTCCGACCCCACGAAACCCACATCCCGGTTTTTTTCTTCTCCTTTTTTCACGGGTTTGGATTCAGGATGGTTTCAATCGGATGTGTATGTGGTTCTTTTCATTTTCGGCTGAGTTTTGTCCTCTTCTGACCAGATCAAATACATAAGGACGTACATTACTAATGAGGGACGTCCTAAAAATTCCCCTTTTGGTTTATTATTCTGGAAATAATTAATACACCTATGTATTCGCTCAGCAAAAAATTTTTAGAACACCCCCTCAGAATTTCTTCTTGTACGTTTTAAGGTGCTTAGATTCCGAAAATGATATGTCCATCGCCGTCCGCCGTATCTACTTTATTTTCGGTCTAAAAAAAATTGTTTCTTTCACACTCAGGCTCCATTTGGGCCCTAGTTGTACTCTGAAACTTTTCTGCCCGATCGGAATGTACCGAAGGGTGTTATGGGCGAAAATTGGGTGCAAAATTAGGGTTTTTTAGCGTTTTAGTAACGTGAGCTTGTGAGATATCGTTTTCCATGTTTTTTAGGATGAGGAGACCGAATAATGTCGATTTTGACCAGGGAGTGGAATATTGAGGTTCAAACGAAGTTTCAACCTTAAATTTACGTTAAATTTTGGTCTAAAACCGTCGTCATTCCGCAGACAGTTTGGTCGCTATTTGGCAACTCTCTTGGGTTCCATTTGTGATCCGAACCTCCGCACCCCGTTTGGAATAAACCCAGGGGTGATATGGGGGAATAATTATTGTAGAAATAGGGGTTTTCTTTAAGGATTTGGTGAACACGAGCTTATGAGGTATCGTTTTCCATGTTTTTTAGGACGTGGAGAGACCGAATTTGAAGTTGATTTTGACCAATGAGTGAAGAATTGAGGTTGTAACGAAAGTTCAGCTCCCAAAATTCATTTTTTATGATTTAAAACCTGGGAAATGTGTGAAATCACCAAACAATTTGTATAATAACACTAGAAGTAGTTTCAACAGGTGAATCAAGACAATTAAATGGCACACACAAAAAATCCATCATTCCGATTTTACGTGCGTACCTTGAAACGGAAACCATATAATTTTGAGGAAGGGGGGTAAAAAGACACACATACAGACCGGACAGATATTTTTCTGTGAAAATAGAGAAAATGTGGTTTAAATTTTTTTGTGGGGTTGAACGGGGAAATTTTGAGATTGAAGAAAGGCTCCCACAACTGATTTGGGAGGAGCCCCCACCTTGTAATTCTTACTCACCAGTCCTACAGAGGCTCCATTTCGAATTTCATCCTTGTAGTTCAAGCAAAAAAGAAATGACCACCAGGGTTCACTCAGCTGATTAGGGAGGGCCCTCACCTCTTCATTACTCACTAGTCCTACAGAGGGATTGAAGAAAGGCTCCCGCAACTGATTTGGGAGGAGCCCCCACCTTGTAATTCTTACTCACCAGTCCTACAGAGGCTCCATTTCGAACTTTATCCTCGTAGTTCAAACAGGAAAGAAATTAGCTTCAGGGCTCACTCTGCTGATTAGGGAGGGTCCTCACCTCGTCTTCCGCACTCACCAGTGAGGCTCCGTTTCGAATTTCATCCCCGTAAGTCAAAACAGGAATGAAATTAATTAGCTTCTGGGGTCACACAGCTGATTAGGGAGGGCACTCACCTCGTCATTCTTTCTGACCACTGCTACAGAGGCTCCGTTTCGAATGTCATCCTTTTAAAGTCAGAACAGGATTGAAATTCATTAGCTTCTGGGCTCACTCAGCTGAATAGGGAGGTTCCTCAGCTCGTCTTCCTCACTCACCAGTGAGGCTCCGTTTCGAATTTCATCCCCGTAAGTCAAAACAGGAATGAAATTAATTAGCTTCTGGGGTCACACAGCTGATTAGGGAGGGCCCTCACCTCGTCATTCTTTCTGACCACTGCTACAGAGGCTCCGTTTCGAATGTCATCCTTTTAAAGTCACAACAGGATTGAAATTCATTAGCTTCTGGGCTCACTCAGCTGGATAGGGAGGTTCCTCAGCTCGTCTTCCTCACTCACCAGTGAGGCTCCGTTTCGAATTTCATCCCCGTAAGTCAAAACAGGAATGAAAATAATTAGCTTCTGGAGTCACACAGCGGATTAGGGAGGGTCCTCACCTCGTCATTCTTGCTGACCAGTCCTACAGATGCTCAGTTTCGAATTTCATCATTTTAAAATCAGAACAGGAATGAAATGCATTAGCTTCTGGACTCACTAAGCTAATATTTAGGTAGTTTATGTGATTATCAAGTCCAGAGTCGAAATTTCGATGCAGATCGATGAAAGGTAATGAGTATCAGTTAGAAATATTTGGGGAGTAAGCTTGACAATGTGACCGACGACTCCATCACATTTTTCGAAGTTTCAGAATTTCTGTTGTGATTATGAACGGCCGCCAGGATAGATTATAATAATATCGACAAAAAGAAGAATGAAAGTAAATAAATAATTATTTATCAATTATATTAAAATATAAATTGTATTAAAAGAAATACAATATATCAATTATATCAAATTAAATTATTGATTTAGTAATTTAATAATTTAATTTAGCAATTTAATAATTTAATTTAATAATCTAATTTAATAATTTAGTTTAATAATTTATAATTTAATTAATAAATAAAATAAATAAATAAACCATACCTTAATTAATGAATAATACATTGATTATTAAATAAATAAACAAATTGGTTAATTCGTAATTTAATAAATCGCTTATATCAAATTGAATTAATTTTATTGAAAGGAATACAATAGATCAATGATATTAAAATATAAATTATATTTAAAAAAATACAGTAAATAAATAATTACTTATCATTTATATTAAAACCATTTCATCAATTTGATTGCTGTAGTTTTGCGGCACTGTTGTTGACAGAGGCATCGTCGTGATATCTACGAATACTGAATACAATTTCCGAGGGAACAGACTGATGGATTTTTTTTGTTGGTAGGTACGTCATCCTGACCCTGAGTCTCTGATTTGTACATATACAAATACAAATCATGTAAAAATTATGTTCAATTGCTGCATTCGCGTTAGTCAGTTGTAGTGAGGCAATTAAAAAAGAAATGTTGCGCTCGTGACTTTTCTGGTGGTGGAAGGTACCGACCATCCGAGTCAAACTAATTAATATGATCCACCAGCATAAACTTTTCAACGGAGCTATTTTTAACCCCTAAATCCCTCCGCGAAAAACTTTCCTATATAGCGCGTGAATATTCCATAACTTGTAACTTACAACCCCTCTCCCCTTCCTTCACCCCTTCCGCCACGGCTGTCGATTTTCTGCCAGTATTTGAGCACGCAATAAAAACGAGGCTGCGTTTTCGAAGAAATTACACTTTAGGAAGAGGCGGCGGGTTCGTGGTAGGTGGAAGTGGAGGGGTGTTAAGGGCGGTAAGAAGGGGGTATCGAAGACACCAGCAGAGTCTTCTCATGAATAATTCTCCACTTTGTAGAGTTTACGCTTCGCCGGCAACTTCAAAAGACGGCTGGAGCCTCCCGTTGGCATGAAATAATCCAAACGCAAAAGTTGATGGCACGTTTTTTCGTTAGGTGCAATAATTACTGCATCAATGAATCGCCCATTGTGACAGTTCCAACTGCGGAGGGCCCATGAGATGTACCTATGTCCCGAGGGTTCTGAAATATTTTTTATCGTATTTCCAAATAAAAATAATAATTGCATCTGCACCAATATTGTTATTATATTAGTTAATAGCAGGAACAAAAAGGGGAAAAAAGGTGTGCAATAATTGTCCGGTCTACATAATATTCTTCTTCTTCGGTTCGAGTACGCGATTCTCCATATAACACACCAGAACACAACCTACTTGATCGACTAAAGAAGATTCCCATCCCAAGAGGCGAATGACCGAATAACCTCTGTAGATTTCAGCGAAATCTATGGTTTAGAATCGGAAATATCCGCGGGTCAAGATCTGTGCATCGGTAGACGACTGTCCGATTTCGATGAAATCATTAGGTACCTACGACCACTCTCTGGTTTATTTACGGGCATTGCAAGTATTTCCCGCTCATGCGCTAACTAAAATTACAGCCCGATTTTGATGAAATTCATTCGTGACCTTCAAGGGCCCAGCCCGCAAATCTCTCTTAATTCCTGCCCATACGACAATTCTTTCCTTCAGTGCTGAGCGTTTCACGGATTTACAGACGTAGGTAGGTGCATACAGATGGACTGCAGGCCCGGAAGAGGTTTGTTCAGACAGGTTCCTCAGAAACCCGTGGTGTTGCCAACGAATTTTAGTACTCATTTGTCTCCTTACGTTTTTGTTTTACATAATATTATTTATTTCACCAAATTACCATAATTTCCATTTTACTAATTCATTCCAATCTTGCGCATTTTCAGCATTAAAAAACATACATTTTTGAGCTTTTTAGAGAAAATACATGTTTTTATTGAAATCCCCGCCAAAAACAACTCTGTTATAAAAGTTTATCCACCGACAAAACCTCAGCCGCAAAGGAGATCGATATCCATGTTGTCCGCCATAGTAGCATGCTCGGTGCTTCGCACCTCACTCTTGGATGTGCGTACTTCAAATGCCAAGAAAACGAAGTACATGGTGGTACATGGTACATTTATCGATAAATCGGCATCATGGTTTATGAAGATTTTTTATGGAAAAATCATACAGTTGTAATTCATAGGAAACTGAGACAATTTGTATATTTTTTTCTATTATGCTAGCAGGGTCAAGCTTCGAATACGATATATAGCATTGGTTCAATTGACCATCCAGTATGGTATTGTTGCTGGGGGGGGGGGGGGGGGGGAGGGGATAACCAACTTGCATGGAGAAAATTAATATTATGCAGAGATGGACTGTAGAAGCTATTATGAAAAGAGGGCGTCTCTACTCCAGTTCCAAACTCTTGGAAGAGTTTAAGGTATTTACCCCAAGGCAGTTTGTGATGAATTTAAAATTCTCATCACGGTGGCGTGGAAGGAAGGTGAGTGAGTGAATTTAGGGAAAGGAGAGAGAAGGAGGAAAAGTCGCAGGCGGCTGTAGTCAACCGAACATCTACGACTTTTGGAGGAGAGAGAGGTGGTGTGGAAGGAAGGTGAGGAAAAGTCGCAGGCGGCTGTAATCAACCGAGCATCTACGACTTTGGAGGAGAGAGAGGTGGATGAGGGAATTTCACCTAGGCGGCTGTAGTCAACCGTTCATCTAGGTGAAGGAGAGGAAAGGAGAGGTCCCTTGTCTAGGCGGCTGTATTCAACCGATCATCTAGACAAGGAGGAGGAGGAGAGAGGAGAGAGGAGGTGAAATTCCCAGGCGGCTGTATTCAACCGATCATCTGGGAGGTAAGGTAAGAGAGAGAAGAGAGAGCTGGTTAGAGGAAGTGTCGAATGAAGCTTGAGCGCCAGGATCCGGGGTTATATAGTACTTGGGGGCCTCTCCCTCCAGCTCCTTGCTGGGAGCTGGTAGTGGGGCCCCAGGTTGAGTAACCCTGGGTTCTGTCGCCTGTCCCCACTCATATCTTTATTCACGGAGCTTTAGTTTGGCGTTTGGATATTGGTGAGAACTTAATATGATAGGAGTGTTCCCGGGAGGGACTCACGACAGAGGTCCCCCCAGTTTGAACCAATATTGGTGCTGAAGGCGCAAGATGACAGGAGCTGAGGGCTACGGCAAACAAGAGGTGGTCGCTGAAGGCGCAAAATGACAGGAGCTGAGGGCTACGGCAAACAAGAGGAGGCGCGGAAGGCGCAAAGAGACAGGGGCTGAGGGCCGATGCAAACAGAGGTTGAGCTGAAGGCGGTGCTTAAAAACTAGTAGTGACATAGTAGATTTAGTAGTAGTAACATGGTGGATGATAAGTAAGTACATGTTAGATGATAAGTGAGTAGAACATAAGGTAGGTAACATAAGGTAGAATAGTGGATGATAAGTAATAACATGTTAGATGATAAGTGAGTAGAACATAAGGTAGGTAACATAAGGTAGAATATAAGGTAGATGATAAGGCAGGCGATATAAGGTAGAATAAGTAGGATGAGATGGCGAGAGTATGTACAGTGCAGTGGTCATGATCCCTAAACATGTGGCATTTAGGGAAGTGATCGGCAAGGGCGAGATGAGGGAGATGAACAATATTTACAATGAGATGGAGTATGTACAGAGGATGAATGAGTATTTACAGATGACGGGTGAGTATGTACAAAAGGTGAAGTAGTATATACAGAAAATACAGAGGTATGTACAAACATTTGGTCACTTTGTGGGAGGCGGTTGCGAGGATCCGCCGGTTCCTGGGTGTGGTGTGGCGAGTGGTCGTGTGTGTGTGTGTGTGAGTGAGGGAGGCGACCCCCTCTAACAGTCTTCACGTTAGTGAAGTCTGATAGAGGGGTCCCTTCACTGCCAGGGTGGCGGTGAAGGGGAAGAGCCGGTACCCGGGGTGTCGCGGAGAGAGGCGGCGACGCCGGGGTCCGGCGGGTGAAATGGAGGCGATGTGTGGCGTTGGTGGTGTAGGGCTGGGTGTGGGATTGGTGCAGTGAGAGTGGTCGGGGAGGACTGGGGCTGGTTTGCACCGTGCCAATGGCACGGTGTGGGGCTTCCCGTCAATTAACAGGGTAGCGGTGGAGTGTGTTGTGCGGATGACCTGAAAGGGCCCGGCATACAGGGGTCGGAAAGTTTTATGGATGCCGGGCTCTTTCAGGTACATGTGTGTGGTGGTGAAAAAGCGTTTGGGATATGTGGTGTCGTTTGTGGGTGTCGTGGAGTGTAGAGGCTCCCTGTTAATTGACGGGGTGTGGTTTGGGATGAATATGTCGGCCGGTAAACGTAGTGGGTCCTTAAAGGCGTTTTGTGCGGGGCTAGTTTGGTCTGAAGGACGGGCGGATGTTCGAAGGCTGAGTAAAATATAGGGGAGAGATTTTGTCCAGGAAGGGGAATTTGCTGATGTAGAAATGGCTTGTTTCAGGACCGAGTGCCACCGCTCTATTTTCCCGTTGGATTGGGGATGGTAAGGGGTAGTGTGGATTCTTTGGATCCCGAGGGAGCGTAACAATTCGGAGAAGTGGGCCGATTCAAACTGCCTCCCTTGATCGACCGTGACTGTCCGCGGACAACCGTAACGGCTAACCCATTGAGAGAGGAAAGCCGTTGCGACGGCGTCCGCGGTGATGGTGGAGAGGGGAATGCACTCCACCCAGTTGGTGGCACGATCGATCATCGTGAGGCAGTATTTCTTCCCCTCGGACGGGGGAAGGGGGCCCACTAGATCCAAATGCACATGCTCCCACGGGAGGGAGTCGGGGATTGGTTGAGGAGGGACATGCGGGTGGGCCGAGACTTTGAAGCGCTGGCACTTCTGGCACCCTAGAACCCAGTTACGAATATCTGTATTCATATGGGGCCAGAAGTACCGCGTCTTGATAAGGTCCCGGCTAGCCCGAATGCCAGGATGGTGAAGGGAGTGATAGTGGAGGAACAACTGCCTCCTCAACCCCGGTGGGACGTAAGGGCGCGGTGAGTCGGCCGTTACGTCGCACCAGAGGTCGAGGGGAGGCAGCTGTTCCAACTTGGATGCGGAAATAAGGTTGGAGAGGGCGGGGTCAGAGGTTGGATCTTGGTGGGATTTGATGGATTGAGGGGAAGGGAATGGCAGCAACTCCGCCACCGGCGCCGGGATAGGGGTGGGTCGGGAGAGTGCGTCCGCCACGCAGTTGTCGGCCCCCGGCAGATATCGTATATCGGACGTGAACTGTCCGATAAACTCGAGCTGCCGGAGGCGACGCGGGGAGGCGGACTTGCGATTTTGAAGGAGGGCGTGGGTCAGGGGCTTGTGGTCTGTAATGACAGAGAACTGCCTGCCCTCCACGAAGTCACGAAAGTGCTTTATGGCTTCGTGGATGGCGAGGAGTTCTCTGTCGAAGGTAGAGTAGTTTTTCTGGGTGGGGGATAAGGTTTTAGAAAAGAAGCCAATGGGTTGGGGGGGTGGCGCCGGTGTGCTGTTGGAGCACTGCCCCGATGGCCCAATCGGACGCATCGGTAGTGATGGAAAGGGGAGCGTGAGGGTCGGGGTGGGCTAATAGAGCGGCGTCTACTAGGTCCTGTTTACAAATTTTGAAGGAGGCGGAGAGTTGGGGGGTCCAGGTGATGGGGCGGTTATCATTTTTTTTGGAGGGTTGGGGGATGGCGTGTATGAGTGGTTGTTGATGTTGAGCGGCGTGTTTTATGTGTCTACGGTAAAAATTGAGCATACCCAGGAAGCGGCGGAGCTCGGTGACCGTGCGGGGTTGCGGGAAGTCAATAATTGCGTGGACCTTGTCCGGGAGGGGTGTGATGCCGTCCGAGGATACCTGGTGGCCGAGGCAGCGGACGGAGGGTTGGCCGAGGACACATTTGTCCGTGTTGACGAGGAGGCCTTCGGCGGAGAAGATGTTGAGGACTTGCTGTAGGTGGGCGAGGTGTTCTTCCTGGGTCTTGGAGGCGATCAGTATATCGTCGAGAAAACAAAATACGAAAGGCAGGCCTCGCAAGATACTGTCCATATACCGCTGCCAAGTTTGCGCCGCGTTCCTTAATCCGAAGCCCATCTTCACATACTCAAACAACCCGAACGGGGTAATTATAGCGGTTTTCGGGACGTCGGGGGGGTGGATGTTGATGTGATGGAACGCTCGCGAAATATCAAGGGTGGAAAAGATAGTGGCGCCATGGAGATGTGACGAAAAGTCACGCAGGTGGGGGACATTATAGAGGTCTGGTGTGGTCTTCGAGTTGAGCCGCCGGTAGTCCCCGCAGGGGCGGATATCCCCATTGGGCTTCTGGACGATGTGGAGCGGAGAAGCCCAAGGGGATTTTGAGGGGCGTATGATACCGTCGGCGATGAGTTTGTCGAAGTGCTGGCGGGTCTTCGACAACTGAAGGGGATGTAGGCGGCGGGCTTTGGCGGTGATGGGTGGTCCTGTGGTCTCAATATGGTGCTGGACAGTGGAGATGTGTGCAGAGGGGCGGCGCTGGGGACGGTAGTTGAGGAGGAGGCGTTCGAACTGTGTTGGGGGGTGGTTGATAGCGTGAATGAATCCGGGTATGGGTGTTTTGGTGGCGGGGTCGATCAGGCGCGCGTTCCGGACGTCGACCTGGAGACCGAAATAGGCAAGAAAATCGGCCCCCAGGATCGCCTTCTCCACGTCCGCCACGGTAAACTCCCACTCGTACGCGAGCCCGCTCATATGAACTGAGGAGCGGTACGTCCCGTACGAGGGGATGGTGGTACCGTTGGCGGCGTAGAGAAGCTGCCGGTAGCAGCGCGCCTGACGACGGAGGATGTTGTTGGGGAATATCGACAGCGCCGCCCCCGTGTCCACCAGGAAAGGAACATTAGTTTTCCTGCAGCGCAGGAAAAGTCGCTGGTGGGTCGGAAGGGCGTTGTGTTTGATGGCGGAGGTAGGGACGTGTGGTGGTGGTGGCAGGTCCTCCGCGAAGGAGACGCGGGGTGGTTTGTTGCTGGTCCGGAGGGGGGGAACTGTAGCGGCCGGTTGAGTGGTGGCCGGAGGGGGTTGTGCCCTGGAGGCGGGCTTGGAGGGTCCGTTCCGAGGTGGGGGAACGGAAGCGGCGGCGTGAGTGGCGGCCGGAAGGTTGGTAGCCCTTGTGGCGGGCGGGGAGGTTCCGTTCCGAGGTGGGGGAACGGCAGCGGCGGCGCGAGTGGCGGCCGGAAGGTTGGTTGCCCTTGTGGCGGGCGGGGAGGTTCCGTTTCGAGGTGGGGGAACGGAAGCGGCGGCGTGAGTGGCGGCCGGAAGGTTGGTTGCCCTGGTGGCGGGCGGGGAGGTTCTGTTGCGGTGGTGGTGGGGTGAGGGTTTCGGCGGCGCTGTAGGCGCGGCCGGGAGGTTGGCTGCCGTGGCGGCGGCGTAGGAGGGGTAGCGTGGCCTGGTGGTGGTGGCTGTGTGAATGCGGGCGGGGGGGGTATGTGCATGGTCCCCCCCGTGTTGGCGAGGAGGGGGGCCCGCCGGATTTACCGGCGGGCGGCTGCGTTTCCCTGCTTAGGGGCGAAGGAGCAGGGGGGTTGGCACTTGCGGGCCTCCCCACCGAAGTTTACGTGATAGAAACAACGGTGGGGGGGGTCCGCAGGGAGGTAGTCGGTTGTGTTGGGGCGGGCCGAGTTGGATGCGCGCGCAGCTGCTGGCGACCGTCCTCTGCGCTGGTGGGGAGGGGATGCGTTGCGGCGCTCGGGTGAGCGCTGGCGTCGGCGGTCGGCGGACGGGTCGCGTCGGCGATCCGCCGAGAGGGGTCGACGTCCGTCGAGGGAGGGTGCCCGGCCGCGGTCCCGGGAGTTCGTGCGGTCCCGGAACGGCGGGGGGTGGCACGGTGTACGCACCTCACCGACGGCGGCCGCAGCGGCCAAGTCGTGCACGGTGTCCGCGAGCCGTAGGAGGGGCTCGTCGGGACCGTCGAGATGGCTGGCAAGGGCCATCTGGATGGGGTGGGGAAGGGCACGTAACCAGAACGTGCGTGCGATGTCGGTGGTCATAATTCCTTGCAGCTGGTGTCGCAGCCGTCGGTAGAGGTGGGAGGGCTTCTGGTCGCCGAGGTGTTGAGGTTGGGAGAGGGCGGCGACTCGGGCGATCTTCGACGGCTGGTAGGTGTTGATGAGGCGGCTGCGGAGGTCGTCGTACGCAGCGGCGGCGTCGGGGGAGATATCAGAGGTCTGCAGCAGGATCTCGTAGGGCAGTAGCGAAATGATCCGGGAATACCGGGTTTTCTGGCTGCGGATGTTGGCGGCCGAAAATGCTGCGTCCACTTGGAAAAACCAAAGTGCCGGGTCGTGCGTGTAGAAGGGGGGCAGCGACAGAGGGAACGCAGCGGACGCCGTCATGACGTTGGCGGCGGCTGCGGCCGTAGCGGCGGCGGCGGCGGCGGAGTCCGACGTCGCAGAGGTCGGCGGGGAGAGCGTGGAGAAAGGGTTGTCGGCCAATGCGTCGGATGTCGCAGCGGCGGGCGGCTGCAGTGTGGCTGGTCGCAGGAGCGGCGGCGTCGGTGAGTTCGGGTCCATTTCTGTAACTAAAATTCAAAAATTTGACGTGGTTTTGAATTTCGAAATTCGCAATCGGCGGGAGCGGTGGTGCGTTGAGTTGAGAGGTGAGTGTTGAGGGTTGGGCCAAGAATTGCGAATTTAAACTGACTGGTTAAAATTTTGAATTTAAAATTTGGGACACCGAACTACTTGACTGGGGCGACACATGAGGTGGGAAGGTGGGAAGGAAGAAGGTTGAGTGAACGTCGGGTTCACCACTGTGATGAATTTAAAATTCTCATCACGGTGGCGTGGAAGGAAGGTGAGTGAGTGAATTTAGGGAAAGGAGAGAGAAGGAGGAAAAGTCGCAGGCGGCTGTAGTCAACCGAACATCTACGACTTTTGGAGGAGAGAGAGGTGGTGTGGAAGGAAGGTGAGGAAAAGTCGCAGGCGGCTGTAATCAACCGAGCATCTACGACTTTGGAGGAGAGAGAGGTGGATGAGGGAATTTCACCTAGGCGGCTGTAGTCAACCGTTCATCTAGGTGAAGGAGAGGAAAGGAGAGGTCCCTTGTCTAGGCGGCTGTATTCAACCGATCATCTAGACAAGGAGGAGGAGGAGAGAGGAGAGAGGAGGTGAAATTCCCAGGCGGCTGTATTCAACCGATCATCTGGGAGGTAAGGTAAGAGAGAGAAGAGAGAGCTGGTTAGAGGAAGTGTCGAATGAAGCTTGAGCGCCAGGATCCGGGGTTATATAGTACTTGGGGGCCTCTCCCTCCAGCTCCTTGCTGGGAGCTGGTAGTGGGGCCCCAGGTTGAGTAACCCTGGGTTCTGTCGCCTGTCCCCACTCATATCTTTATTCACGGAGCTTTAGTTTGGCGTTTGGATATTGGTGAGAACTTAATATGATAGGAGTGTTCCCGGGAGGGACTCACGACACAGTTGTTTGTGAAATCCCTTCTAATTTTCCATGGAAACTCAAGGATAGTTGAGGAAATTAGACAGCAAGGGCATATGGCTAGGTTCCGGTTAATTGGTAATGTAATTTATATTGTTCGCCGGATGGTTGAGTCTCTCCTCAAATCCCCACAGTGATGTAATCGAGAAACCTGTAAAAGAAAGATCATTGAATTGAACATAAAAATGGGAAGAGAAGGAGCTGGGAACATAATTCGTAGTATTTACATATAATAAAAGATGGAATTCAGTTAAAATAATATTGTTTGATTATTAGAGAATTTATTTAGATGCGGGTAGATGTTAATTGAAAGAAAAGAACAGCTCGGTATGCTCTTGCGGGGCGCAACAGGTTTTAAGCCTGCTCCCCCCCCCCCCCCCCCCACATAATGTTGTTTGGAATCAGCATTTTGTAATAAATGTATGGCACTTATGAATAGTATGTACAACAAATTTAATAAAATAAAAAATGCTGTTTTCCGGGGGAAAACCCTGGGGGCAAAAAGCTGCCCGCCATTATCACATCTTTTTGAAGTAAACATTTCTTCCCAGTACCTCAAAATTTGTTTCTCAGTACCTACCTACCTAAAAATTGTCATTATTGGTGGTGGGGGGGGGGGGCATGCACAAAAGGCATATCCGTGAAGCATGGCGTATGTGTGTGCAAAATTTCAGCTCCATCCGTTGTCTGTGAGGCTGTGTAGCCCTGTCAAAGAACAAGAACAATGAGAAGAAGAACAAGTAGAAAAACTTGAAAAATAGCGGTTTTCAAACTTCCATCTAGCGAAGGCTCTGCCTAACGGTACTGTGAAATAAAGTCGACGTAAGGAGTCCACAAGGATAAATTCAATGTTTATGAAGCCTATATCGAAAGAATAAATTAAAGAGTAATAAAAAAATGAGGTATTTATGCCTCACCAGGAATTTATGTTATTACGGCATTAATGCTTAAAGAGAATTTGTATTACTTAATTGATCCGCTTCACTATATCTGCAATCTTATTATAAGTCAGGATGTATTTCCAGACCGCATTAAAATTGCGAAAATTTTACCCTAGTACAAGGATGTACCCTAGTACCCTAGTATTTCGATTATTAGCAATGTTGCAAAACTATTGGAAAAAATTATAAAGACACGTTTAACTAATTTTATTCAAGCATTTCAGGTATTAGGCAGAACATTGGAGTGAAAAATGCACTTTTTGATTTTGATAGTGCTTTATATGACGCTATTGACCAAGGACAAGGCCCAAGGCCAAAGCTTTTGATTGCGTTGATGTGATTATGTTGCAGGGAAGGGTTGGTATAGGACACGGATAGATCCACTGGATAAAATGCAGAAAAATCTACCAGGTACACATTTAAGAGACCATTGCGTTACCCCACGGAAAATATCTTTCGGGACCTTAAACTACTTAATGTTTATCAGCTATATATATATATTTTTTTTTTTTTTAAATTAGCATTTATTCTTTCATAATTTCGTCATAACACAATATACATTTCATAAGCCAAATGCAACAGTTCCCTTTAAGAAAAATCTTGTGCTGGGAACTGGAGCGTCTTTACCCTAGTTACAATATCCTTAACCTGGTAATTAGCAATATTATTATAATACAGTTTCCAGATAGTGCATAAAAATGTTCATAACTTCAGTTTAGAATAGATACAGTAATCATAATAACATAATTTATTTTTATTTTTTATTTTTTAAACACTGTAGGCTAACAAAAATATTTTCTATTATAGTATACTAAAATAGTACACCTTGATTAATTTTTTAAATAAATGCAAAGGTAGTTTTTCTTGTATCACAAGGTCATGTGGAAGTAAGTTATATAATATAATCCCTTTGTGAAAATATAGTCTTTGAGCTGATGTAGCTTTCAGTTTAAAAGCTTTCAGCGTTACTTTGCCCGCGCTCCGTGTGCCAACCTCAACCCTCTCTAATTTATCTTCTATATATTTTTTGTGAGTATAAATCAAAGTGGTTTTCTCTATTAGATTAAAAATGTCAATAACTTTAAATTCTCGAAATAATAAATTAGTAGGAAAGGTTCTCTTTTTTTTTAGTAAAATTTTTATTAGAGTTTTTTGTATAATTGAAACAGGTTGGATTTTGGTTTTATAGGCTGAACCCCACACCGGTAAAGCATAAATAAGTAGCGACTGAACTATAGCGTAATAAAATTGCCTTTTTAATTTTATGCCCATGAAGTTTACTCCTCTACAAATTGGTATTAACTGTCTAAGCTTTGTTGATAAAATTTTTATATGCTTCTCCCAAGTTAGGCACTGATCTATTACCACTCCAAGATACTTAGTTTCTCTTACTTGTTCTATAGCTGGACATTTACAATTTTCTTTACAGCCGTGATCTGCATGGCATATAATCTTTCCAGAGTTTGGGATGGATGCTGCTAGCCAAGAGAACAACATAAAGTGTGTTTTAGCGTAATTAAGCTTTAGATTCTTCAGTGTCAACCATTTATTCAGTTCAGTGATATTTCTTGCTGCTTTCTCTTTAACATCTTCCCATGATTTTCCTCTAACTATCATCGCCGAGTCATCAGCAAAACAAATCACTTCCCCGTCTATGTTCCTCGTAAATACACCATTACAATATATAATGTATAATAATGGGGCAAGGACTGTGCCTTGAGGGACACCATATTGAAATGAACACGGATCACTAATATAATCATCAATTTCAACTCTTTGCTCACGATTCGAAAGATAGCTCTGCACCCATCTTATAAAATTTGGGTGAAAATTCTGCGATATTAGCGTCTGAACGAGTTGTGTGTGGGGTACAGTATCAAAAGCTTTCGTCATGTCCTTGAATACAACTAATACTTTATCTCCCGCGTCTAGAGCTAACGTAATTTTTTCTACTAGGCACATGATTGCATCAAGAGTACTCTTACCCGCTTGAAATCCAAACTGGTTTTCATGAATAATTTTTTGATTTTTCATAAATTCCAAAAGGTAAATTTTCAACGCTTTTTCTATAATTTTTGCAATATTTGAAAGCAACGAGATTGGTCTATAGTTATTGATTGATTTAGGATCACCAGTCTTGTACAAAGGTGTAATTTTGGCACTTTTATAGATATTCGGGAAAATTGCTGTTTTACAACTAAGATTTATAATATGAATAAGTGGATTAATTATGTACTCTTTAACTTTTTTCAGAGTTTCCACTGTGACCCCATCAAACCCCGGGCTAGAACCCCCCCTCAACCCATTAATTATCCCACTTACTGCCTCTTCAGATATCTTCCAAAATGGTGCACTTTCATTGGATTGCGGTATGGTTGGATCTGCACAAACCACAGATTTATCAGCTAGTTTCTCTCCAATGCTAGAAAAGTGGCGATTGAATACATCCACAATTTGTTTCCCATCCTTATCGAAGTATAATAAGTTTCCCTGATCTAATATTTCATTAATATCTGTCCCCCTTTTATGCCTTCCCAGTGCTTCGTTAATTGCCTTCCAACGTGCCCTCATATTATTTCCTGCCTTATCTATCTTCCAAGCAAAGTACGAATCTCTAGCAATTCTTATTAACTCATTTAGCTTATTTCGGAACCTGTTGTAGCGAGCTATCAGATGCCGATCAAAAGGTGATTTTTTTCGTTTGAAACTCAATTTTTCTTTCTCCCTAATACTCTTAAGTAAGCCTGCTGTAATCCATGGTTTAATCGCTCTAATCCTATTCGATTTAACCTCCAATTCCGTGCTAGCTTCAATATGGGCATTTAAAATTTCGTGGAAACATTGTGCAGCTTCATTGACGTCTTCAGAATTTAAGACTCTACCCCAAGGTTCATTTTTTATTTTGTCAATTAAATGTGCATAGTTTATTTTAACCTTTCTCTGTTTTGCCAATTTTTGTTGTACTTTTCCAGGCTCCTTCATTTGACCACCATTCAGGCATAATAAACTACTGTAATGATCTGTCACTAAGGAATTCCACACTATCCCCATAATGTTCTCATATTCCTTATAACCTTTTTCGTCCCGTAATAATATATGATCGAGACAACTCTCACTATCCTTTCTAGTTACCTTATTTATACATGGAACAAACCCTAGCTCCATCAACGCATTTAAGTAGTAGTTTTTCAAATCTTCATCCATAGAATTTTCGTTAATATCAATATTTATGTCACCTAGAATTATATCAATACATTCCAAATTATGTTCCTTATTGCAAATATCCCTCAATTCATCTATGAACTTATAAACCTTCAAATTGCTTGGTGATCGGTAAATACATATCAGCCTATATAATTTATCCTCAAACTTAAACATACACATGTAACAACATGCACCTTCGAGTTGTAAGTCTTTAGTTTCTATATTTTTGCATCCATCTTCTAAAAATACTGTTATGCCACTGCTTCTGTTTATATAAGTGGATGAATTAAAGGATTTATAATTGGGCATTTTTTGAATTATACTTTGTGCACAGTTCCAGGTTTCAGTAAGACATATAACATTAGGTTTTTTCGAAAATAAAGTTAAGTTCAAAAGAAGTTCGTCAAAATTTTTACTTAGACTTCTAATATTTGTATTAAGTAACAGAAAATCTTTTTTATGGCTATAAAGCAAATCATTTAAGGCTTGAATATCACTGCAATCAATTTCGACCAACGGGTCTGCAATCAGATTAATTTCATCTATGGGAAAATCCATAATTTAGTAAAAATTTATCTGACCTTTTTGAAGAGAGTACCCTGTTAGGTTACTCCGTACCATAAAGTGCTTCATCATAATCTTCTTCCCATTTCAACTTCCTTGCGGTGTCAAGTTTCTTAATCTGCTCCTTCGTACTGATTCTAAGAGAGTTAGCACTTTCATTTTGCCGCAAGTAGATCCGACCTTCCTTGACCCACGCGTATTTGTAGTTGTATCCCTTGGCGAAATTCTTCGTGATGCTGATTAAGTATCTATTGTAGCCCGTTAATCTCTCGTTTATATAAAATTTATCCGTTTATATGTAAAAAAGACCGTAATGTACTCAATCAAAAATAAAAGTAAATTATATAAGTTCAGGTTCCGCTATATTAGAGGTAGGCCGCATAGAATAGAACCGAATTAAATTAAGACTTAGTTTTAGTCAGCTTTCCCCCACACATAGGTCAGCGTAATAAAATCGAACTATGTAGTAATTAATATAAAGATGTCTAAAAATAGGTAGTATAGTAGTGATAATAAAAATGATAATAAAATATTAACAATGATAAAAATAATATTAATGTACAGCAATTTAATTTCATCTCACAGTTAATTTTGCAGTATGTAAAAATTTCGTGAGCTTACTGGGACGAGACTGTCAGTGAACACTAGCTCTGCAGAGCTATTCATTGATATTTCGCCATTTATGATATGGTATTTATTATGTTCAAGTGGAGAAATTAACATTCATTTCATTTGCATAACTCCGGCACCTGATGGTCCAGAGGGTGCACTCGGGGGCCCCTCGAGGATGGATGTACGAAAAATCAACACCGGGGACTCCCAGGTGGCCGAGTTGGGGTGGAGGGGGGTAAAGAACGCTGATTGTTCTGTCGTGTAAACAGTGTCTTGGTGGCTGAGTAGGCTATACAATGTTAGGTGAATTTGAAGTAGTGTTGGAAATTTGGCTATTTTTGAACCCAAAAAATTCCAACGTGACACATTTGTGGAGAAAAAATGTTTGCACTTGGATTGTATTATCTTGTTTCAGTTCTTTATCCTGTATTTGATGAGGGTTTCAACTATTTCTGACTTTTTTTTGCAGTTTGTGGTCCAAAAAGCTCATATTTAACCCTCTTATTTTGAGAAAAAATATCGTTGACTATTGAAATACCTAGTCTTTTTGTTCCTTGAGCCGCCGTTTTTACCACGTTCAGTGATCCACAATTATTTGAGGTGGTTTTTAACCAATATTATACATTTGTAGATATTTTTGAATCTTTAAAATCTCGAATTTGAATCACTTTTAGTATTCGAAAATTGCCTATCACCGAAATAATTTCTTTGTTTCGAAAATTGAATCTTTAATCTTCTTTTCATCTTGTCAGATATCGTATGCAGTGACACACATATAATTATATTATATATTTACGTATGAGAAAATGTCAATTTTAGGGATGGATTGAGTGCTCTGAAACGGAAAGGAGTCGAAAAATTTTATGAAAATTCCTGTGCTGATTATGGTGAACCTTTTGCATAGCTCAGTTTTCTTCAAAATATCACCGAGACCTGCCTAACCACTTGAAATTCAGTGTGATTCGTACGACAGGACTTCTTGATTAGAAGGGAAATGGAATACTAAAAGTTGTAGTCTTTCGCCGGTGAGTGAGGACACTGATGAAATGACATCAAACACGGATAGTTGATGTATGTAGTGATGTGGAGGGATGAATAGGGGGAGGGGATGATGGGATGAAGGTGGTGGGGGGAGGGGAGGGGAGGGGACTTTAAACAGTTGCCCCAGTTGAGTCAATTAAGGGAGAGAAAGGGCGGGCGGGTAGGGAAATGCCTCTTCTCTATTCAGAAGCGACGAGATTGGCTTCGTAAAACTTTATTATGACGAGGTCGACGTGGGCGGGTGGCGACAGGGAGGAGGACTCAGCTGCTGGTGCTACAGGGAGAACATAGTAGTTGTTGGTGGTGTAAGCCCCAAGCACGATCCCGCTTATAATAATCATAAAACACGGTGATGCACTTCGGTTTTCAAACCCGACCACCAGCCCCTTATATTACACTACGCTATCAACCTCAGCTCTCCTGCCCCACCACCACTATCCCTTCCCCTGTCCCCACCGTCCTCTAATCCCCCTTCTCTCATCCGGCACTACTTGATGTACGGAGTTTCAACCTACGAGTATGATGCTGTCGTTGGTTTCGGTTGGGATTCCATGATGCCTCGACAATATACCAACCAGTATCCATCTTTACTGGTTTGAGAGAAGGGTTTGTCACAATATGGGCCCAACGAACTAATATGAGGTAACTGCTCGTAGCACGGGCCCCAAACACTACGCTGAGAATGATTCGGAAATCACTGGAGTTCAATACGAGTGGAACTGATGTTCACATCGTAGGCA
This sequence comes from Leptopterna dolabrata, assembly GCA_954871275.1. Taxonomy (NCBI): domain Eukaryota; kingdom Metazoa; phylum Arthropoda; class Insecta; order Hemiptera; family Miridae; genus Leptopterna; species Leptopterna dolabrata. The sequence goes on along the minus strand of OX940974.1, from coordinate 134,480,689 downwards.
GAGAAGGAAGTTGAAGCGGCATCTATTGTCAGGTCTGCTGTCGGCTGTTGATGAAATGTGCCCCTGCACGCCAGTTTCTGATAGCAGAAGTGTTGGCATGAATCCCTGAATGCCATATGAGTTTTTTTTGTTTACTTTTGGAAACCCCGTTGTCATTCTTGGTTTAACTATCAAACGAGTGAGTTGTGAAAAAATCTAACAAAGTTTGTGGGCCCAGAATTCCACAACCAGAAGAAAAATTACGGAAAATGGAAGTGGAGAAGGAGAAGGGGATCTACCGAGGACAATGGTAATGAGCAGAACCACGATTTCAATAATTTATTAAGTTGAATCGGAGGAATTACCTATAAGATGTGGGCATTTGATATCAAATTAGAACTTGAGGAACAAGGTCTGATCGAGGTAACTGAATCCGATAATGCAGCTTTTGCTCTCGTTTCAGATGAAAAGAAACGAAAAGCTTGCAGATTGATTGCTAGTTCTGTAACAGAGGAAATACAATAAGACATTCTGGATGTGTCATGTCCATAGAAGATATGGCACAAACTTGCTACGAGGTTTTAGCCAGTGACCAGGATGAGAAGACTGCAGGCATCTGAAAGTCTATATACAGGTAGAATGGAATTATGGGGGGGGGGGGGGGATGGATTGCTACGTCAATCGAGTATTCAATTATGCATCGGAAGTAGTGAAATCTGGGAGTGTGAAAATTGCTGATGAACAGATTTTTAATGTGCAAATTAACGGTTTACCCGACTATGAAAGGTTAGTGAACATGGTTCGCACTTTCAGATACGAAAATTGGAAAGTTTGTTGAATGGAGAGTATAGAAAAAGAATTCTCAAGAAGCAGGATGGTACCATCGACATTTCAAATTAATTAGTGAGTCAAAGAGGAGAACAAAAGGTGTGGTAAGGAAAGTCATATTGCAAGACAGAAGAAATCATTTCAGTTTTAGGGTTAAAGATTAGGGAAGATAAGAGAGGAATATGTTGGCATAAATCCCTAAATGCCATATAGGTTTTGTTTGTTTATTTTTGAAAATCCCTCTGTCATTCTTGGTTTAACTATTAAACGAGTAAGTTGTGGGGGAAAAAAATCTAAGAAAAATGAGCAGAATCGACAAATTTCGACAGCTCGCCCGAAATAGACGAATCGAATGGAAATTGGGGCACTGGGTGCAAGGACAAGGACGGCTCTGGGTGGTACCGGCTGACGACTAGGAAACTATCCAATGGACAATGTCCAGTGGTTAAGGGAGAACCCAGCCCAAGGCTTACGATCTCCCCCCTGCTGCAAGCAGACAGAGAAAACCCCCTCAGAGGTGACTGTACAATCAGTCAGAGTCCTTGGATATGCCCAAGTTCCTGTTGCACCTACAGGTGGAGGCGGGTGTTCTAGCTCACTCTACCAACTTAGCAGGTTGTTTCCCGAGTTTTGGGTTTCCCACAAAACTCACATGCCGGTGCCTATCCAGATGGTCCCCGAAGCATCTGGGAGGGCACCTCCCGGCAGCAACTGGTTCAATTCCAGCGCCTGGGTAATCAATCACGACCACCACGATGCCAGCCGCATTCAGGGGATGGGCAAGATCGCAGTTGCCCGGCTTTGCCCCATCCCCAGAGTTCAGACTGGTCGCAGAGAATGTTGCTCTGTAGCTGCCGCTTTACCCCTGCTTCCAGGGGAGGGAGGTGTTCTGATTATTGTTCCTCAGATCATTGTCGAGCAACACACTTTCGCTCCCGGTTCGCCCAGTTTGGATGACGCATCGCCTAGGCCAAGACTGGTAGCTGGCCCATGCCACTTTGTGAAATGACGGGGATGCCACACACCAAGAAGCGAACTAATCTGGTGCTGTATGTCTATCGCGGTGCCCCATGATGTGATGTCGGCCCTGGAAAGAGAGTTATTAATGTACAGACACATGCAAAATATCCCTAGGTACTCCGGTGATCCCTCCAAGCAAGAAGTGGCAGCACCTCCCGCGCGAAAGCCTCACGGGCGCCAACACCCGCCGCAGACAGAAGCATGCAATCAAATGGCACCCCTTTGAGGTCACAATCCCGTCACTGTGTCAATCTCATAAGAATCTCGACTCGGTAGATAGCTTTCCTCGAAAACTCCATCAAAAACCATTCCGCAAGTCAAACGTTTTTCCGGAAAATTTGGTTAAATTTGAGTTATGAGGTCAATAATTGCTAGAATCGCCAAAAGTGGCATACAATGGTGGCTGGAGACAGAAAAAGTCAGTTTCAATTGTCGAAGATATTATTTTCTCAAAAAAGAGGGTTAAGTAAATTCGCTTTATTGTCTAATTTCTTATTTTTTAGTTCTCTGCTGAACGGAATGTTCGTGGATCCAATATCGCTTAGCCTGAACGGTTAGTAGTTACCAAAAGTTCGAGATTTCGAACAGAAAATAGAAGCGATTCGAAATGGAGGACAGTCAATAGAAGACATGTCTTTCACACTTTGTTGTTCCCTTCCGAGACTCAACAATGGACATTTCGGTGAGGGAAACTGATTGGGACTCGTTATATCCCATGTTGACAAGGGAGATCCTTCCACGGGGGTAGGTAGGTACGCCCTACGACGAGATGCAAATGAAAGGATCGGTGGCAGGGGGAGCCGTCTTGTAAGTGAATAACAGGCTCGTCAAGCATTATATCTCTCGGCGGGGTGGGTATAACTCATATGCCCTACAGCTATCCCTTCATCTCTGCCAGAGCATAAATACAGAGCGGGCCCTTGCATGACTGATCCCGTGACCAACCAACCGGGAGTGTCCGCCACACACGCACTCACACGCCTTCGCACTGCACCGTCCTTACGCTTCCCTAGCTATTGCTTATCTGTTGTCTATAAAGACCCAAGTACCTCATCCACCTTGGAGTGTATTTGCCTTCGTTGGAACATGACAAAATCAATAACAATAAATTATTCATATGTATTGCAGGCAGCAACGTTTCGGGTCCGTACCTAGCTGTTCTGTTACAGCCATCGAGGTAAGAATAGCAACAGCAGATTAGGGGCTAAGTAAGAAGCACTCGCGCCACCGCGCCTGGGTAAATGTGTGGGGACCGTACTTTTTGGTAATAATTATACATAATATAATATAATTCTGCTATGGCGCCGCAATATCCGAGCAAGCTAATTTTGGTTGTTACCTACGTCTTGAAATTTTTGGAGTATAATAATATGATAAACAGAAATTTCTGTAGAATTGTGTTGAATTGTTAGAACCACGACGACGCTGTCAGTAACATTTGGTGTCACGCATTTGGTGTCACGAAGAATCCAGTGAGCGGCGGGCGCCCCAGCGCCGGCGCCTCTTAATCAACAATCAGCACATATAGGATATTATGACTTTTAGCGAATATTTATCCCTAGATTTTAACAAAAATGTATATATACATATATAAATATATACATCTATATGTGTGTGTGTATTTGCTTATGTGTCACTCCAGACCATATCAGTTTTTGGGTACATTATAAAAACTCCAAATTTAGCCCAAACGTTCGTATTGCCAAACAAAAGGATGAGTTACAAGAGGAGCAATTTTCAGAAATTCTAAGGGGGTCAAACTTGAGTTTTTAGAGGTTAAAAATCGGAAAAAATTGCCAAAATCGCAAACAATTGAAATTATATCACTGAAAGAGGTATGGAACGGTGCGTAAAGACAGAAATACCATTTAAGTTGTTTTTGTACAGAATAGGGGTCAAATATGGATTTTTTGGGGGCCAAAAATTGGTATTAACGGCTAAGATCAATATTAATTCACCTGACGTTGTGTGGGGTGGTGATTCACGACGGAGAGGCTTTTTGATGATGAAAATATTTTTCTCCAAAAAAGAGTGGGTCAGATTTGATTTTTTTTAGTGTCAGAAATTGGTAAAAATTGCTAAAATCACGAAAAAAATATTATAACTTTACGAAACATGGTATTGCTATACCATCTCTTCACACAATAGCACGAATATTTCTTTGAAAATTCGCTCTTAAGGCTAGTACACACTTGGATACAATGTTGCGCGTCTTTGTTGCGGTGCTGAGTCTTGGCAGAGTCTCGAATGTTGCGATTCAGACCCGCAACATGTTCCCGTGAATCAAGCGTGTATTGCGGGTCTAGGTGATACAAGGTTTTGAATCCCATCGAAACGGGATTCACTGACACAATGTTGCGCAACATTGCAAGTGTAGACGCGTGTTCGGGGACATTCGCCAGTCTGCTCTCGCCTCTCGTTCGAACTCCGCATCGGATCCCATTGTTTGATTACGTATTGATTTTTTTTACATATTGATTTTCTTGCTATTC